>JAHRHZ010000008.1:18648604-18764539 GCA_024137785.1 Ginglymostoma cirratum | reverse complement strand
TGTGGCATTGCAGGAGGCCCAGGATGGACATGTCATCTGAGGAATGGGAGGGGGAGTTGAAATGGTTCGCGACTGGGAGGTGCAGTTATGCCTGGCTAAACACAATAGCAACCATTGTTCACCTATTTGTCTATACCAGGAACTAATCATGAGCCCTCTATTCACTAAATCTTTCAGTCTCCGCCCTGAAAAGCATGTATCATTCGGGGTTGATTGCGTTCTGCAGCAACTTCAAATTAGGGCATTGCTGTGAACAGCATGCAAAAGAAAAATTTTTGTTGGCATTTAAATCCTTCCATGCTTTTATAATAAAAATATTAGCATGAAAAAGAAATGGTTGTTTGGTTGATGGTAAAGAGCTACCCCATTAAGTAATGAAGCCATTCACTATCCAACTGGCCTTCTGACAGGCTGTTGAAATAACTCCGTGAACTCCATCCCTTCACCAAGTCGCCCTTTATTTACACATGTACAGTGTATGACACTGATTCAGCTAGCTGAGAACTGGCTCGTACATTAAACAGCCCCTGACACTCCTGTTTATATCAGTTAGCCCCAGTCTCGGAGTTGTGACTATTAACCTAATGAGGGAACTCATATTCTGAGATCCACCTGACTGACCTCAGTCCAATCACTACAGCTTTGGGCTGCAACGGTGGATATATTGGAAGACCAATCATGACACAATGGGATAGGGCTTTTGGAGGAAGGTGACCATATGATGAAACCTCCAGGGATGAGTCCTGTTGGTGTTTCCAACCCTATACATTATGCATATTTAAGCTGCTTTTATTATATGTTAAGACAACCATTGGAAGCAATAACTGACTAGTGATTAACCCTGATACTATTTGCTGTTTATCTCTGAAGTGGCTATTCACTCTTCAAAGATCATCTGCCCTCTGGTGTCATCATTAAATACTGTCTTGAATGGGAAATGTTTTAACCCCACCTGCCTCAATGCAAAAACTAAACTGACCAGTAAAATACATGACCAACTGTTTGTGGATGACTGCAGTATAGCTGCCCACTCTGCAAAAGATTTGCAAGCTGCTCTGAATCTTTTCAAATCTGCATGCAAGAGTCTTGGACTGCCCTTGAATGTTCCTAAAACAAAACTCTCATATCCATACCTGGTCAGCCAAATGTTCTATCTCCATATATAATTAAGGAGTGACTTGGGAATAAGTTGACCACTTGTCATACCTTGTCTGCCACTTCTGTCAAAAACCACCATCGATGAGGAGGCTCAACACTGGATCAGCTGTGCCTAGTAGGCTTCTACAAACTATGGCGATGAGTGTTTGACAACAAAGGCGCTGAAGGTCTTGGTGTACAGACGGTTGTCATCACCGTACAGTGTATCAATGACACGAGCTAGAGAAATTCCATCAGAATACCTCTGTCACATCCTCCAGATTCAATGGGAGGGTCGTTGAACTAAGGCTAGTGCCCTTGAAGCCACCACCACAAACATTCAGATGAAATTCTTGTAAAACCAATTTTGATGGATTGGATGTTGTGCCTACATGTCCAATGACATCTTCCCAACCAAGTTCTGTTTTCTCAACTGTCAAATGGCCAGAAATTCAGGCAATGACAGAGTACACTGTCCTTGTCACACAGCAACATTGACATCAGTGGCCAGGGAGGGCATGTCACCATTTGTTCAGAATGGTGACTACCTATCAAGCTGCATCATGCTTTGAGTCACAACCACTTGTTCACAAGAGTCACGAGCATCAGAAAGTAAGGAGGAAAAAAAGTAAATCCTGCACTCTGGAATGCACTACTCCCGGGACATCCTGCTCTAAGAAAATTGACCTGTTCTGTTGTATGAAGATTCATGTCAGAAACTTGTGACCCAATGGATGTGATTTTTAAATCAAGGGACAGCTGGAGGTGGTGAATAGCCAATTTTGACAGATTAATTTCAACAAGCTGACTGCTGGTTTGTAGCCAGTAGTTTAAGACCTAGGTATCTAACAGTGGCAGGGGTCTTATCACAATATGGAAGTGTCGTCTTTATCAAACTTTCCAATGCTCATACGCATACTTTTGTTTTTCAACGTGTGGGACGTGGCACCACTACCTGGCCAGAATTTATTGCCTGACCCGAGCTGCCCCTGAAAAGGTGGTGGTGAGATGCCTCCTTGAACCACTGCAGACCAGGTGCAGTAGGTTGACTCATAATGCCCTTGGAGAGGGAATTCCAGGATTTTGGCCCAGTGACTAATGTCTACATATTGCCAATTCCAAAATCAGGTTGCCAAAGTAGGGGCATATTTGCTTTGTTTGTGATCACAATTAATTGCACACCTCAATACTTAAAGTCATGTCATTGTCTTACAGTAAGTACAGAGTGTCTTCATTTTGGGAAATACCTGTATCACAAGCTATAAAACTGTGCTTTCTTTTGTGTACTAGGTACCCAAAATGCAATCATCTAATGCGGCTCAATATGTAAATATATAACCAGGCTTAAAGTTTTGAGGAATTAAGTGGTATGTGAGCCACTTGCGTAGCTACAATTCTTCTGAGTGTCCGTGTCTTTCACATTTGTCCATCAGAATTTTTACCAGAGCAGTTCTCTGCCTCAAAGTTGTTCCCACTTGTGCTCTAACTCTCGTGCAAGAATCCTTCAATCACATTTGTTTTGCAGCAGAAGATGGTCTGTCAGCTTTCTTCCAGACTTTCAGTAGAAGAAAACAATTTTTTTATTGCAATTTGAGTGTTTTTTTTTTAAATTGCCTCCGTGAGATTTCCCCTGTGTTTGAGAGCCTTTGAACAAATTTTCTTAGCACAACATAAGTCACGTTAAATATTGAGAAGCTACCCTGATATCAAATGCTTAAAAATTCAGTGTGAAACAAGAATTTAATGGTGAACACCAAACAATGATCCTGCCAAGCCCGTGTCCTCCGTGCAATCATCTATAGTAGCAGGGCTTAGACAACAAATATTAGACAGGTGAAAAGTTTCCACTCTGGCTGACTCTGTATCCTCAATATCTTTTGTTGGGAAGAAGACCACCAATTTTGAGGTCTTGGAACATGCTAATTCAATGAACATGCAAATATTACTAAACCAACGATGTTTGTGTGGCTAAACCATGTTCATCAATGGGTGGTGATGTGAATTGTCCCCTGGTCATGATCTGCTCATTGTCCCTGTTGCAGCTACAAGAACACGTGCAACCAAGATTTGAGATATCAGAAAGCTGGGTGAAATTCTCCAATGGCCAGGACTTTGGTAACCCATTTGGAGGAATGTCAGAAAGGTCAGCTGGCTAAGAGGGCCCAGAGAAAGCAGAGGCTAATAAATCCTACATCTTTTCAGTCCACTGTCTTCTATATCAAGTAAAAATGGCAGGGTCTGCTTATGATGTGTGTGGCATGTAAAATGTGTGAGGTTTTAGATCCACAAGACATCAGAATAGTCAAATTTGAATGAAGTGCCAGAAAGTGGCAGCCCCTGAACAAAATGCGGCTGATTTTGAGCAGCAACTCTTCGCTGTGCACCATAGGAGGAGGAGGGAGGTTTCTAGAATAGCTGTACTAGAGAATGGCCACTCCACATCATGATAGGCATGCAAGGAGGACTGTAGAAATGACAGGTGAGTGGGCAAAAGAAACAGCAGGTCTAGGAAACCCAGGACTCGTTTAAGCTAACAGATATGAAATCTTAAATACTTGTGTAGCAACAGGACTCTAGGGACAAACACAGTGCAATGGTGCCCAGCAATACTCAGGGAAAAGAGAGGGAGGTGCTTTGTTGGCATTCTAGAAAGATGGTATTAGTGGGTGACTCAGTAGTTTAGGGGATAATTAGTCTAGTTTGCATCTGAGGGTGTGACTGCAGTATGGTCTATTGCCTCCTGGATGCAAGGGGTTTGGGATTTAATGGAATAGCTGGATAAACTTATGGAAAGATGAGTAACAAGTACTTGTGGTTGAGGTGGGAAACAATGACATAGGGAGGGATGGCTTTGTAGGTCTTGCAGGATCAGTTTCGAGGGAATAGGTTGAAACACCGGACCTCTGGGGTAGTAATCTCAGAAATACAGCCTTTGCCAGGAGCTTTACCATTTGAAGCAAAAGCAGATCAGGGAGGTAAATATGTGGCTTGAGGGATGGTGTAGAAGGGAGAGGTTTAGATTTTTCGAACATTGGGATCATATTTGGGAAAGGAGAAAGCTGTTCTGAAAAGATGGGCTTCACTTGGGTAGAAATTGAACTAATTTCCTGGCTGAGAAAGTAAATCGTGTACTGGGGCTGGATTTAAACTTGTAAGACAGGGTGGTGGGTTGTCTAATGAGGCTATTTTTTTGGAAATTCCAGTGAGGGCAAAAATGAGAAGATGGGAAACAGGGTAAAGTAAGTGAAGGAAGACTTGAGTGTTGATGCTGACCAAAGAAGTGGTTGCCTTCCAGTAGGCACAAAAGAGGTAAGGGCAGAGTTAAATTGTTTGTCCGTATGTCTGTAAATACACTGAGTACAGTGAACAACATTGGGGAACACGACTGAGTAATGTTGACAGAAATGTGGCTCAAGCTAGAACAGGATTGGATAATTAACATAGATAACAAGGTGTAGAGCTGGATGAACACAGCAGGCCAAGCAGCACTAGAGGAGCAGGAAAGCTGACGTTTCCTCCTGAAGGGTCTAGGCCCGAAACGCCAACTTTTGTGCTCCTCTGCTGCTTGGCCTACTGTGTTCATCCAGCTCTACACCTTGTTATCTCATTCTCCAGTATCTGCAGTTCCTACTATCTCTGGATAATTAACATCCCAGGTTATAAGGTTTTTAGTAGAAACAGGAAGGATAAAAAGGGAGGAGGTATAACAGTGTTCGTCAAAGAAAGTATCATAGCCCTTGAATGGGATGCAGTTCCTGAATTAGAACCCATATTGTTGGAGCTGAGAGACAGGAAGGGAGTAATGAGATAACAAGGTGTAGAGCTGGATGAATACAGCAGGCCGAGGAGCAGGAAGGCTGACGTTTCAGGCCTAGACCCTTCTTCAGAAATAGGGGAGGGGAAGGGGGTTCTGAAATAAATAGGGAGAGGGGGAGGTGGATAGAAGATGGATAGAGGAGAAGATAGGTGGAGAGGAGACAGACACGTCAAAGAGGTGGGGATGGAGCCAGTAAAGGTGAGTGTAGTTGGGGAGTTAGGTCAGTCCAAGGAGGACAGACAGGTCAAGGGGGTGGGATGAGGTTAGTGGGTAGGAGATGGGAGTGGAGCTTGAGGTGGGAGAAGGGGATAGGTTGGGAGGAAGGACAGGTTAGGGAGGCGGGGATGAGCTGGGCTGGTTTTGGGATGCGGTTGGGGGAGGGGAGATTTTGAAGCTTGTGAAATCCACATTGATACCATTGGGCTGCAGGGTTCCCAGGCTGAAAATGATTTGCTGTTCCTGCAACCTTCGGGTGACATCGTTGTGGCACTGCAGGAGGCCCACAATGGATACGTTGTCTGAGGAATGGGAGGGGGAGTTGAAATGGTTTGCCACTGGGAGGTGCAGTTGTTTAGTGCGAACCGAGCGTAGGTGTTCTGCAGAGTGGTCCCCAAGCCTCCGCTTGGTTTCCCTGATGTAGAGGAGGCCACACCGGCAACAGCGGATGCAGTATACCACGTTAGCAGATGTGCAGGTGAACATCTGCTTGATGTGGAAAGTCTTCTTGGGACCTGGGATGGGGGTCGGGGAGAGGTGTAGGGGCAGGTGTAGCACTTCCTGCGGTTGCTGGGAAAAGTGCTGGGTGTGGTGGGGCTGGAGGGGAGTGTGGAGTGGACAAGGGAGTCATGGAGAGAGTGGTCCCTCTGGAAAGCAGATAAGGGTGGGGAGGGAAAAATGTCTTTGGTGGGGTTGGATTGCAGATGGTGGAAGTGTCGGAGGATGATGAGTTGGATCTGGAGGTTGGTGGGGTGGTACGTGAGGACGAGGGGGATTCTGTTTTGGTTGTTATTGCGGGGAGGGGGTGTGAGGGATGAGTTGCAGAAAATGCGGGAGACACGGTCGAGGGCGTTCTTGACCGCTGCGGGCGTGTGGGGGGTGGGTGGTGGTAGACTGTGGAAGTTGTGGTCCTTGAAAAACGAGGACATCTGAGATGTACGGGAGTGGAATGCCTCATCCTGGTAACAGATGCGGTGGAGGTGAAGGAATTGGGAATAGAGGATGGCATTTTTGCAGGAAGGTGGGTGGGAGGAGGTGTATTCTAGGTCACTGTGGGAGTCAGTGGGCTTGAAATGGATATCAGTTTCTAGGTGGTTGCCAGAGATGGAAACAGAGAGGTCCAGGAAGGAGAGAGGTATTAGAGATGGTCCAGGTGAACTTAAGGTTGGTGTGGAAGGTGTTGGTTGAGGTGGATGAACTGTTCGAGCTCCTCGTGGAAGCACGAGGTGGTGCCTCCCATTCCTCAGACGACATGTCCATCCTGGGCCTCCTGCAGTGCCACAACGATGCCACCCGAAGGTTGCAGGAACAGCAACTCATATTCCGCTTGGGAACCCTGCAACCCAATGGTATCAATGTGGACTTGACAACCTTCAAAATCTCCCCCTCCCCGCCCCCCCCCCGCATCCCAAAACCAGCCCAGCTCGTCCCCGCCTCCCAAACCTGTCCTTCCTCCCACCTATCCCCTCCTCCTACCTCAAGCCCCACCCCCATCTCCTACCTACTAACCTCATCCCGCCCCCTTGACCGTCCGTCCTCCCTGGACTGACCTATCTCCTCCCTAACTCCCCGTCTACACTCATCATGACTGGCTCCATCCCCGCCTCTTTGACGTGTCTGTCTCCTCTCCTCTATCCATCTTCTATCTGTCTCCTCCCCCCCCCCCCCGCGTGGTTTTAGAACCTCCTTCCCCTCCCCCATTTCTGAAGAAGGGTCTAGGTGCAAAACGTCAGCCTCTTGCTCCTCTGATGCTGCTTGGCCTGCTGTGTTCATCCAGCTCTACACCTTGTTATCTCAGTATCTCCAGCATCTGCAGTTCCCACTATCTGTGGAAGGGAGTAATGACCTGTTTGGGTATTTAGTATAGACTTCCAAATAGTCAAGAGAAAGAAGAAGAGAGCATTTGTAGGCAGATTTCCATAATCTGCAAGTCAAGAAGGATTGTGATAGTTGGTGGTTTCAGGGTAGACTGGGGGAAAAGGTGGAATGTGGAGGCACAGAAGAGGGGAAATTCTTGCAGATGCAGCATCCAGATTTCAAAAAAGGGAAAAAAGTACAGTCGTCCTTTATCTAAAGTGAGATTTACAAATGAGTCTTTTGCTGTCATTCTAGAACACTGGGGGAAGGGGCTCAAACAGTGGCGCATCCTGGAAACTCCTGGGAAGAACATATTGTTGTGAACAGAACAATAAAGTTGTTGCTGCTAATTCGCATCGTGTACAGACCAGAGAGTGGGGAAAGTTCATTTGTGTCTGTAGGGCACTGCAGGCTGAAAGAAAGAGAATGGCGCTGCCCATCTAGCGAGTAGCTATATAGCAGCAGGGTGGTGGAAAAAGAGTTAATGACGTTGCTAAATTGCAGAGTGCTCTGGCGCTGTACGCAGCGGGATTAACTTGACAGGGTTCTACTGCTTGTTAGAACATACAAACTCCCTATTGGAGTGCCTGTGCTCTCGGGGAAGGTGGGGTTGAGCGTCCGCGTCCTCCTCCTCCTCCTCCTGGTTTGATTGACGGGACAATAGATCACATGAGAGCCTCTCTCTGAAGGTCACAAATAAAAGCTTCCCACAGAAGCTGGCTCCCAAGTTCCTGCCAAAATGGCCGCCACAGTCTCAACTGGCTTTTGAACGTTTGTTTTTCTAAGAAAAAAAGAAGGAAAGGAATCAGTTTTTTTTGCTTAATTTTCTCAACTTTGATTTTGCCTCGAATGCCTCAACTTGCTGGATTCTTGCACTGTTGCACTTTATGAGGTTTGTAGTTGATTCTTGTTTCTGTGGGCTTTTTTTTTAAAGAAAGCTCCTTCCCCCCCCCCCCTCCAAAGAACAGTGTTTAGACTGTCTGGCTGCAAAGAGCTAAGGGGTTGGAATCTAGATTTTTTTTAAAAGAAGGCCACAGCCATTTTATTGCAGACGGGTGGGAGGGGAGGAAAAAAAAAGATGGTGGCTTTAAACTTTAAAGATGCTGTTCCTTTGCAAAAGTCAACGAGATTGAAAATTTAGCGAAATTCAGCCATGCTGCAAATTAGCTGCTGATGCATTTTCGATCAAGTCTTGTGCGACGGAATAGTGAACACCAAGTTTTTTTTCGAAGCAGTTCGTTCTCGAGTGCGGTTTATCAGCTCTTGAATTAAACGGTGAGGCAGCAAAGAGAGGATTGCCCTTGCAACCGTCATTTGGCTGCGAAGAGAGGTTTTTTTTGGACGGGTAAGGACGATTTTTAACCAATTGGATTTCATTTGTAAACTGCCGAGTAACTGGTTAAACTTATTTAGCTCTACGGGAAGCCCAGTTTATTGTAATTGCAAGGGATTTGTTGGAAATCAGCGCTGAGAAGCTGTTAATAGCTAGAATTTTTAAATTTTAAACCGGTTTGAATTTGAATGGAGCAACTGGCTTTTTTAAAAAATATTTTTTAGAGAACTGATTTGACAGATACTGGCTGCAAAAAACTGCTACCATGTTTATTTAACTGGCTGCCTAGCCAGCTAACACTGAAAGCCATAGATGTGAGCACAGCTGGCAGACTTTTAATTCTTTGTGCAAATAATCAAGTTCACAGTGGACTTTAATTTTCTGTAACTGCCACACTTGAAGGGTTCCTCTGAAATGTGTATGCTAAGTTGTTTTTTGAGGGCCAGTGTAACGTATGGTATGCCTTGTTTCCGGCTGTCATGCGCTCTGAGAAGAACATTTCTCTTCGTCGCCCCCCCCCCCCCCAAACCCTGCAGTAAACAATATTGCAAATGGCCTAATAGATAAGAGCAGTTGTACTGTAATTGAGAAATCATAGATTCATGTAAATGGTTACATGAAGTGCTTTAATCTGTCTGCCCTTAGTTGCTCAAAAACATTTGCAATAATAAAGAAAGTGATTACCTAATTGAGGGAGGGGAGAAGAGATTAGATGGTGGCAGAGGGAATTTCTCCTCACTGCAGGACTTTTGCTTTACAGTTACTTATTAGTCGATCATTGTTCATGCAGAATTTTTTTTTGTCTTTGCTTTAAGGAATAGCTTTGCAGTGCTGCCCTTCTGCAATGAATCAGTGATTGGGATGGGGGAATTAATTCCAGGTTTTTTAAGAATTCCACTTTGAGGGGAAAAAAACCTAGTATAAGGAGCTCCAATTTCCAATTTCACCTACAGATATATGTAAAATTGGTACATTGTGTTTTTTAGAAATAATCCTGTGGGATAGATCTTGATTTTTTTCTTTGGAGACAAATGTGCTAAGGTGAAATGTTTTTTGCTTGGTGTGTGTAGGAAATGTAATACCCAGGTCGCAGTTATACATTCAGTAATTTACAGTGATGCAGTAATCGGCTTTTCAAATCCGATCATTTGTGGCATGTGTGGAATTTTAAATTTACAGTGAGTTTCTTATTATAGACCATTTGAGTCTAGCGACAAAGTCAGAGCCATCAGTGCTGTATGCTTGAATCCTCAATGAGATAAATGCTGCGTATGTTTGTTTTTGATGTCTGTTTGAGGAATCATTACACCCCAAGATTATACTGCAATTTGGACCTGAAATCTAATCTCTGCATTGTATATGTGGAAGCTGATTTCTCCTTTGTGAATAACCACCAATTTTGATGTGGCTCTTGGGGCACCAGTGCCAATTTTGTGCCTTGGCATCACTATGCCACAGATTACGTAGTCTTGTATTACCTGATCCCCACTGATGCCACTATTAAAGTCAGTTGATTAGTGTGAAAGCAGAGTCAGCAAATGCAACTGTATTTAGTGGGGTGGAAAAAGGCATGAAATAGCACTGCTGAGGGGTGGCCAGTTGGAATTGTCTCTGAAACCAGTGTGTCCTGCTGATCCTGGATTAGGTTGCAGAGGCCTTGGCAAAGCTGTGGGCATAACAGATGAGAAACTTCGCTCTTGAGATTGAAGGGAAGAGGAAAGGAGCCAGGAGAAAAACACTTGCTACTTAGTTGCATTGGTATCAACATTCACATAGACTAAACTGTCTTTTAGCCCAAAGAAAAATAGCCCCATTGAGAAGTAGGTCTGTGAAGCTGAAATGTCAGCACCAACAATGTGTTTGGCCCCCAATTTTTAGAGCTGAGTACGACTGCACATCTGTGAGATATTCCAATCTGGATGTTCTGAGTGAACATTGAAACCTGGAGTGTGGAGGCTGAAATTGCCTTGAACAAAATAATGCTTTTTGCAAAGAAACACTCATCAGTTTTGTGTGATCACAACAGAAATTAAAAACAGGCTGGTGTTTATTTCTGTGCAAGTTTTCAGAATGGGAATATACCTGTTTTGGTGTCTTTTTAAAAATGCATGTTGGGTTAGCCTGTGTACTTTTTATCTCAGGAACTTGTGCTCGAATTAAATTCGATGAATGTGTTGCTTTACCGGTTGATAGGGAACCTAAATGAAATGAGTGAGAGCAGAGAGTGGTAGGACAGGGTTGTTGTTCAGACTGGAGGCCTGTGACCAGCGATGTGACACATGATTAGTGGTGGGTCCACCATTGTTTGTTATTTATATGAATGATTTGGATGCGAATATGAGGCATAATTAGTAAGTTTGTAGATGACACCAGAATTCATGGTATTGTGGGCAGTGAAAAAGGTTATCTAAGTGTACAACAGGATCTTAACCAACTGGACCAATGAGCCAAGGAAAGGCGGATGGAGTTTAATTCGAGGTGTTGCATTATGGTAAGACAAACCAGGGCAGAACTTACACAGTTAATAATAGCAGGGTCCTGAGGAGTGTTACCAAACAGAGAAACTGAAGGGTGCAGGTACAAGTTCCTTGAAGATGGTGCCAAAGGTAGACAGTGTTGAAGAAGGCATTTGGCACATTTGCCTTCATTGGTCGAAGCATTGAGTGCAGGAGTTGGGATATTATGTTATGACTGCACAAGATATTGGGAAGGCCGCCTCTAGAGTTCTGTGTACAATTCTGGCCAACCTGTTATACTTACAATGTTAGTAAACTGGAAAGAGTGCAATAAAGATGTTACCAAGGCTGGAGGGCTTGAGTTATAAGGAGAGGCTGGATAAGCTGGGATGTTTTTCCCTGGTGCATAGGAGGCTGAGGGGTGACCTTTATTGAGGTTTATAAAGTCGAAAGATAAGGTAAATAGCCAAGACCTTTACCCTGGGGTGGGTATCCAAAACTAGAGGGCATTGGTTTAAGATGAGAGTGGACAGGGACCGGAAGGGCACCCTTTTCACATAGAGGGCGATGTGTATGTGGAATGAGCTACCGGAAGAAGTGGTAGAAGTAGATATGATTACAACATCCAAAAGACATTTGGACGGTGTATGGATAGGGAAAGTTTAGAGGGCTATGGGCCGGGTGCAGCCATGGGACTAGTTCAGTTTAGGAAATCTGGTCGGCATCGTCAAGTTGGGTCAAAGAGCTTGTTTCCGTGTTGTATAACTCTGATTCTGATTTTTGTCTTGTGTTGTATAACTCTGATTCTGTCTTCACCCAGTTCCTTGTGAACAGCAGCAACAGCATAAAATTACATACTTTCACAGCTGAGCAACTTCAAGCAGAGAAACTGTAATGCTGTGGAAAATATAAGTGAAATATTGGAATAGGGGAACTTAGGGAGAACATCAGCAAGGAATAAGATTCTGTACTGTGTATGAGACAATGTTCACCTCTCCTTTGTATGGAAAAATAGGCTATCAGCCTTGCCTTGGGCTGCCATCCCTATATACATCAGCATAACACTGTCCACGTATCTTAATATTATTTGTAATGTAATCAATACATGTGACCTGGTAAAGAATTGGGCATAGTTGTACCAAATAATTGTTGGAATCTAATTATATCATTACCTAAAATTGAGATTAGGAAACTTGCTTATTGTACCCTTCCTACTGTATATTCTCAGTTTCTGCAGACTGTTGAGGCAATATCTAGTATTCAGCTCTTTAGACAGAAACACACTATATTAGTAAATATCTCAGTGACTTTAGTAAGGGTAAGGTGAGTACTATTCTGACACAGCTGATAGCCAGAAACTTAAATAACTCAGTTGGCTAAAATTAGCAATTGATTTGATTTGATTTATACCATCACATGTACATTCCAGGAATGTTTATTGTATTTGCTTAGAATTGTTATCCTGCATGTGAGAGCAAAGGTAGCGTGCTGATGGTTCATTATGTCATGCTGGCATTACAGCTCAGCCCAGATCTGCACTCCTTCAGTGTCCAGAACCAGGCACATCTCAGTAAGAGAGGAAGTAGCACAGAAATTATGCCATATTTCTCTAGTAATCCCAAGTCAGGTAATATAGAGGTCAACTTCAGAATTGGCTAAGGTCAGTGATCAAAGCTGAAATGATGTGCATTTACTCACACCCATTGAAAGAACCATTGTAATTGTAATATATAAAATCATAACACTGTAGGAGGCCATTTACCTTGTCTTTACCAGCTCTTTGAAACAGCTGTTGAATTAGTTCGACTACCTGCTCATTCCCAGTAGACCTGAAACATTTTGCTGACTAAGTATCTAACCAGTTACCTTATGGAAGTTGCTTTTGAATCTGCTTCCATTCCCTTTTTGTGCAGCATATGCCATTATGACATTACTGTGTAAATAAATTATCAACTGTATTTGTCTTCAGTGGTTCAGCTCCTGACCACCTCAAGTCCTTTAGTACTGTATGCACCCCTTTGGGTAACTAGTTCTGTTGCGTAAACAACTTCAAAATAAAATAGTTCTCTGTCATTGTACCCTACTATTACTGACTGTCCCAATTTTTTTCAAATCAAGGATGGTCCATTAGCTAAAGTAATAATCCTTGGTTTGGGGTCCAAGAACTTAAATTCCATATTTTAAGTTATTTCTCCTTGACTTGTAAATGAGCCAGTACACCGGAGCCACAACTATGTAAGTGAATTTCAATTTAACAGCATTTGTGATAGTACTGGTTACTGGCCATCAAACAAGGGCAAATAGAAGAAAGGGTTTAAGGACCATCTTATTCAAGGAAGAATGGTTATAGAAGTAGCATAGTTTTGATCTGTCCTCATGAATGCATTGAATCCATGTTTCACTAAGCTGTCAAAATCTGACCGGCAAAGAGTATCTTTTATTTATCACTCGTCTTACTTATTTTACGATAGTTTTTGAAATGCATTTAATTACTTTGATATTTTAAATTATGAGCAACAGAACAGTCGATGACTGGTCTGATGGTGAGTTCTAGGGCGCAAATGGCATTGAGTGTAAATAAAAACAGCACAAATTGGACCTGGACACGACAGTCAACTGGTAACATTTAGTAATTTCACCATGGTCCAGTTTTAAGACTTTTCCCTGTCTTGACATAGACTTCCGTCTGCTAAATGAGTATCTTGCTGTTTTTTTTTAAATTAGTAACTTTCTGAACTTTCCTCTCTTGCCCTTACAATGGGCACTGCTTTATTTCCCTCAGTCTTCTATATTGAAATTGAAATGGATCATACTGGATTAAGTTCTCCACCTTATCATCTCTAAACTATTGCACCTCTCTGGCAGCATCTGTGTAGGAAAAAAGAGTTACTGTTTTGGGTCCGGTGACCTGAAACATTAACTCTGTTTTTTCCTTCACAGATGCTGCCAGACCTGCTGAGCATTTCCAGCAACTTTGTTTTTGTTCCTGATTTACAGCATCCACAGTTCTTTCGGTTTTTTAAAATTACACCTCTCTTTTGCTTTTCCTCCCTGTAATCTATTGCAGACTTTTAAAAATCAAAGTTGTCTCCGCAGCCCCAGTTTCTCAGTACTATTTCCAACTGTGATTTTGCAACAATACTCACCAAAAACAAAATCTATCAGCTAGACATTTTAATTTGTAGTCGATTCCAGTTGAATTATTCTGAAAATCCTGAAAATGAAGTAATCAAAATTAGGGAAGTTACTGTGTCTGCCCAACCGAAACCAGCAAAATTTATTTCATGGACCAACAGTTCTGTGTCATGTTTGTCAGCAGACAAGTGAAAAATGGAGATGGAATCACTAGCGATCAATTGATACTCCACCCATTCAGACAATGTATGACAAGAGAATCACAGGGCTAAGTACTTGGGGCATAGAATCAAATCATTGGTTTTTGAAGCTCGTTTAGTTACTGACTATATCCTATAAACTGTATAGAACCTCCTCAAAGTTGGTAAGAGAGTTTGATTTGCAAATGAGTTACACTAATTGAAGCCCATATACTTGTAAAAGGAAAAGGGGCTAAAATCTGATTTTTTTTTTTCTCCCTTTTGCCCCTCTTGAGGACAAACTTTTTTAAAAAAAAAAGCATTGGCTGATACACCTAAATCAGAAAGCCGTTTGACCCATTGTGTCTACAATGATCAACAAAGATCAGTCACGTTTTCTACTAACCCCATTTTTCAGCTTTGCTCTGGCAAGGCAAATGAATATTTATATACTGCCTAAATATTCAGAGTTTCTGACTCAACCACCCTTTTCAGGCAAAAAGTTCCAGAATCTGTCCACTCTGAGTGAAGACATTTCTTCTCAACTGTTCTCTTGGCATTCTAACATGTACGCTAAATTATTGATTCCTCTACTAATGGGAAACTGCCTTACGATCCACATGCTGTATGCATTTTATAACCTTACGGATCGCTATCAGTCCCCTCAACCTTTGCTCTGAGGAAGACAACCCCAGACTATGTAATCTTTCCTCAGAGGTCAGAGTGGTCGACACAGTAATTCTCCTCTGCATCCTTCCTAGTACAGTCACATTCTTCCTATAATGTGATGACCAGAACTGCAGTTAGTACTCCCAACTGTGACCTGATGAGTTTATCAGTTCCACCCTAACCTCCTTGCTCTTGTATTCTGTGCTTCAGCTAATAAAAGAAAATATTGTATATCCATTCCTAACCACCTTTTATTCACCTGCCCTACTACCTTCGGAGATCTGTAGATGCAGACAACCAGGGTTTCTTTGAACTTCAGTACTTTCCAGGGTCCTCCCATTATAGTATAATCTCTTATCTTGTTAGCACACGTTGCTCTGCCTAGCTGACCAGTGTGTTAATACCCTCCTGCAGTTTATGGCTACCTTCCTCGCACTTTACCACTCTACCAGTTTTTTTTGTATCATCTGCCAATTTCTTAATGATACCCTGCTACATTTAAGTTCAGATGACAACAAACAACAAAATTCCAAACACTAAGCTCTAACCTCTACAGAAACCAAACTTCCAGTCACCAGAAATGTTCCTGTACCAAAATATCAAACACTGTCTTCCCTTAACTTGTCTATGCTGACTATCCCTGATTAATGTCTTTCCAAATGTAGATAATCTGTCCCTCAGAATTCTTTTTAATAACTTCCTCACCACTGAGGTTTACTGGCCTGAAATTTCCTGATCTGCTTCTTTCTCTTTTTGTTTAATTACTGTGTTCCTTTAATAAGGCAAAGAACGTGCATTTTCTTTTGTGCTGCTGTTCTTTACTTTACAAAAATAGTTACAGTTATCAGTTTTGCAGATATTTTAGGAACAAGAAACCAAAAAATCGTGAAAAGGAGCAGCCAGCAGCAGGGAACAAGTGAAATAAAAACGATTGTATTGAAATGGGAGATGGGCATATAGTTTATGAAGTTTAGCTTACAGATGGAGAGGATATTACTGACAATTACAGACTTTTTAGCTAATCTGGAATTCTGTGATTGAATGAGAATTTTGCTTGAGATCATGGATTGGTTAGCTCCAATATACTGAAAAGAAAGGAGCGATGGAATTAAACCAAGGTTTCGGCCCTCCAGCCCTCCAGCCCGCTGGCACCTGCTGCACTGTGTGCACGTACAAGTAGGGTGAGGACAACATTGAACTTGGCTTTGATTTCCTCCTTAAAATAGGCTCCTGTTGCTCTCCTAAGTTTGCTGGTGAAGGACAGCAGCATGATCAAGGTAGCAGTGGGTGTTTGGTGCCTATGCAGTTATATCTTATTGATGAACAAAACCTTGATGGGGAAGAGGGTGTAATTGAAATCTTTAAACAAAAACATCTGTTCAGCTTGACTATGGCAGTCTCTGTATTATGAATGATGGATATTTTTTTAAAACGCTGGGGTTTATCTAGGCTGCTATAACTGCAATAGCTTTTTACGTTGAAATTGTTTAAAATGGGTCACTAAGCAAGCATCTCCTATGCATACATCTCTGACACTTACCACAATGTAGTCGCTTGACTTTATATTTTCTAACTCTGTCCTCCTTCTGTTTGAGTTGATGCAGTGTTTTTTCTCTCTCCGTGATTGGCCATATCTGCTCACTGCCATTTTATTCTGAACCTCTGATGATTTGGTTGTTTGCACAACTGAGTGGGTACGTGAGAGACTGTGTGCAGCAGTGTTTGTAGAGCCATCATTAAAAGAAGGTGGGTAAAAAGAGCTGCTTTCGTGCAGAGAGAATGGGTTTGCATTGCAAAGGAGTAGGGTGAAGCTGGGATCTGGCAAGTTTCCAGGTCCATTTCTTAGAGGGAGAGGAGGGTGAGTAAATTTGGCTGCCGAGTAGAAGTATGTTATAAAGGAGCAGTGTGGGATGGCTTGATGTGGGTATGTCAGTCTGAGACTGGCTACATGCAGGTTGGTTTCTAACAAAACAGGTGGCTTGATGCTACTGCTTTGTTCAGCTGGAAGAATAGATTTTCGAAAATGGTTTCACAGGAAAATTAATTTGTGTGAATACGTGATAAGATATATGTGGTTAACGTGGGCTACAAAATGTGATACCGTACATATAGGAGTTAAATGAAAGAGGCAGTCTTGAGCATGGATGGTAAAATAGAACTGCAGTTTTAGGCCGTCATTCTGCTTGAACAATGCAAGCAAAAGTATTGCGTTTGCTGTGAATTAACTATCTACCATTTCCTGTTTCTGCTGCACTGGCGGTTTCTGAAGGAAGTTGGACTAGTTTGCACTTCTTGGTTGAAGTTTGGGTTCATTGCTAATCTTCCAGAATTGGAATTTGATTAAAATATGACAAGGTCATTTTTGCTCTTGATCAGTCTCCACACCCATTAATATAGACATGGCATTACACTGCTGAGGATTGTGTACATGTTGATTTGCATACGAGTAGATTTGGTCCTTTTTTGTGTTTTACTGTTTGTGGACCTGTTTGGATTCAGGTGGGCTGGGTTGCTTTTTATTTCTGAAGAAACATGTAGCAGATGTGTTATGAGCTGTAGCCCAGTCAGCAGAATAGGTGGTGTTTCTGTATTTATTTCTTTGATATTTGTTGCCATGTTGGGTATAATAAATTGAGTAGCGAGGGCCTAGAGTCATTGTTAAGATCGGTCTAAATGGAGGTAATAGCTCTCCTTTTTGTTTGATAAAGAGCCATAAAGTTCTCTATATGACCATCAGAAGTCTAAAACCAATTTACAGCCAATGAAATACGCTTGATGATGTAGAAAACATACCAGTTGATCTGCACTCCGCAAGCTCCCATAAACTGCAATGCATTAATGATGAATAATTACTTTGTAAAGTTGATTTGAGGGGTATGTATTGGCCCCAATGCTACAGATTGCTTCCCTATTCCTCTTCAGATAATGCTGTGGGATCTTTTGCATTTACTGTAGCAAGCAGGTAGGACCTTGGTTACATTTATTGTACCTTCCAACATTGCAGTGATTCTTCTTCTGCACTGGAGCACCCGGGTCTTTGAGCTTGAACTGTGGAGTAAGACCTGAACCTAAAACCTTGTTGCTTGGAGAAGAGTGTGCTAACTGAGTCTGGTTATGTAACTTTTTTTTTTCAGTGCTAGTCAACAAAATATTGGGGTTATTGAACTCTGGTTTCACAATGAAGCAAAATCCATGACCTAGATTGCTAGTTCAGTGCCAAACTGCCAAACATCTGTACCTCTTGGTCAAAATCTTTACAGTTAAGTAAATTGAAGCAGAAATTGTCAAATTCTACTGCTGGATATTTTCAGTTTTACTTCTCTGTGTCATAGCTTTAATTGTTTCAACATGAGCAGGAAATGTCTTGGTGTCAAGTGTTCCAGGATGTGGCTGCTACACAAAAGCAGTGACCTGAAAAAAATGACTATTTACCTCCGTCTGTGTTGTCATTTGAAATTTGAGTTGGGCACCTCTTTGGAGTTGAATTGTAACTGCTTCAACCCCTGGGAAACTATTACTTGTTTTTAATATTTTAAACAAACGTTACGTAGTTGACTCTTAAGCGATCTTGGAAATAAGTTTGCTCCTTCATTCAAGGGCCTGGTGCTCTCAGCCCATACCTACATTGAAGATTGGTCCCATTGTTGAAGACCTGGAATCCAGATCCACTTAACTTTAATTATACTAACCCCAGCCCCACTGGCTGTAATCTGTATTTATTAGACTGGATTCTGCCTCCAATCTGCTCTTTAGTAATGTGCTAATGCTAAGATTTGTCACTGCTTTATTTTGTTTTCCTGGGCTTCTGTTACAACTGTGTTGGGTTTTTGTGCCTTCTTGATTTTCAGACAGGTAGAATTGCATTTTACTCAAACATCTTTGTCAATGGAAACTTATACACACATTTTTGCATCCGATCTTTCTTTTTTAAATATTTGCTTAGTTATCATTAGCAGGGGATATTTTGTAGTTATGTCCTTTTGAGTGATCTTCCTGCAAAGATAATAAGGGATATAGGGAGAAATACTTTTCGAAGAAGAACGCGTAAATTCTACAAATGTGTATTTCCCCAACCAACCTCACTAAATCATGACCTTTACCACCTCAGTGAATGTAGGGGCTTTCTGTGTATGAATTAATGTTATCGAATCTCCTCTTGTTCGCATACTGGTTACACTTAAAAGTACCACTTTGGCTGAAAATCATGTGACAGCCCCTTTTTTCTCTTGGATCATGAAAGTTTATAAAATTACAAATGTATAATCTTCCATGGTGTGATTTCAGAAATATTAACAGTATTCTGTAGTCTCACTTGAGTTCCAAATCTTTTCATGAAACTAAGTTGTGAACATTGGGATCCATGAGTAGTGGACAAGATACCTAAGTGTCTTTTTTTTTTCAAAACTAATGCTAATGCATTAAGTCAGTTGCAAAAGTCTTACAGTAATGGGGGCAATGGCTGTGTTTCTTATTTCGTCCCTCTTAAACTTGGGCTTATTGCAATATTCTGCCTGCCTTGCTGACTGAGATCACCTGATTCAGCACAAACTGGGAATTGATTATATTTATTTGCAAGTACGCTGTCCTCGAGTGAACGCTAAGTTATCAGTGGAATGCGATGACCATTGCCCTTCAACATTTTACTGAAAATTGTATTTTACTTGAATCCTGGTTTACTCTGCAGTTTGGCATCCCAGATTCCTTTGTAACAGTGCTAAATAATTTAAACTACAGTAACCTGCAACAAAGATACTTTTCTGACAGAACAGTGGCAGGTGAGGGAGATGTGTTGGAAAATAGTATTTGTGGAGTGTATTCAAATTATGGCATTTCTTGTAAGAAAAGCTTTGAGTGGTTACCTTCATTGTCCTCTCTCTTTTCCCCCCACCCCCAGCAATTGTTTATATCATAAATTGCAGAGATGATTAGTACAACAAAAATTATATCCACCAGCTTTCCATTTGTTCAACAATAGCACCAGTGTCATGACAAATGTTGTCTGAATATCCCATTTAGTTGTTGAATAAATACTGTTTGGTATACCAGCAATTGACTGGTTTTCAATGGGCGAACTTTATAAGATATGAATGTTATGAAGCTGAAATGTATAGAGTGCTTGTTTTCAAATTATAACCATAGGTAAATGCAATTGTTATATCATGATGCCGATTCTACTTTTGAGCAAACTCTAAGTTGCAGAGATGGAAGGAGTTTCTAAGTCCATTCTCCAATTTGTACCAGGCTAGCTGAACCAGTTGAAGTTCAGTGACAAGAACTATGCATATCAGACTATCCAAACTCAGGAGAGTGGAGTTAGTGGCTGGTGAGCAAGGAGAGTTTAGTATTGTGTTCCTGATCATTATTCAGTGATCGCTGTTGCAATGTATGTTTGGTGAGGACAAGGAGATAATGATGTTTGCAATTTGATTGAATAGACACCAGAATTTTCAGAGTTACTGTAACCCAGAAAAAGATTGAGAGACTTGTTTTAGTGAAACTAGGGAGTAGAAAGGAATATCAACATAGTTTACTCAACATTTGTCTGCTCTTATGATCCTTAACCTTGCTATCAGATAATGCCAGAAACTGCTCCTATAAAATTTTGTTTTTGGTTGATGCTATATGAGTATTTGATTTTATTTTTAAAGCAAAATAACATTGCTTTCTTTGAGATAACAAGGTGTAGAGCTGGATGAACACAGCAGGCCAAGCAGCATCAGAGGAGCAGGAAAGCTGACGTTTCGAGCCTAGACCCTTCTTCCGAAACTTTCTTTGATTTTATTTTTCCCTCTGTGTGCACCTTATCCATGGGATGTTTGTGCTGTAACTGATGAATTTGCTTTACCTCAGTCTGTTGTCGTACAGTTTTAGCCTTTTGTAGAAACTGAAACTGGAATCTTAGTCTATTAAAACTCTTTTGTTTCTACTGATGTAATGATGTCTGTTGTCAGCATGCTAATAGTATGTCTGTGTGAACTAAATGTAATCAGAAGGGATGCTCTTTCAGAAAACCTTGATATGGTTCTTAAATTGAACTCCTGATTCAGGGTTGATACTGATCTAGAATTGTGCAAATAGGGAAAATCACACAGACTAAAAAATGTGAGATATGTTTAACTTCTAGTTCACCTCTAATGTTCCTGCTTTCATCACTACCATCAGTCATAGATCAACAACTCATCGTTACTTCAACCTATTTTTATATAGCTCGTATTATTTGTTCAGACACAACTCAAGGGCAATACGTTATTGTGCTACTGCTATTTTTTCACAGCTCAAGCAGATGCATTAGGACAGATTCTATACACCCAGTGTAAAATTGAAATCTTCATGTTGGTGATTTTTCTTCTGGTGGGGTCTTGCTGGACTTCTGGTTGTCGAAATATTAACCAGTTGCGTTTGTTTGCTGTCGTAGTGTTCCATTTTCTAGTCATTCACCGTTTGAATCCTGTTTGGAGATTGACTCTATGATTTGTGCCAGAAAAATATTTATTGAGCAGTAGTTTTTCAAAAATTGTTGTTTTACAGGAAAATCCTCTTAGTTAAACCTTGAGCTAATAGTCAGAAGTTGACAGTGAGGATGTTACATTTGACTCTCAATGTGCACAAACTATGTATTTTGACTTTTAGAGGAATCTAATTTTGGATATTACTTAAGGTGCAGGGTCATCTTGTCTCAGCTTCTGTTGCATTGCTGCAGCGCTTTCATAACTGCAACAGCTGGGTTCAAGCTGCTATATATATATCTTGCTTTCCTTTTACTGTGGACTGTAGTTGAACAGGGTAAGGCAGTCTGCCGAAATTGTTGCTGGTGCAACAGAATGTTGTTCAAAAATTTGCCCACACAATAAATGCTCTGATCCTGGCTGTTCATTCTACAGAAGTGGAATTCTTCAAATGCAATACAGGTTACCAAAAAGAAAAGCTTGATATCTAGAATAAGCTACTTTACTGTTAGAAATTCATCTGAAAAGGAAAATGAAGGGGCATTGTTTAGATGAGTTCTTAATGTGAGACATTTAAAGAATATTTTTTCCCAAAAACATACTTTATTCATAACATTTAAAAACTTTTATGTGCTTTTACATATTTGATTATACATGGAGTGTATTACAGCTTAATTTTTTCTAATACATAAAATGGGTATCACTTCACTTGCTATTACCAGTTATATTTACAATGTACATTACTTTTCAAGCCAGACATTCCCTGGTGCATGCAATCTGAGGGGCTTTACACAGGTATAAAGCACAACTGCATTGAAAAACTGTGTGGCATATAATTGCAGTGAAGCTGCAGCTAGCCGTTTTCCTTGATTAATATAACTGGCCATTCCATCATAGTGAGTGCAGCGTGCCACGGAGGTCACAAGTTTGATTCCTGGTTCAAGCTGAATTAGCTGATGTTAGGCAAGGTAACAGTAAAGTACTATTACTTTACAGTAAAGTACAGTGGCTCAGTGGTTAGCACTGCTGCCTCACAGCGCCAGGGACCCGGGTTTGATTCCACCCTCGGGTAACTGTCTGTGTGGAGTTTGCACATTCTCCCCGTGTCTGTGTGGGTTTCCTCCGGGTGCTCCGGTTTCCTCCCACAATCCAAAGATGTGCAGGTTAGGTGGATTGGCCATGCTAAATTGCCTGTAGTGTCCAGGGATGTGTAGATTAAGTGGGTTGTAGGGGAATGAGTCTGGGTGGGATGCTCTGAGGTTTGGTGTGGACTTGTTGGGCCGAAGGGCCTGTTTCCACACTGTAGGGATTCTGTAGACATACTAGTGACCTCATTTGGGATATATGGACTGAGGGTGGTATAATTATGTTTGCGTTGATATTGACCCTGATTTTCTAACAGTGTTCCCTTTTCCACTTTCTCCTTCCCAATTATTTAAAATAGATTCCGTAGTAGTTAATAAATTTGGGATCTTTTACTCTTTACTGGCTTTATGCTTTATATTACAGTTTTAGAAATGAGTTTGGTAAGTGTTCATGAGGGGAAAGGGTTCCCACTGAACTCAGTGGCATCTAGCCAAAAGTTGACTAGATAGACTTTATTGACTGGGCTTCTTAAAGTTTTGAATCACTGAAATGATCCTACGATTCCTTTTAATTTTCGGGTCAAATGCATCATTGTGTTCTCTCAAATTGAGACCATTTTCATTGCCTCCTTTTGTGTTGTTTCCTTTAGTCATTCTTTTAATTGTTTAGAGATACCTGAACTGAATTAAAGTCTGCTTAGGTTAAGCACATTTCTGGTATAATCCGAGCACAGCAATATATACTACAAAGGGGAGAGTTTTGAAGGCCATATTGCCTCCCTGAGGCCAAGTTCAGTACATCTAGTCTGGGGCCTAGAAGGGGCTACACTAGGATTTGGGGATCCAGTTGTGATGGACCAAGTAGGTACTAGCAGTTATAGACAAGACAAGGGAAGATTTTCTAGTAGCCACTGTAAGGAGTTTGGCACCAAATTAAGTGCCAGGATCTCGAAGATAATAATCTCCTGGATTATTAATGGGACCATGTGCAAATTAGCACCAGACAAATAGGGTTAGAACAATTATTGCGTAGCTCAAAGACTAGTGAGGTAGAAGTGGGTTCTGGTGTGTGAGGCACTGACACTATTATTGTAGAAATGGGAGACTGTATTGTTGGGGTGGTCTACACCTGAGCCATGCTGCAACCAGTATTCCAGTGAGCTGCATAACTAAGGAAGTAGAGAGGGTTTAAGCTACACAGTTGGGTTAAGAAATTGAATTTTGGAAGGTGTGATGAATCAAAAGTGGAGACTAGGTGGGAGAATGAGATTATCAATCTGAGAAATGATAATCAGACTGTGACAGAGTCATGGAGTTATACGGCATAGATACAGGCTCTTTGGACCACCAGGTCTATGCTGATCATCAAATAGCACTAATCCCATTTAACTGCACCTAGTCCATTCCATACTATGACTTGGCATTTTAAGTGCTCATCCAAAAACTAAAATATTGCAAAAATAGCTGACTACACCACCCTGTTAGATAACACTTTCTGTATTTCTGTCACCACCTGTGTAGAAAAACCTTTTTTTCATATCTCCCCTAAACCGGTTACTGCTCACCTTAAATTCATGCTGTGGGTCTTTGACACATTGGCCATTGGGTAATGATTTTCACAGTCTACTGTCTCTGCCTCTTAGTTTTGTATACCTCCGTCAGCACCTCCCCCTTATCCACCTCTGATCCAAGGAAAACTTGCCCAGCCTATCCAGTCTGTCCTTGCAACTGAGACTTTTCATCCTAGGCAACATCCTTGTGAATCTCCTGTGCACCATGCCCAGTGCATTATGCCTTTCTGATAGCATGGTGACCCGAACTGAACGCAGGCATTGCTGAGGATGGAATGCATGTAAATTTGTAACAAGACTTCCTTGCTCTTACCTTCATTGGTCAGGGCATAGAATATAGGCATCCCTCGGGCCTTTTTCACCATCCTGTCTACCTGCGCTAACGCCTTCAGAGATCAGTGGACTTGTACACCATGGCCCATTTGTTCCCCAGTGCTCTCTAGGGACCTACCATTCATTGTGTCTATGCTTGCCTTATTGGGCATTCAATAATGCATCCCCTCACATTTACCAGGATTAAATTTCGTCTGCCATTCCTCAGACCGTCTGAAACCACCACCCTCATTATCAACAGCAGCGCCATTTTTTTTCATGTGCAAACTTACTAATTGTGCTTTCTACATTAACATCCAAGACAGGAAGGGAGAAACAGTTCAAATCTGAGCAGACCAACAGGTAAGGCTGGAGATTACAAAGTAAAGGTTAAAAATTTCTGTATCTGATTGCATTTAGCATTTGAAATAAAATAGGTGAACTGAGCACAAAAAAAGTGAATGAGTACATTCTGATGGGCATTGCAAGGACATGGCTACAGAATTGAAATCTGAATATTGAAGGGTATGTGACATTTAGGAGGGACTGGAAGCTTGGAAAGGTGGAGAGATGGCTCTGTTGATTAATTGTGGTATTGGCATAGCAGAGAGTAGTGACCTAAATTCAGGAAACCAGGATGTTGGAACAGTTTGGATAAAGATGGGAAACTATAATGGCAAGAAATCACTTTTTGGGAGTGTTGTACTGGTGCCCTAATAGCAACAAGGCAGTGGGATGGAGTATAAAGAAGAAATAATGGGAGCTGTCAGCAAGATACGGTGATGATCATTGGAGGTTTTAAACATATGAATTGGAAAAATTGGATGGGCATGGTGGCCCAATTGAGGAGTTCAAAGAATATTTTTAGAATAATTCCTTAGAGCAACATGTTCTGGAATGAACCAGTGACCTAGCTATACCAGATGTGATATTGTGATAAGATAAATCAATGATGTCGTAGTGAAGGTGCCCTTGGGTAACAGTAATTGTAATATGATTGAATTTTGCTATTGGTTTGACGGAGAGGAGAGAGTCCAGTACTAATATTTTTAAATGCAAATAAGGATAATTTTGAGGGCATTCCAAGGTAGCTGAAATGAATTGACAAATTAGGATGATGGATAGGGTCATAGAAATTTAACAAACATTTTAAGATGTCATTTCAGAATTAGAATGCACAGAATAGATGCATTACAATTAGGGAAAAAAAGCCATAGTGCGGACCTGTCATCCATGATTACTTTTTTAAAAAAAATTAAAGATGATATCAAACCAGTTACAGCAAATAATTAGGAAAGTTAGTAGAATTTTATCTTTATTATGAGGGGAATGGCATACAAAAGTTATATCATACAGGACATTGGTGAGATCATATCTGGAGCATTGTGTATAACAAAATATAGTACTGTGTACAATACTGGTCTCCTTTATTTAAAGAAGGATGTAAGTGCATTGGAAACAGTTCAGTTAAGGTTTACCAGACTCATACCTGGCATGGGTGTTTTATTTTAAATGAGGGAAGGCTGAACAGGCCAGGTTGGTATTTGCTGGAGTTTAGGAGAGTGAGTTGACTTGATGGAAGCATATAAGATCCTAAAGAGTCTTGTCGGGGTCAGTGTGGAGAGGATATTTTCCTGCTGTGGCAGTAATCTAGAACTAATAATCACTAATAGTATTTCAAAATGAGGATTTGCCCATTTTAGACCAATGACGAGACTGTGTCTTCCCATAGAGTTGAAAGTCTTTGGAACTTACTTTCTGAAAATATATTTAATGCAGAATCTTTAGCTGTTTTTAAGGCAGGTGTAGATAGATGCTTGTTAAGCAAGCAAGTTAGAGCTTAGCAGACGGTAGGTAGGAATGTGTTATAATTATGTTAGCCATGATCTTATGGTGGAATGGGTTCAAGGTTACGAGCTTCCTGCTCCTAATTTGTATGTTCATATGTAGAAGCACTGATTATTCACTCAGTTGGTTCATTCTGTAACGGAAAAATTGGCCAAGGATTCATATTCATAATATTGGCCAGTGAAAGCTTATTGTGTGAAAATGATGTCTGCTCACTGTCCTAACTGAGTAGTTAAGCTTAATACCTCCATTAAGATTGACTGACTAAGGAAAGTCATGAATCCATTCAGCATTCCTCTGCAAATGTTACAGCTATAATTTTTCAGCTGTAATCTATAGGGCAAAAATTGCCAGAGATTTTTCAAGAAGTATTTTATATTGTTTGTAGTGAGAAATATGGAATACATTTTTCCCCAGTTTAAATGTTTGTTTTCTATTCATATTTGTTGCTAGGATAGTTTCCAAATGTGCTGGTTGAAAAATTTTAGTGTTATTGTGACTGTAATCCAGGATTGTCAACATCTTGTGATAACCCAGTGTACATTGAAACAGCCCAACATTCTTCAATCCAGAAATCCTCTTCTGGTTCACTTTAGTAATTGGCCCACTGCAGAGTTTGATTTCTGTTACGATGTATGAGTTACTCCATTCGTTAAGTCTCTTTGTGTTAAAGCAGGTGCTCATTGCTTGATTGTTAACAGTAGAACTTAAATCCCTAAACTATTTAGTTCCTTGGTGGCATCATTGGTAAATACTTCACCTGATGTGGGACTTCGGTCCAAACTTTGCGAAGTTATCTGATATCATTGTGGAATGGTTGACTTCAGTAATTATGTGAAGGGCCAGTGGAAACTTCCACCCTTTAGAAAAGTTGTGCCAGCTGGTGGGATTAGGATTGAATTCATTTGGCTGCTGACTTCCCATGGTCTTAGATTCACACGTTCAAATTTCTTACTGGAAAGTGTTTTATACAGGAGCAGTCCTGGAGACGGTTGGTGAGTGTGCTCAAGTTGGACTTCCCACAGTCCGGATTCTCTTGTAGGTCTGTGAAATAATGATTTTATCTGAATATGAGTGTATGATCATGTTTATTGAAGCAGGGAAGATGATCTGTGTTTTCTTTGTATTCAGTGACTGTATGAAATTGTTCTAACTTTGTAGCGTATTGATTGAAGGCAATTACTTGCCCCTGACCTTTTTACATTGAGAGGTGACTTCTGATGTGAGGGGCAGAACCCAAATACAAGATTGCTGGCTAATCTCTAATTTTTGAGAGCTTGTGGCTGGGATCCCAATCAGTAAAAGGTGCTCTTTTGGTGGGGGTGAGGTGGCAAATTATTGAAGATAGATCAAGAACACTGAATTACTGGCTTGAATCAGGGCATTCATTGTTTGAAGAGATTGAGTGTGGGTGCTGCAATTTTTCTGGTATTTTCCTGGTACTAATGGTCTGATTTTTAGTGAAATAGCTTATAATTGTAGTTTTGATTTTTTTTCAGTGATTTTTTTTTTTTTTTTTTTTCTCCCCAGTCATTGTTGTAGGATTTCAGTGGTGTAGCTCTTGAACTGCTGAAGGCATCCAAGTGCAATTGTAGATACTTTTTCCTTAGAACTTGAGACGAGAACGTAGAACTGTACAGCACCTGAATGGGCCCTTTGGCCCACCATGTTGTGCCGAACAGAATGCCAATTGAAACTAATCCCTTCTGTCTACCCTTGGTCCATAAGCCTCCGTTCTTTGCCTGTTCATGTGCTTAACTAAAAGTCCTTCGAATGACCTTTTTATTGTATCTGCCTCAACCACCAGTCCTGGCAGTGCATTCCAGACTCCTACCACACTCTGTTTTTAAAAAAAGAGCTTGTTTCTCACATCTCCTTTGAACTTACCCCCTCTAACCTTAAATGCATGCCCCCCCAGTATTAGACATTTCAACTCAGGGTTGATGGTCAGAATCTTTTTCCCAATCTATGCATCTTATTCTTTAGACTTCTGTCCAGTCTCTCTTCAGCCTCTATGGCTCAAGAGAAAACAACCCGTTTTTCTGGCCTCTCCTTTTAAAGCTAATACCCTGTAATCCAGGCAGCATCACGCTAAACTACTTCTGCACCCTCTCCAAAGCCTCCACATTCTTTCTGTAATGAGGTGACCAGAACTGAACACACTACCCTAAGTGTGGCCTAACCAAAATCTTATAAAGCTGCAACACGACGTCCTAACACTTGTACTCAATTCCCTGACCAATGAAGACAAGCATGCCATATGCTTTGCTTACCACCCCATCTACTTGCATGACCACTTTCAGGGAACTATGGACTTGAACCCTAAAAACCTTCTGGACATCAATGCTGTCCAGGCTCCTGCCATAAACTGTATGTTTTTCCTTAACATTTGATCTCCCAAAATGCAGTTCCTCACACTTACCTGGATTAAACTCTGTCTGCCATTTTTACCATCACATCTGCAACTGAGATATAGCCTGCAGCGTCCTTTGATAGTCTTCTACACTATCCACAATTCCACTGATCTTTGTATTGTCTGCAAACTTACTAAACCACCCATCGACGTTTTCATGCAAGTCATTTATATATATCACAAACCGCAGTGGTTCCAGCAGGAATCCCTGCGGGCCACCGTCAGACACTGACCTCCAACTGGAAAAACACCTTTCCACCATTACCCTGTGTCTTCTATGGGCAAACCAATTCTGAATCCACATGGCCAAATTACCGTGGATCCCACGCATCTTAATCTTCTGGATGAGCCTACCATGAAGGATCTCATTGAAAGCCTTAGTAAAATCCATGTAGACAACATCCACTGCTCTACCCTCATCGATCACTTCCGTTGAAAATTTAATCAGGTTAGTAAGATGTTACCTGCCCTGCACAAACCATGCTGACTGCCCCTAATTAGGCCATGCTTTTCCACATGTGTGTAAATCCTATCCCTAAGAATTCTCTCCAATAGTTTCCCAACCACCGATATGACGCTCACCAGTCTGTATAGTTTCCTGGATTATCCCTATTACCCTTCTTGAACAGAAGAACATTTGCTACTTGCTAATCCTCCAGGACCTGCTCAGTGGCTAGCGAAGATACAGAGTCCTTGGTCGAGGCCCTGGCATCTCCTCACTTGCCTCTCTCAATATCCTGGGGTAGATACCTTCGGGCCCTGGGCACTGAGCCACCATAATGCTCTTCAAGAGATCCAACATCAGTTCGTTCTTGATCTGAAAATACCTTAGCATGCTCCTCGCAATTCTCACTCTCCTCCTTACCCTTTTCCTGGGTGAATACAGATGCAAAGTACTCATTTAGGATCTCATCCACATCCTGTGCCTCCAAGCACAAGTTCCCTCCTTTATCGTTGAGTAGTCTTACTTTCTCCCTAGTTGCACTGTCTTTTTTAAATCTATCTGTAGATTGCCTTGGATTCTCTTTAACCCTCCTTGCCAAGGTCATTTCATGACCCCTTCACATGCTTGAGAGAGTGTTTTGGTTTGTACAAGATGAGAGCCACCTGTTGGCGGACATAGTTTGAGATGAAGAACTGAAGTATCAGTATAAATGTGTTTGGGAAATTGTTTTTATTTCATGTTATTTCGATCGTGTTGAGAGAACTTAGAGTCACTCTGCTCAAAGAACATGAAAATTGGTAATTTCCAGGCCTTTCCTTCTGTTATCGTGATTGAGGTGGGTGCTAGTGCAGCTATCATTTGATGTAGTAGGATGTTTGTTTGCTAGCAAGCCCTAATGGACTTAATCTTCCAAATCATTAGACCATTAGCTTTATGTTATCCTGTGTTCTGACTCCTTAACTGTAGGATTGCTGAATTGGGTTTCCAGGTATAGTATAGTTTTCTGATGTGTATACTCTTCAGTTTTGATCAGGACTGCTCGGCTTTATTCTACATGAAATTCTTTTTCCAAATGAAGCAGTTTATCCTGCCTGTGTAGGATTTGAACCCATTGATCTAAGGTATTCTGTCGTCCAGAAGTGTTTTTTAAAAAGAAAACCATACACAAACTTGCCAGTTGTTATACTTTTGATTTGGTAGTGCTGGTGCATATTTTAAATTACCATGAGCCTCCGTGTTAGGCAAATTGTTAAGCTTGTGCCTGTATTTATCCTGATAATTCTGAACAAGGTAGAAATCGATTGTGATTATTTTGTGTTATGAGTAGTGATTGCATGCAGTGTTGGAAGAAAAAAGTTCTAAATGCAGTATTCTGCAAATAGTACTGAACTTGTAATCATGCACTGCTGCACCCCCCCATATCACACGTTACATGGTGAAGTTTTTGTAAATTTATTAACTGTTTATGGTCATTATTGGAAAGACTAAATTTGTTACCCATCTACAATTGCCCTTGATGAGGTGGTGATGAACTACCACCTAGAACTAGTATACTTCATGATGTGTAGGCGTTTCCATAGTGATGTTTGATGAGAGTTGCTAAGTTTTGACCCACTAAGGAAAAGCTAATGCATTTTAACGACAACATAGTTGTTTTCCCATGCTCTTCCAATTGTCCTTGTGAGTATTAGAAGTTGCTAGTTTGGAAGAGACTGTTAAAGTCTCGAAGTTGTCATTGTGCACTTTTTATGTGGATGGGATCTCTTGCATCTTGGTGTACTGATGGTTGAGGAAATGAATATTGAAGGTAGTGGTTGGGGTACTGTTAAGTATTGCTGGAGTTGTGTTCATCATGGCAAGCGCCATGAGTTTGCCATCATACTCCTGACCTGTATCTTGTAGATAGTGGAATGTCTTTGGGGGTTTGGCAGGTAAGCTACTTTTTACAGAAAAGACAGCCTGTGACTTGTTGTAATCACAGTGTTTATGTGCCTTGTTCAGCTCTAAAGTTGCTGACCCAACCAAAGGGGTTTTGAACATGGGAACAGTATTGAATGTCAAGGGGAGATCATTAGGCCCTCCTTTTGGAGATGATTGTCCATAACTTACTTGACAAAAAGTCTCTTGCCACTCAGCTAAGACTTCAATGTTGTCTGGTCTTGCTACATGCAGGAATGGTCTCTTATCTGTGGGGTTGTAGTATTGAGCAGTCATCAATTAATGTGCTCATCTCTGATCCTGTAATGGAAAGAAGGTAATTAGGAAAGGAGACAGTTAAAGCTCATAGGGTGCAGGGTGTTACCATCTTGTGGAGAGGGGCATTTGTGACAGTGACAGTGGTAGTGTCCTTATCCCTGGGCCAAGAGACCCAGGTTCAAGTCCCACCTGCTCCGAAGGTGTTTAATTACATCTCTGAACAGGTTGATTAGAAAATTAGGTTAATTTTAAAAAAAACTTGGGGCACAGTGACAGCCTCCCTGCCCCAGACCAGAGGGGCCTGGATCCAAGTCCCACCTGCTCCCGGGGGTGTGTGTAAGTATATCTCTGAGCAAGTTGATTGGAAAAATAGGTGAATTTAAACAAAAAAAAAAACTAGACTTCTCTTATGGCACAGAAGCAATGTTCCTACCCCTGAACCGGAAGACCTGAATTCAAGTTCCACCTCCCCAAGAGGTGTGTAATGACTTCTGCAAACAATTTTAGTAGAAAATAATTGCCGGAGAGAACTAGAGGGCTGTTGTGGCACAGTGGCGTGCCCTTGCCTTTGCACCTGGAAAGCCAGGTTGAAGTCCCACTTGAACCAGGAGTATGTCTCTAAACATCTATGAGCAAGTTGATTATAGAAGATATTTACAATGAAAAACTGAAGGTTCTTGGGGCATAGCGATAGCATCCTTACCTCTGAGCCTAAAGGTCCGGGTTCAATTCCAACCTGTCCTAGAGGCGCGTAATAACATTTGCTAAGAAGTTAATGATTGAAAGTACCTACCATAAAGAACTAGAAACTCGTATGGTGCAGTGGTCATGTGCCTACCTCTGGACGAAGAGGCCTGAGCTCCAGTCCCATCTTCTCCAGAGGTGTGTTAACATCTCTGAACAGGGTTCTAAAGGAAAGTCACTGAACCCAAAACATTAACTCTGCTTTCTCTCCATGGATGTTGCCAGACCTGCTGAGTTTTTCAGGCCATTTGTTTTTGCCCTTGCTTAGGGTGATTAGTAAATATCTATCATAAAGAGCAGAAGGTTGTTAATGTGCAGTGGTGGTGCCCCTTGGGCTAGGAGGCCCAGGTTCGAACCCTCTAGAGGTAAGTTTTTGTTCTTACCCTATGAAGAACTGTTAGTGATGCCATGTACCTGAGTAACTTCCAGAACCCCTAACCATCTTTCTTTGTGTAACGTGATTTTATAAGTAACCTTTTCAGAAATGGACCGGATGGGGCATGAACCTTGGCCTTCTGACTTAGAGGAGGGAGCGTTACTACTGCACCACAATAATCCTTAACAGAAGGTTGATGAAGATAATGTGGTTTATATTGTGTATATTTTTAAACAACCTGACCAGACGTGTTGTGATGAGACTCTGGATCAAGTAGTTGAATCTAATCCTTCTGCTCACTGATAGGGTTGCTACCACTTTCACCAGAAGAGCCCTCAGAAAACCCTTGTGGTATGATTTGAGAGTAAAGAGCAATTTTTAAATAGATATTTTCTAATCAACCTTGTCAGAGACGTTATGGCACAACTCTGGAGCAGGTGAGAGTTGAACACCGGATTCCTGGCTCAGAGGTAGGAACACTACTGACGTGCTGCAAGAGCCCTTCGACAGTAAAGAGCTTTCACCTGTTTCTCGATTTGGTCAAAGGCTATCGGTTTCCACAGATATTCAGTTCTTCTGTCTGTTGTTACAGGTAATTGTTTACATGGGCAGATTAACTTGGATTGCATTTATCCTGTACCTGTCATGGCTTTGTGGATGCCATCTAGTAAATGTAACAGACACAGAAATCCCTCTTTGTAGTTTATGTTAAGATTATTTAGTTTGCAGTTTATATTTCTATCTAACACATTGTCCTAGGCTTTAAGTAAGATATGTCCTGTACTGAGACTCCTCAAACATTTTCAAAAAAAAATTCTTTCACGGGATATGAGTATTACTCAGCGTTTATTGCTCTTAAGATGTTGGGAGCTGCCAGCTTGAACTGCTGCAGTCCATGTGGCGTAGGCACAGTGATTTTGGAGAGTTTCAGGATTTTAATGTAATGACAGTGAAGGAACTGAGATATAGTTCCAAGTTGGCATGGCCTCTGGGTTGGAGGGGAACTCTCTGCTTATCAGCCCAAGCCTCATTGTCGAGGTCTTGTTGCATATGAACAGAGACTGCTTTGATATCTGAGGAGTTGTGAATGATGCTAAATATTGTCTGCTCATCAATGGACATCTGCTCTTCTGATCTTATGGAGGGAAGATGTTTTGATCTAGGATGCTGTTCTGAGGAGCTCCTATAGCAATGACAAAAACGGAAGTTGCTGCAAAAGCTTAGCAGACCTGGCAGCATCTGTGGAGAGAAATCCGAGTTAACATTTTGGGTTGAGTTACCCTATTGTAGCAATGTCATGGGCTTGACGTGATTGACCTTCAACAACTGCAATCACTTTCCTCTGTGCTAGGAACCCAGTTTTTTTTTTTTTGCCCGGTGAGGAATTGCTGTAACATTTAATAGATAAGTGTGTGTGCACAAATAAATGTCATGCCAGTCATTGGCCTGCCCTGTTTGAGCCCAAGTGATGACAAATTGGAGTGCTTTCCAGCATTAATGTGAGGAGATGTTAGCACGATGCAGACCTAGGCTCCACTGGAAAGTATTAATAGCTTTTCAGTGGCAAAATGGGTATTGTCAAGCTGATGCAAACACATTTTATGTAATAGGATCTTAAGCTGCAAGATTGATTCAAAGCAGCCTCCTTTTTTGCCAGCCTATTAATTTTGATTCTGTCCCAAGTTGCAAAGTGCTTTTTTTTCTTTTTGGAAATCCAAAGTACTTGCTGTTATTTTCAGGAAGAGACCATCTGTTCACAGCATGTGTGTACAGATAAGAGAAGCAAATTATGTCAGGGAGGCTAAAGCATTCAGAAACGGATTTGTGTGTCTCAATTTCACTATTGCATCATGCCATATCACATTATCAGAAACCCTCTAGCCTTTTACCATTTCAACTTGTTTCTTGAATTTGAATGTACACTGACCTGAATATAACCCAATGTTAAGTAAAATGAAAATTTGAAAAATGTAATGTTCTGTTTTTAACAATGATTTCACAATGTGGAAGCTTTGGTTGTAAAAACATTTCAGTTCAATAGCGCGCACTTCCACATTACTTAATTGTAGTAGTTCTTTACAGGAGGTGTCGTATACTTGAGCAATACCCATTAAGGCTGAATCATAAAAACAAGGGATGTCCCTGCTACTATTCTTAGCCTCTTATATTGGTTGATCTTTAGAAGGGTGTAATTGGCGTATTCATGATTTTTTAAAAACCTGAGTTGTGATTTCCCACTGTGTTATCCAGAGCCGTTATTCAAGTTCTTGTTAAGCAAGTGAATATTGGTTGTCTACCTGTCTAACTACAGGCAGATGTTTTTGATGCACATTTCAGGATGCACCAACTACTAGACTGTATCGCTGGAGCCAGTGTGTAAAGCCTTTGCCATTGTGCTGCGATAGTTAGTCAACCTACAGCGCAATGACATGTTTGCAGCTGCCTCCCATCCTTTGGTTGCCCTGCTCCAATCACACCCACAAGAGTATAAGGTGTTGAGACATTTCAGCTGAAAATGAGGTTTCAGTAATAGAACAGAAGCTGGGTTTTTTCCCATTGTGGATGAATGAATTCGTTTCTCAAATAGGTGCATTTGAATGTTGCAAGTATGCTATTGTCTATAATGTATTGTCATTGCACAAAACATTCATTTAAACCGGACCTACTCAGTAAGATTCATTGTAACAGTGATGGTGTGAAATAAAGTACTCCTTTTATATTTACTGTGCTGTGATGTCTGTCTTGTGTGCAAACACTTCACTGAACTGCTATCACAGCAGCTTTTTTTTTTGCAGCTTGCAAAGCAGATTCATGTAAGCCATTCTTATTGCGTGTTACCAGCTGGAAAAGCTTAGTAGTAAAGTCCCTATATCCGGTGCTCACTGAAATTGGCTGTAATGAAAAGGCGAATGTTTATTTTTGAAGAACTAAATTGTAATCAAAAAAAGAATTTTCATTCTGCAAATTGAGGATTGTTGCTGCTGAAGCGCATGAATGCTTTTCTGCTTTGTGTGTCTAGTGTCACTGCCAGATCAGGTTTTTAATTCTTTCTTGATGTTGGCAAGGCTAGCATTTGTTGCCCACCCCAGTTGTTGAACGGAGTAGTTTGCTAAGCCATTTCACAGGGCAGTTAGGGGCTAGCGACATTGAGAATCTGGAGTCACATGTAGCTCAGGCCAGGTAAGAACAGTAGACTGCTTTCCCTGTTGGATGTTAGTGAGTCAGAGGTGATTTTAATGACAGTTAGCAATGGTTTCATTCCGCAATTACTGAGACAAGTTTTCAACTCCAGATTTATTAATTGAATTTAAATTCCACTAACTCTGTGAAGGAATTTGAACCTATTCCCCCAGACTGGGCTTCTAGATTACTGGACCAGTGACATTGCTGCCACTGTCCCACCGAATTTAATGCAGAGTGAAAAACACTCTGCTATGGCCCAATGACTAACTTTAACAACAGCTTCAAATTAATGTGACACTTCAGCTATCCGTATGTCTCCTGTGTAAGATGGGCAATTAGTACTGAATTGTGGGTTGTTACCTGAATTAATTTCTCTCCACCAACAGAGACAGTTGACTTGCATTTTTCTATCAAATTTAGCTAACTTTCAGCATCGAAGTACATCATGTTTGATGCAAGTTGTGCTTGTTGTTCTTTGAAGTTAAGGTTTTTTATGAAGTGCTAATGTATCTTCTCTAGTGTTGCCAATATGAATTGGAGTTTGGTTAAGAGCCTGGGATAGCTGTAGTTCCACCATGCTCTGGGAAGTAAAGCTTCAAAAAATTCACATCATCGTTGCAGGTGCTAGCCATTAAATGAATCTAAACTGACCGAAAAAGTGGCACAGTGAATTAATTTGGAAAGTCATGATAATTTGAAGGAAAACCCAGGACCAAAAATTGTGACAATGCATTGCAGAGTTTGAGCAGCACATATAATAGTGATGGCTGTCTCTTTGACCTGTCCCTTTTTAATGGATTTGGCGGAAAGATTTTGAATCAAAGAAAAAACATACTTCACCAGTAAACGTGGAAATTGACTAGCTCAATGAAGTATTCAGAACACATGGAGGAATTTCACTATAAACATGCTACACTTTCTGCTTATTTCCATTTGGTGACACCTTTATAAGTTTGGATGTTTGGGGTTAAGGGGTGAGTTGTTATCTATGCTGTTGCACTTCAAAAATTTGCCATTGTCTCGAATCACCTATAAAGTGTGACAATTTTGGGAAGGTGCCACAATGCTTTGGATTTCTTGTCTGGTTTGATGTTCTGTTTTTGGGTCTGAATAAAATTAAAAAGAATGGAAATAAATTTGATAGTTTGGAGCTGATCTTGCTGACAGTTATATATATTTCACTTATCTGGAGTGAATTGCAAAAACCCTGAGAGTATTGATATGGAAGCTACTGAAAGTTTATAAAATAGTCAATCCACTCAATGTATCAGTAGTAATTAGTCATCCAAGGTAGCAGAAACATGGAGCCAGCCAAAACATCTGTTAACAGTCTGAGATGCAAGTGTGAATAGTGTAGGACAGGACATACTGGAAAATCCCACAGCCTGTTCTATTTGGGGCTTGTTCCTTTTTAAGACTACTGTTGTCCGTGGACTACTTAGCTGGGTTAAGCAAATTAATTGACTTTAAATAAAAAAACAAAATTCTGGTAACACAGCGTGTTTGCTACCTTTTGGAAGAAGATGTTAGCAAATTGAGTAGACAGCCTTTATCAGCATATTTATAACCCCCATTTTAAGGGGAAGGAACATCCGAAGTACTTTTTGTTCAAAACAAAGTTGATATTAAGAACAACCCTCCTCCCTCTAAATGAAAGCTACAGAATATGGCAACATTGTTTTAATTTCTTCCCCTCCCTTTTTCCTCTCATATTGAATTTGGTTCAATTAGTAGCAAACTCCTCCCTGATCCAGAAGGTTGTAGTTTTTGGTTCTGTAGAACTTTATCATGCACTATAGCCTGATTCTCTGCTCTAATTGAGTGCTGCTTATTCTGAGGTGGCGTCCATTGATCAGAAGTGAGTCTGAAACTGTCACTTCACAGTACGTGTAAAAGGGCTATCAAGGATTATGGAGCTAGGACATGTAAATAAAATTGAGCTGCAAATCAACCGTGATCTAACTTAGTGTGTTTGAAGGGCTGATTGGCCTTCTGTTGTTTCTGTGTTTCGTTAATACTTTGGTTCTCTATTTTTAATAAATCCCATTTGTTTACTGCATGGCTTCTAATAGCATTCCCTGGCTTTTTCTCACTTGACAGCTAGAAGAGCAGCACTGAATCCCATTCTTGCAATATCCCACAGGTACGTGAGTGAATTGGAAGGCCATATACACATGAAGCAGCAAGCCTGCCATGGGCACAGGTTGGGGATTAGGATGCTGCAAATGACTCCTAAGCTTTGTTGCTTTTGACAATAGAAATTGCAGGCAAACCATCTAAGTTGTGTCTTTATAATGATTTAGTGGAACTTTGCTTCACAAGGTTAACATGGAGCAGATATTTATGTCGGCTGGGCCCCTTCTTGGCTGATTTTGTTCTGTGTCAGACCAGTGGAATTTTAACCTTCTGTAAAATATTTACCCTTTGCTGGCAATTGTGAAGAAATTGACCACTGACTTAATCAAGAGGCTTATTAAATTTAATTGCGGCTGCTTCCAATCTAGTACCTAATAATTAATTCTCCTGACAGTGAATATGTGATGGAAAACCTCATTGAAAATCTCGCTGCACGCAACTGGTTCCTTAGGATCTACAAAGAGAGAAGACAAATTAACTTTTCAGTTTCCAGGTGTTGACAGTCCTGCTTTGTAACCAGCCTTTTCTGATTTTTGTTTTTTTTCCCCTCTCCCTGTTTCGAATGCTTGCAATTCTTGTTTCCTGTTTTAATAAAGTAAAAGTTCTTCTTTTCGTGCATTTCTTTACAGAGAGAAGGAAGAAGAAAAGGAAGAACAGTTAATGGAAGAAAAGAAAAGGAAAAAAGAGGACAAGAAAAAGAAAGACGCCACTCAGAAGGTGAGACTACATGTCTGCTCCTTTCACTGATATGTACATGAAGGTGTATTTTGTAACAAATCCCCTGCATCTGTCAATAGTGCTGGTTTATATTGCTATTTCAGTGCTCTTTGACGGTGTTTTTATTTTACTGTACTATTTGTCCAGATGAATGAGATTTTATAGCACAGAACTAAGGCTACAGAATCAGAAACTTCTCTACAATACACCTGTCCAGTCCCGCAAATGATTTATTTGCAGTTACGTACTCCTTCAAATAGTTGTTTAAATCACCATTAAAATTTCTGCATAGTCTCCTATAACCTCCCATTCATCATATTAACCACCCTCTGCTGTTCAATCTCAACCGTCTGCTTTCCTCTTATTCACCTAGAACCCATCGTTTTTCTGGAGTTTGTGGCAGTCTTTAGCATGTTATTGAAGTCCTGACTATTTATACCCTGAGGAATCTTCAGTTCCTAGGATCCTTCTCTCTCAAATGTACAGTCACTGGATTGAATCTCAAGATCAGTATTTTATATTTGCCCTTTCCTGTACTAGTTCCCATACCTGTGTAACTTTACTACAGCATGGGGTAACCAGAATTGCCTGCAGAACTCCAGAATTAGCTATGCAGTGCTTTCTGTAGAGACTATTACCTCTTATAATTTGTGCTCTGTCCCTCTGTTCCTCTGTCAGTCCATCTTTTAACCTAAACTTTAAGTAATGTTACTGCTCACTGCATAGTTAATTTCTGAGAGCTGATCACCAGTGCTCTCCTTTCATCTTCTGTTGAGTTCGTCTGTAGGCACCCATTTAAGTAATATTGCTGATGTTTATTTTCTCTATCCAGAGTTTTGCTTTGTCTCTATCTATTAATTGTAATTTGCTGATCCTTGGCCATTGCCTGACTTATCCAGATTTTTGTGGTGAGTAAATTCTGTTGTTGGGACGACTACTTCATCCCAATTTAGTGTGAACTGTAAACTGAACTTTTCCTGGCCCCGGTCCCAATCTCGCGCCCCCCCCCCCCAAACACCCACTTATTTGTTCGAGATGTGAACATTACTGGCAAGGTCACCACTTATTGCACAATACTAATTGCCCTTGAGCAGCGACCAATTATTTCTTTGCTCTATAAACAGAAATGACCTGGCTAGTTGTTGTGTGTCATGTGCACAGAGTTCCTTTCGCAGCTATTTATTGTCTCTGCTTCAATCATTTTTCTGTCTGTCTCTAATATTTGCCTTTATTTATGCTTTCCAACCTTGTTATTGCATACTTGTACATGGGAACATAAGAAATAAGAACATTAGTAGGCCTCGTAATACTTTTTATCCTGGTCTGCCTTTTTAATTTGTTGTGGCCAACCTTCCACCTGAACTCCATTTTCCTGTTTATTTCCAAGTCCCTTAAATACTTTGCTGAAATGCACAGAACTTCCCCCAACAAGGTCAAGAGCTTTTGCAGAGTAAATTCTCTCTCCCATAACTCCATGCTGTCCTCTTAGCTTAACACCAGTGTTTAATTACCTTTATCAGTGTGCCTCCTAATGCTCTACTGCCTCACTAACACTGGACGGCTCACCAGCCTGTTTTTTGTTTGGTACTCTGTATTCTTTTTCAAAGATTTATGTTACGTGAGCCCTATCACTTCCTTTATTTGTCTGCTTTCCATGAATATATTTACAAAGTTGTTGATATTATTTTTTAAGTTTCTCCTTATATAAGCTTCAGTTTCTATTTTAGTCATTGACTGGTTTCTTAATCACCTTTTTTAGCTTGTTTTATCATGTATTTCTAGTCACAAAATTACTTGAACATTTTTATTTTCTTTTTGCTTTTATTACTGTACTAATTAGTATTGATATTAGTCTTTTCTCTGTTACCTTCCCTCTGAAGTGGTCTATATAAGTTCTATGTTTTGTCTATAGTGTTTCTAGACTTAGAGAATGGTTTTTCTCCTCTAATTGTGTTATCCAGTCAAAGTTCCTGACTTTGCTGCTTATTCTTTCGAGTATGCCAATCTTAAGTTGACTGTTTCTGTTGTAGTTGACCATTTTTCCATTATATCCCTAGACTTCAGCTCTGTGACATTTTGGCTACTCTTAGCATGGTGTTTCCAGACTCTTATCCCACCTGTTACCTACAAGTAGTTGCTTAGTCATAAGTTCTGCATGAGTTACTTGGCAGATTTTTCTTTTTTTCCTGTGACAATTTAATACCATGTCCAGGAGAGCATATTTCTTGCAGTCTTGATGGATTTCCCATCTATCCCTAGCAAATTCATGACAACTATGCCTGTTTTTGTATGCTGGTCTGATCCTTTTTTTGCCTGGTTCTCCATAGCACACGTTCATAGTAAGTTTCCTTCCCCTTGATTCTCAAATTCCTGCCTGCAGGTTCTAAATTTGTCATTGCCCAAATCAAATGATTATGTTCTCCTTCACTTGAAATTGGAATCTGTTTCTTTTTTGGATACAGAAAACAATGTACCTTTTTGTGATCCCATCTGAAATAGCTACTGGGCAAATTTGATTTCTGTTTGAAATCTGGCTTGATAGAATACTTTTTTTCAAGGTAGACTTACACTGAAGCGCAGGCATTCAATGCTGCAGATTTGACTTTAACAACAATCCCAAGTTTATTATGCAAAAAGATAGAATAGATCAAACTATTTACATGTGACACGATTTGTAGATCTTGAAATATATGGTTAAGTACCATCCCATCTATCCCAACACTGTCACTTTACAGTACTCAAACACCAGAGAGAGAGAGCTCCCTTTAGCATATCATTAGGTTCAAGTTGTCTGTTTTTTTTTTTTTTCCATTTTCCTGGTTTTGAGCATATAAGCTTTTTCTAAATTGTTCACATAACTCAGCTTAGCTTAGACTTTCTCAGCTTCAAATATCCCATTCAGGCCCCGAACCAAGCACTTCTGGTCTAGAGTTTTAAACCAGAACTGTTGCACTCAAGTCACCAATTTCTTAACAGTTCTAAGTCAAATCCTTTCACCTGAAGAAACGTCCTTAAATTTGACTTCTAGGACTTCTGCAAACTGAAAACAAAAGCTTTAAGCTGCGGATTTTCCCTCCAAGCAAAAAACATTCTTGATTCTTTAAATCGAAAGCAAACTATTTCTTTTCTATGTTTATTCTATCCAGTGGTAAAATACTCAGTACAAACAAATTTCTGTTATCATTTCAGCAGCTTGCGCTCTTGCAGCCTGTGTCTCTCTCGTACTGATTTTTAAAATAAATGTCACTGCAGAAATATTGACAAGTTAATTGTTCAACCCCCACATATACACACAACCGATATGCCACTAGTTCAAAGTCCAACTCTAAAATAAGATTGATGTCAAATATACATGACCTTGCACCGCAACCTGTAGCTCTGAGATTGGTGCTTGCAGCATAACACTTGTCACACAGGCATTGGTGAGCAATCTGTTGTATTATAATCAGAGATGAGATGTGTTTATTGTAACATCTGTAATAAGGTTTAGGTTGAGCAGAAGCTCCATTTCCTGCTCCTAAGCAAAGGGGCAGGAATTGTGATCTTTATCCAGTGAGTTACACAGATCAGGCAGATCTCAGATTCACTTTCTACATATTGCTGACTTTACTGAGGCAAGAATAGAGGCAAGATGCAGTAATTGGATGTCCACTTCTAATTGCTATCTATGGTTCTTGCTGTTTTTAAAAAAAAAACAAATTGCATTGGCTGGGATCGGGATCAGCTCTCTGCTATGAGGCACAAGGGAAAAGAATGTGGACAAATCTGGGTGTGACAAGCTACAACTGCTGTCTTGAGATTTCAGTGAAAACGGGAATACCTCAGCCTTCAGAAGCTGGTGAGTGTTATTTAGGTGATTAAAAACAAAATACTATGGATGCTGGAGATCTGAAATAAAAACAAAGTCCTAGAGAAACTCAGGTCTTGCAGCATCTGAGGAGAGAGAAGCAGTTGACGTTTTGAGTTCAGTGGCTCTTCAGAAGAAGTTTGTAATTCATTTTTGATGTGGTTACCAATGGTGTAGTTAGAACCAAGTCGTCCGACTACCTTGATCTTATTGAATGACAGAGCAAGCTTGCAAGGCTTACTGCTCCTGTTTCTTAAGACTTTGTGAACTTGGGTCCTGTCTAGATCAAAAATTGTTGATGCTAACTGTGTCAGCTATGCATGTAATATGGATGTTTGAACACAGTACTGGAAAAGGATCAGCACTGGAGTAATTGTGTTTTGAATAAAAATCAGTGCCTTCAGGGCAGAGAATAGCCAAAAAGTCCTTTACTGTGGCAAGTATTGACCAGAACTGGGTTAAGCTATGTGCAGTGTCACTTGAGTAGCGTTTACGTTCTTAAACATTGGGTATGGTGTCAGTTTCATCCAGCAGACTGAAGAAAAAAGATTGGTACCTATTTAAATCCAACTTGCCAAATGATGTAGAACACTTCCTGTATTTAATCTTTGTCACAATTGCAGGCTGAGTGGTGCAGCCACATAGACATTGACTTTGAATGTGAATCTGGGCTGAAGTGTAGTTTTGACTGATGTGTCACAAGTCTCATTTGTCTGCTTGTTACAAGACTGGATGAGAATAAGTGGAAGGTCTTATCTCCATTCCTTGTGGGCATGGAAAACAGTAATAAACTGTTCTTTATTTAACAATTAAATATTAAACTGGAAATTATGCTCACAAGATTGAAGAGTTATATTGGTTCACTAGGAAATGCTTACTAGACTGGAGCATGTCATTGGAGCAAATTAGGGCATTTCACTACCCCTGCAATCAACTAGTTGGTTCAGAATCATTTTTCTTGTTTAGTGAAGAATATCTAAATCTGCAAGTTTCTTTAGAACTCTGTTGTATGCTGATACTCAAAACAACAACAAACCTGGGAAATAGGTGACTGCTCAGATAATGAACCACAAATTTGTGCAAGTGCAAAGAAAAAGAGTGAGACAAACTCCTTGAAGTGAAGTGGACAAAATGTACAAAATGTTAGAAAATACAGTCAGAATTACTAATTCAGCGCAGCGACCTCACTCCTTAGGCCAATCTATCCTGTGTATGCTCTGTCATAACATTTAATATTCAGAAAGCAAGTTCTATATACATACACGTTGATGGACAAAGGTGACTGAACAGAACTCTGGTGTATTTTCACAGTCAGTATTCAGTTACCTGCTAGCCTTTAGGCAGTTCATAATGCTAAAAGTGCACAAGTCTTATTGATACCTGGATTCTGTAATCACATTTGTGCAGAACACAGCAAATTGGTCCTTCCCTTGCCTCTAGGTCTTGCTATTGCTATTATTTCCAATAAATGTCTTGTAAATGTTATAGATGCTTCATTCTTGCGATACCTTTTACCACTTAAAAACATGGGCTCCCTTTGGCTGCGTAGCAGTTGCTCACTTCTGCCTTGCCAAATATGTACTTTCCGACTTTCAGAAGTGGGTTATTTCTGATCTTGGTTGAGCCGTGAGAGTCCGTTTGTTGAACATAGAATCCCTACAGTGTGGAAAGAGGCCATTCAGCTCATCAAATCTGTACTGACCCTCTGAAGAGATCCAATCCATACCCCTAGCCTATCCTGGTAACCCATTACAGACAATTTAGCATGGGCAGTCTGCCTCAGCCACACATCTTTGGACTTTGGGAGGACACCAGAGCACCTGGCGGAAACTCATGCAGTCATGGGGCCAACATGCAAACAGATAGTCACCCAAGATTGGAATTGACCCCGGATGCCTGGCACTGAGGGGCCTGGTGGGTTTTTTAACAGAGCGTCACAATTGACCCCATTGTGTTTTTGCTTTGTCTGCAGATTCGCTAGTTGCCATTTGGTGGTGATCAGAAATAGGAATTCTTACTGATTTGTTTTCTTTCATTAATCTCTAGTCTGTCATAGTTCTCATACCATCCTTGTGAATGATAGTGGCTGACCATGGTCACATCTGTCAACTCTGGCTAAATTTGGCTAATCAGAGATTGTGGCCCACAATATTCTAGTTGGTGTCTTATTTAGTTAATAGGTGGGATGGAAGAAGTGAAGAACCACCTGTAAACCCATTCAATTAGGACTGTTTACTACAGTAATGATCTATATGTGGATGAACTTTTTATTCATTGGATGAATGGAAACTTGTAATAGAGCCAAGTTTTCATGCTGCCACAAGAGCTGGAAGGAATGCTGATTTCAGTAATTTGGATTGGCACTCATTTTGCAAGGGGCCCTCCTACTTTTCCTGAACGGAGATGTTGATGAATATATCCATTATCACACTGCTTCATAAAAATATACTGAATATGAAGTACAACTTAAATCAGAAGTAAACTGAGTTTGGAAGCTGTGTACAAAACCTGTTGTTTGTGTATTAGTGCTGCCTTCCCCTCCCTCCCACCACATAACCCAAAATGAAAACCTGCAAAGGATATATGTTGATCACAAGGTATCATGATAAGACAGAGTGCTTCCTACTACAAAGAGCTTTTTGAGTTAGTATTCATGTAATATCATCCATTGTTGTGAATTTTGAGTGGGCGGGTAAAAGTGTTGAATCTTGACCGTTTACAGTCCACCACAACAATGAATCTAATATAATCTCAAAGCTGCCTATCAGCTCACCAATGAGCAGTTTTTGCTTGTTGCCATTGTGCTTCCTAAATTCATTTCTTGCTCATTTTCAGTGGAATTCATCTTGTATTAGGGCAGAAAAGGCTTTCCTTATTAACAAACCAGGTTGGATTGACATCAGTTTATTTTGGAGTACGTCCAAAGGTTTTGCATATTGTTAAATCAGTGGCCGCAAGATTTGTATTTTTCAGTTAAATGTTCAGTATGGATAATGAAGGTTATAATGTAGTGAGAGATTAAGCAGGATGAGAGAAATTAGATAATTGGAAGCTGCCTGTATGGCAAGTAATTATCATTGTGTGTGGTTTTGGCCAAATTTTGTGTGTGTGTGTGTGTGTGTGTGTGTGTGTGTGTATATATTATATACACACTCTTATTCTTGTTTCCAGTTTTGTCTTTTGAAGACTTCAAAAATGCAGTATTACAGTTTATTCTGTTGCCCCCCCAATACCAAAATACAGTCATTATGTACTATCAGTTGGTCATCCATTCTGCAAAAAAGGCATGAAATAAGCTGAACACGTAGACATTCACTCACTCTATGTGTCATAGTCAGGGTCACTGGTTTACTGTGACTGTACAAAGAAACTGATTTTTATTACATGGTTTGTAATTTACTGCTGCTTGTAGAAGCTCATTTCTCACTTTGTGATGCCAAGATCAAAGCTGCAGTGTCTGTTTCCTGATTATGAATAGTTCAAGGGGGATGCTGTGGGCTTTACCTTGCACTTGGCTTCCTTACTCCATCCAAATGATAATGCAATTGAATGTTTTGCTTTATGGATTTTCTTGACTGGATATATTGTGTTCTGGTTATATTGTGTAACAGTTTCAGAACTTCGGTATGGGCTAACCTTAGACACCAGTAATCTTTTCAAATGCAGGAACTGAATCTATCATGTTTGCTCCAAATGCAACACAAGTCCCAAAAGTAGTAAATGCCTCTTCGGTGAAGAGAAATTCCTCACTTAGATTGATTTGTTTCTGCTTCCTAGTCCTAAGAGACAGTCAGTCCATCCACACTTCAACATAATTACACTTATGCATTCTTATGAAAGTTTACCATGTCTAATCTGACATCCATGTACTCCCCATACTCCTTGACATTCTTTCTCAATTATCTAACTTATTAATGATGTTGAGAAGCTGGCTTCAGCTGTTTGTGGAAATGGTTTCACATTATTTCTCTAAATATTTGTAAATAGCTTAAATTTGTGCCCATTCCAACCAGTTACTGTGTTGTTTTTTCACTTTAGGTTCACTCCGTAACCACCTTGTCTTTAATCACATGTCTTTGTTTTCAAATGCTGCCCTCTCCATATCTGGTGACATCTTAGTGAATCTGCACTTCACTTTTCCATTTGTTTATATCCTACACATAGTGATCTGTTCATTCAATTTTGTGAAACATGAAGCAACAAGAATTTGTGAATACGACTTTACCTTCAATAACTTACCTGCTACACGAACATCTGAAGTATTAAATATCTCAGATTTCCATGTAAATACAATGTAGTTTTTCAGAATTTTTTAACTGGTAGTCAACAGTTCAGTTGTTGATCTTGACACCAGGTATTGGTATTCCTTGCAGGTGTTTAGCTACAGGAACTTAACATGGTTATATTATTCGCTAAGATCTTCTTGTATAAAAACATTTCTGACAGGATAAATTTTACTAAGCGATTCAAGTTTGAAAGCCCCAGTTGGGCAAAACTGGATGGTATAGCAGGTTGTTTACTGGGTTGATAAGTGAAGAATCGATGCACTTGGTGCAAGTGAATGGCGCAGGAAGATTTTTTTACACTTCTATTATGAATTGTGTCTGCATTTAACTTAAACATTTTAACACCGAATTCGTTCTGATTGACATCAGCTGAACTGTGATCAGCTGACTGTTTCCTCTAGCTTTGTGAAAATGAAGGAGAAAGCGCAAGCTCCTAACAAAGCTGTCTTCAACTTCATCCATTCTGAACTCAAACACTTCTGTGTTTAGAACGTAGTGGCTTTCGTGACAATAAGACATAGTGGTACTAATCACGATCTCCATTCACACTTTACCTTCTGCAGTTTTGTTTACACACATCATCAGTTTGCTGAAAAACAGGGTCCTGTGAAAGCAAAGTATATTTAAGTGACCCCTGCTGTATCTGTGAACTTAAACAAACCCAGTGACAACCTTGGAGCTGGCTCTGCAAGTTTGTCTTGTACATTATCAGTGTATGTTTGGTAACAAGCCGCTTGCTTCTTTAGTGAACTCACCATTGGGTGAAGACTCTGTTTTGCATAGCTGTCTTGAAGCTAATAATTTGGCAGTTGAATGAATAACCAGGAACTCTAATTCTGTAGTATCATTACTGAGGCATATCTATCCTGTTTTACCTCTGGCAGCTGACTGTTATTAGGTTTTGGCATTTTGGCAGCCACCATATGCCACCTTACAAATTTTGAATTTTCAATTTGGTCGCATTCCCCTTGGACCTGATAAAGGCTGATACAGAAAATTTATGCTTTTTCAGTGCAGGGGGAATAAAAGCAACTAGTTGTATGTCTTCATTAACTGAGCACCAGGACTAAAATCTAGTTTCCACTAGTTTGCAAATTAGCTGAACTCTGGATAGTTAATTTTTGACAGTTATCAGTGGTGGCTAAAGATTGCAATGATGCATAGCTCTCTTTCTCCCCCCTTCCACTCTCAGACCTGGCCTGGTATAAAGAATATTGTTGAGCCAATATGAAGTTGATGATTTTTGAGGCAGATTTGAATAGGATCCTGCTGCTGATGTAAATTTGTCACTTGGAACCAATACCAAACTTTTATTTTTTCTATTTCAGGTTACAGAACAAAAAACCAAAGGTAAGGGACCTTTTTGCCTTTTCCACAATGTTCAAACAATGTATTTTTTGTTTATATTGATGTGTGTGTATGTGCATAAATACAAATTGAAAAAAAAAACTAAATAGGCACACCGTGCATTGGAGTGAATGAAAAACAACCTAACTAAACAAAGTCCTTAAGCATATATAGGAACTGTCATGTTTAAACTGTTCTGGACCCTGTTGGAACCTCCCTCTGTATTCTGCTGGTTTCTATCCCATTTCCCAGGTGCACGCAATGAGTGATACTAAAGAGTGTATGCGGCTACATCAAAATTTAATGATCAGACAAATAGTCTACTAAACCTCAAGAAGCTACAGAGTTGTGTTTTCCTTGTCTGAACCAATCTATTTGGATTTCTGTAGTGTTAACATTCTAAAGTTTCACTTTTTTTTAAAAACGTAGTGTTCCTCGGGACTGAAATGAGGGAATTTTGCTTCTAGCGAGGAATTCTTGCCAAATTTCTGGCATGTCACATGACCATCAGAGGGCGCCATTGCCACACCTTCTTTACATTTGAAACCAGCATGGATATGTGGTTGATTACCTAGTTGCAGTTGAGTTGACTACAGTGAGACCCATATTTTTGGCTTTGGCGCAGTGAAGGAGTTAGGGCCCCAGGTGCGAGTAACATTTGGCAAGAATGTACTGTTTATGAAAAACACTGCAAGGTTTTTTTTGAAAAGAAGAGGCCAAATATCTCCCTTGAAGGAACTCTTTATTTAGAAGCTGTCAGACTTCCAATATCTTGCGTGACCTACACAAACTGCAATGCAGTGTTTTTATTCTGGATATAGGCATCCATGAATTCTGTCCTTTTTTTTTTAAACGTACGCATTTGTCCAGACAATATTAAAAAGCTGTCAGGAGTGAAGACATCTTTACTATGAGAAAAGAAACAGTGTTGGCCCCTTGTCTCAATTATTTCATCTACCTTTACTTGGAGTTTGCCTTGTACCTGAGATTCTAACCTAACGAATTATTGGTCTCCTGGATCTTAAGAACCTTCCTTAGGATGTAGGAGAGGTATTTAATGGTTTTATTCCTGACTTGGGAGCACTTTTTCATCTTATGCCAAAGTCAAAAAATGTAGCAATTCTGTAACAGTGTGCAAGGTTGCACTTCTTTTAGGTTGGATCTGAGAGTTATTTCTTGGTCTTTTCATAAATAACTAAGAGATAAAAGTAAAGCTGTCTTCCCAGGTTGAGAGTTTAAAAAGATGTATATTTTAAATCCTATAAAACCAAATATGTGCAATTATCAGGTGCCCAAAAAGTAAAATAATGGCATGTAAAATTTCAAGTAAACAATCTTTGTTGTAATACTAGCCATATTGTTTAATGCCTGCAGTTGACCACTGTCCCACATCAGTGAACGAAGCACAGCTGCAGTGTTACTTTAACACTTGAAACAGTATCAAAGATCAGTCTGCCCTCGTTGTAACAAACCCTGTTGATATAAGCTGTTCCCTTGGTCTTAGCTGAAAATCTGTCATAGTCAGCAGAAAACAGCTTGGATTTCAAGATGATAAACTACCTGGCCTTTAATGGGTAGGCTTGACTGTGTTGTGGTTTGCAGTGAGAATTGTTAGCAACCACGGTGACTTATCCCATATAAACAAATGTAATCGGTTTATGAAGAGTAACTTAAAATATCAAACACTGAAAATCTGAAATAAAATCAGAAACCAGAATAGATCAGTCATTGTCTGAGAGAAAAACGGTAGGTGTGCTGATGAACCTTCTAGCTAGGGCTTTTTGCTGGCAGTGATTGTGGGACCCTACCTCACTTTGATCTCTCCACTTTCTCTCGGAAGCTTGCAGACTTATGTTGTATTCCCTTTCTTAACTGTAATTCCAGCGTCTGTGCAATAGTGCATGAGCTAAAACCGAATTCTCCCTTTTTCCTTCCGAGCCTTTAAATTACCTACTGTGAAACGTGCAAACTTTACATAAACAGCTGTGTACTATGGCACTTGCCGACTGGGATTCTGTTACAGGTAATGATTTTGTGCTTTATTTCTCCCGCTCTTTTACCCATTACACTTTCCTCTTCTCTAGTTCAAGCTGGGACATTTCTCCCCTCCTACCTTCCTCAATCTATTTTTCTTCAATTCATTCAGGGGATTTATGGTGTGTGTTGCTGCCTGGGCCAATGTTTTGTCGTCTGACCCTAGTTACCTTTTGAGAGGTGTTGGTGAGCTGCCTTTTTGGACAGCTGCCAGCCCATTTGATGGCGGGAATTTTAAGGAATTAAGCTGTGGTGATGCCTTTGAATGTCAAAGGGTGATGGTTAGATTCTGTCTTTGTTGAAGTTGATTGTTGCATGGCACTTGTGTGGCAAAAGTATTACTTGCCACTTGTCAACCCAATTCCAGATATTGACCAGGTCTTAGTTTTAGGATGTGGACTGCTTAAGCCACTGAGGAGTGAATGGTGTGTGATCATAAATGACAATCCTCACTTCAGACCTTTATAATGAAGGGAAAGTCTTTGAAGCAACATGACAGTTGATTGAAGAATGTTAGGCCTAGGACACTACTGTGAAGATGTCTTGGAGCTGAAATGGTTGATTTCTTCATTATCACCGCCGCCCCCCCCCCCCCCAAAAAAACCGCAACCACTTTTTTTTTGTGCCAGGTAATACTGCAATCACTAGAGGATTTCTGCTTTGATTCCCATTGACTTCTAGGACTGCTTGATGCTGCACAGTCAAATGTGGCCTTGATGTCGAGGGCAGTCATTCTCATTTGCTTCTAGATTTCAACTTTTTTTTGTCCACCCTTTGAACGAAGGTCGTAAGGAGTTTAGGAACTGACTGGCCCTGACTAAACTTAAACTGCGTGTGAGTGAGCAGGTTGATGCTGAGCAACAGGGTGGCACGGTGGCTCAGTGGTTAGCACTGCAGCCTCACAGCGCCAGGGACCCAGGTTCGATTCCAGCCTCAGGTGACTGCCCGTGTGGAGTTTGCACATTCTCCCAGTGTCTGCGTGGGTTTCCTCCGGGTGCTCCGGTTTCCTCCCAAAGTCCAAAGATGTGCAGGCTAGGTGTATTGGCCATGCTAAATTGCCCATAGTGTTCAGGGGTGTGTAGGTTATAGGGGGATGGGTCTGGGTGGGATGCTCCAACGGTTGGTGTGGACTTGTTGGGCCGAAGGGCCCGTTTCTACACTGTAGGGATTCTAATAAAAAAAAACTGCTGTTTAGTAGCACTGTTGATGTATATTCCATCTTTTTACTGATGATCAAGCGTAGGCTGATGGGGCACTGACTGATCAGGTTGCATTTGTCCTCTGTTTTGTGTACAGGTCATTAGTGGGCAATTTTTCACTTTAGGTAGATGCCAGTGTTGTAACTGTACTGAAACAGCTTGGCTCAGAGCATATCATGTTTTGGAACACTACTTCAACGTTGTTGCTAGGGCCTATAGCCTTTGCAGTATCTCACATTGCCTCAGCTATTTCTAGCTATCGTGTGAAGTGTGTTAAATTGGCAAGGATTGGTGTCTCTGATAGTAGGAATCTCTGGAAGAGACTGAGATGGATCCTTAACTTGACACTTCTGCCTTAAGAGTATTGCAAATCCTTCAGCTTTATCTTTTTTACTAATATGGCTTCCCCCATCATTGCTTGTGGACCCTCTTCTGGTGAGTTGTTTAATTGCCCATTGTCAATCACAATTGGATGTGACAGGACTGCAGGGTGTAGATCTAATCCATTAATGTGGAATTGTATGGCCTTGTCTGTATCACTCGTTGCTTGTGCTCTTTTGCATGCAAGTTAGTCCCGTTTGTGCCTTCCTTACATTTTTAGGTATGCATGGTGCTGCTCCTGACATGCCCTCCTGCACTTTTCGTTGAACCAGGGTTGATGACCTACCTTTTTAAAACTAAAGGACTGCAGATGTTGGAGATATAAAACAAAAACAGAAATTGCTGGCGAAACACAGCAGGTGTGGCAGCATCAGTGGGGAGAAAAGCAGTGGAGAAGTAAACTCTTCGAGTCCGGTGACCCTGTTGAACTGATAACAGCTAGTAAAAAGGGGTATTTATGCTGAAGACAAGACTGGGGGTTGGAGGCGAAGCCCAGTGAGAGAGAAGAGGTAGATAGGCAAGCAAGGGCATTATTGGTAGTAGGCCAGGACAAAAGAGAAGCTGAATAAGTAATAATGAGAGCAGAGAGTAGGATAGAATGGGTTGGCTGTGCTAAAAACCACCAATGTCATCACTTTTTTCTTAAAAAAAACAAAATTGGAAGGACAGATTCATGATCCCCAAGCCTCTGGGGCTCAACATTGAGTTCAGTAATTTTAGAGCCTGATTCCATCTCTTTATAAACCCACCCCCTACCACCTGGTCCTGTCTTGATATGGATTGTTTTTCATCACAACCCATTCTCTCTTCCTCTCAGCTCTAAATATCACATTCAGCTTCCCTTCTGACTTGTCCAATTATCCTACATCCCCCTAATTTAGTTTCTGCTGTGTGGACTGCCAAGTCCATGCAAGACAGTGACTTCCACATGTGGAAGTCAAGGCAAAAGAACGTCAATCAGTGTGAGCTGGATCACAAAGTGGCCATGCAGCACGTAAGTCAAGTTGGCCTAGAGTTTATGTCAAGGACTCCTGGGGCAATTCCCTCTGACTGTATACCACTCCGCTGTCACTTCTGCATCTGTCCTGATGGGACAGGACACACTGAGATGATGGAGTTGCAAAGTAGGGTAGAGTATTTGATGTGGTGAAGTGTGTGTGTCCCCTTTATAAAATGATGTTTTATCCAGGTGTGGAGATTTTAAAAAAGAGTCTGCAGGCAACAGCAGATGCCCCGAATTCTTGACATTGAAACACTATCAGAATGGCTATACTGTTAGCAGGCAAAGCAGCATTTTCACCAAGACAACAGGCTTTTGAATTTAGCCAATTAATTTAAATCAGGCCTAGATAACAAAATCCAATTGAATTTAAATCTGATGGCTTTGACAACCTAGGGCCTATCCTTCTATAAGAAATTAATAGATCATCAAGGGTATAAAAAGACGGCGTTTGAAAATCGGTGTGAGTGTCAACTGTCATCTGCCAAGAGAACAGCTCTCAGCTATAAAAAAGAAAATCATTGGGTCTCTCACAGTTCTCTAAGCCCTCAGAAAATCATCATCCAAACTAAAGGTACGGCGGCACTCTTATCTAATATTCCTGACACAAGAATTCGACAGAGAAAGGCGCTCCTGACTGGAAAACAGCAGAGAAGGCAAAGAACATTCTGGAAGACTTATCCTGATTGTAATTTTGAGAGATTAAGTTTTAATTTATTTTTCTTATTACTTTGGTTTATATAAGTGGGGCTTGTGTTTATTGGAGCAGCATACCATTAGATTTTCGCTTTATTCGGGAATAGTAGTTAAGGGGGAATTGTTTGGTTTGTTGGTAGTTCTGGTAATTTGTTTACTGTTAGTTAAATAAATTGCTTGTTAATTTATAAAGTGGGTATCAGGGATTTCTTTCGTTTAACCAATCCTTTATAACCGGTTGGGCGGGGGGTGAGAGGCAGGTTGTGCTACTTTGCACACTTCCTTCAACAGATTACAAGGCGAGGCGAGCTTCTCTAGGTGTTTTGGTTTTAGTTATCAGAGGTGGTCGTCAACCTTCCCACCGTAACAGATGGTCTTGTCTGAGACATGGTCTGTAATATTATAATTCCGTAAGTATGAGTGTCTGACTAGCCTGTGAGACAGCTTTTGCCACTTGTCATCAGATGTTGGTAAGGATGATTTTGAAGTATTCACCGGACTGGATTTGCTGTTGTCATTTATAATGTCTGAGAGTCATAAGACCCCTAGTAGAGGGAAAAGGTCCTTCAGCCCTTCGAGTCTGTGCTGGTCAAAAACAATCACCCAATTATTCTAATCAGTTTTTCCAGCAGTTGCCCATTTCCATGTTTGCCTTGGCTTGCAAGTGAACGTCTAAATACTACTAAAATGTTGAGGGTTTCTGCCTCCACAACCCTTGTAGGCAGTGAGCTTGAGATTGTCACCACCCTCTAAGAGCAAAAAATATTTCCCCACATCCCCTCTAAACCTCTTGCCTTAAATCTGTAACCTCCCTGTTATTGATCCCATCACCAAGGGCATCTTGTTGATATCAGATGATCAGTTTTTCTTGAGACTTTTCGCAATTGATGATAACAGAATTGTTTGTAGGGCCACTCTAGAAGGCAGTTAAGAGTCATTCATATTGCTGAGAGTCTTGAGTCAGCAGTACGGCAAATTTGCTCCCCTATAAGGCATTAATGAACCACATTATTTTCTTTGGAAATTGACGGTCGTTTCATGGTGGTCATGAGACTTTTAATTCCAGATTATTATTGAAATTTATTTTCCACACTCTAGTGGGATTTGAACTCCGATCCTTAGAACATTACCTGGGTTTCTAGAATGCTGTCATACCTCCAACTGAATTTGAACTGGCTAAATGTGGATATGCCTTTTGAAATATGGAGCTGTTGCTGCAAGGGAGGGGCCAGGGCTATTGGACCAAAGTTCTGTAATGCTGTTGTACGGCTTGAGGTTGATTCAGAATGATGTTAATTAAAGGCATGGGGGCAGCTCTTTACCATTACTGTGAATGAAATAAAAGGATGTTCACAACAATTAAAAAGGAACAGTAATTGCTGGAAATTTGATAGAAACAAAATTGACAATCAGTGATGGAATAGAAGAGTTTTGTTCCCTTTTGAGGCACTGGCTGATTTCTGTGCATTTTCGCCCCTTTTGAGTATTCTCAGCATTTGCTGACTTATGTCCACACACCACCTTTATGCCATCGAGCTCTGCAACATCTGAATTAATGAATTAATATTATGACCATTTTTGAATTTCAACCTATATTCTGAAATCTCTTGGGGAAAGAAAACAATCAATCGATTATAAAGTGGTTTGCCCTCTTTGAGTGCTATTGATAACAAGGCTTGCATTTTTAGTCTCAAATTGATCTCATTTTTTTATGGTTGTGGCTGCTAATCCATAAGTTGTTTGCCCAAATGGATCACTTTGACATCTTGTTAGGCAGCATTTTAGCAGAATGAAGCCATTGGAACTCTTTCCTCCTTCATTCTTAACTGTTACTTTATTGTAAGTATTTTACACTGTTTTTTGAATGAATTAGACTTGTTTCAATACATGTTCTCCACATCACACACCATAGTGAGTAGCTTTTCAAAGTGGTAGAAGAATTATAAAGAAAAGCAGCCAGAACAAAGTACCATGAAAACCTGAAATCAGAAGTGAAAATATTAGAAATACTCTGGTCTGGCAGTCTTGCAGTTGCGTTTCACTGGTTTGTCTACTCAAACGTTTAGTGTCTTGGCTAGACTAATAGCCTTGATGAAGTTTTAATTTAACCACTTTCATAGCTTTGAGTTATGTACCAAACTTGAAATGGCCATTTACAGAGTTTGTGGAGACCAGCTTGAAGGTATAGCACGAGAGCACCTCCAGAACTCGCAAGCTATTCCTGAAGTATAGTGACTGTTGCAGACTTCAGTTAGTTTTCATGTAGAAGACACCCAGAACATTAAAATGAGATACATGACCAGTTTACCTAATTTGATGTGGGTGAGAGATGAATTTTTTATAATCAATGAGGTAATTTTGAAATTTATCATTTGGTTGTAACGTTTGGTAAGTGATTGATAAACTCTCCACTTTTTCAGTACTACCATAGACTATTTTACCCCCACTTGAGCAGATTGACGGCACCTTAATTTAGTGTCATATCAGAAAGGCTGTGCTTCTGGCAGTACAGCACTCCCTCAGTACTCTGAAGTTTTGGTCTAGATTGTGTGCTCAAATCTTGAAGTGAGATATCCGTGATTTGGAAGGGCCAGTGTTGGCCTGGATACTTCACCTGATAACGGAGCAGCGCTCTGAAAGCTTGTGATTGCGAATAAACCTGTTGGACTATATAACCTGGTGTCAAATTTATGCCAAATGAAAGCTGTAGATTCTGGAAGCTTTCAGGTTAATCAGCATTTGTGAAGAGAGAAACAGTGAGTGTTTTGGATTTTTGACCTTTGCATCATTACTGGAAAAGGTTAGAGATGTTAAGGGTTTTAAGCAAATACAGGCGTGGGGTTTAAGGGAGAAGATAGGAGGGTGAGGCTGTTGGAATGGAAGGCAGCTGAATTAAAGCGCAAGATGCAACTGGAACAAGTGTAGAAATAAGATTTGTCTATGTAGCTGCCTTTAGATTACCCTTTTGTTTCCTCCTGAGTGTTTTTCACAATTTCAAATTCTGTAATATTTTAGGAGGTTTTATTTAATACCAGTGGACCCATCAATGTTAACTTGTTATCTGCGTTGCTATGAAGTGGCTCTTTATTCTTGAAGGAGGCAATTGACAAAATTTTAATTCAATAAGCCAGCTGCATAATGTCTTTATATTTCATCATGTTAGATAAAACACGAATGGTTGCAAAATACAACAAAAATTAAATGAATCTTCCCTCTACTTTTGTGTCTGGAATTTGTTTCCTAATTACTAATTGGTCTGTATTTTATTTCCCTAGTGCCCGAAGCGACGAAGCCAAGCCTAAGCCAGCCTCCAACTGCCACCCCAGTTGGCAGCGTTCCAACACCAGCCGGCAACGGTGGTAACAATGCCAAAAGGGCGGTGGCCACCAACGGCCAGCCACAGAACGCCGCCCGCTATCTGCCCCGTGAGGTGCCTCCTCGATTTCGCCAGCACGAGCACAAAGTGTTACTAAAACGTGGTCAGCCCCCTCCACCTTCCTGTGGGCTTCTTGGAGGTGGGGCGGGGCCTCCTGGGTTGCCAGGATCAAACCCTGGCACTGCACAACCATTGACGCAGCCCAGCTGTCCACTGCAGCACGGCAGTACACCAGTGGGTAAGTAACATTCCTTTCACAGGAAATCTAAAACAAAAGCCTGCACCAATGGAAATGATGAATTTAGATTTATTTTCAGGATTATTTCTTCACTAGGTCTCCATTTGCAAAATGACCACTCTTGTCATGTCTTATAAGACACTGTGTGAAGCCTCCTTGTTTAATTCCATTAGGCTGCTCATGTTATTTTCAGAGTGTGATCATAGGATGAGAGAGCAATTTAAATACTTAATTCATAGAACAAGCTTGGTTCCCTCATCTGATGGGATTGCGACTGATGCACCAGGGGGTGGAAACCAGTAAAGCTTTCGAAGCCCAGGTCATATTTGCTTATCTCATGACGTTTTCAAAAAACAACATATGCACTAGTCTTGTAGAATTATTCTGTCCTCGAGGTGAGGGTTGCCCCTTTTTGGTGTACAACTCTATAGTAACTGGTTGTCGTTCAGTTTCTTACTGAAATAACTATTTTTTAAACAAATACTTCAGGCTATTTGACAGAGACATCATTGCAAGCAAGTCTGAGCCTATTCTCCGCTAATGCACATTCCTCCAGCAAAAGTCACTGAATACTACCAAAGAACCTTAAGTTGGCTAGTAATTATGAATGGGGAAAAGGAAAAAAAATTTGCTTCCATGAACACTGAGGCCATTTGTGGCAGCATCTGTATGCCCCAGCTGCTGACCTTGTCTATGTGGAGTGAACAATACAGAGTGCAGAAAGCTAGCTAATGACCATGTAGTCTCCATAGCTCAGTGCAGCTCCAGACTGTGTCCTTGCCTTATTTGCCCATTGGGGTAATTTGCACTTTTTAAAATGAGGTTTTTTAGGAGCACAGATATTTCATCTTCCTGCTTTTTGAATTTTAAAACTTCATGTCATGATGTGGTTATTGCTGTTTATTGCTCATCCCTAATAACCCTAGAACTGAGTTGTTTGCGAGGCCATTTCAGAGTGTATTTAAGAATCAGATCCAGGCCAGATCAGGAAGGAACAAATTTATTTCCCTATAGGGCTTTAATGAACCACAGGAGTTTTTGCAACATTGATAGTTACCATTACCATAGCTTTCAATTTCCAAATTAATTGAAACTAAATTCTGCTGTGATTTAGACTAGTGAATTAGTAGACCAGTGATATTAACACTGTGGTACCATTTCCTTTTTAAACATCTGGAGGAAATTGTATATTTTACTATTACCCCTCTTTTTTACATTGCCAATGCTAAAATATTAAATATTGTTTGAGTATCAGTGAGAAATGAGTTTGAAAATTCCTCCCGAGTATAAACTTGTTCAAATTTTGTAGAGGTTTTTCCCCTAAGTGGACATATATTCATATTTTGCTCCTTTTTATAGAGGCAAACCCTGGGGGTGCTGGTTCAAATTATGCAAATTCTGCTTGGGGTTCTGGATCGTCCAGCACTGACCTCAACCACGGCTGGGATAAGTTAATCGTAGACGGGTCTGATATGGAGGCTTGGCCTTGCATCACAGGCAGAGACTCTGAGTCGGCTTCGGAACACGTAGACAACGAAGGTGCCTCAAACCTTGGCTCAGAGAAGAGCCTGCCACCAGGAAGTGGCACTGCCAGGAGCTGCAAAGGAGCTGCAAACCAGTTTGCTGCTGGGAGCGGAAAGAATGAATGTAAATTGGGGGCCTGGAACATGGGCCTCGTGCCTAAACCCAGTCACGCATCTTCCATCTCTTCGGAGAGCAAAGACGGACTTAGCAATTGGAAAAACTTGAGCAACCCTGATGGAGCTGGCCTTGGGTTGACCTTGAACCCAAATATCAATCCATCGGCCTGGCCAGTGTTGGGTCAGGAGGGCAATTCTGGAAAAGGGACTTTGGAGATTGATGTTTCAAGCTCCAGTGCACAACTCAGTGCAGTAGGTCAAAGCCCTAGGGATCAGGATGGTACTTCTGCAAGCGCCTGGGCAAATAAGTCAAAAACGGAAAATGCGGGTGTTACATGGAATGCTTCTGTTGGAGAACAGCCTCAAGCTCTTAACACTGATGGACCAAATAATGGCGACACTAACTCTTTGAATGCAAGCTCACAGAGCACTGGGAACCCTTTGCAAAATAAGGGAGTGTCTGATACAACAGGAAATGGGACCTGGAACATGCCATTAGGAATGGGTTTGGGAAACCCCTTGGTATTGAATCAATCTGTGAGCACTGAAGCCTCATCCGAAGGCAGTATTAAAGGAACTGTGGAGGGACGGGGAACTGGGGGATCTTGGAATTCAGTTTGGGGGTCTTCTGGAACTGATTCAATTTCTGGACAAAATGGTACAGGAGCTGATGGCAATAGTGGACGCAATGGTGATGATACAGCAAAGGCTGGCTCTGGTATGAAACAGTTACTGGTGAATAGATCAAGAACTGAATCATGGGATAGTAATAGTGGATCTTGGGACTCTGAGGCACAAGACCCCAACAAAGCAAAAAATTGGGGCAAAGGGAGCAGAACAGCATCGGGTGGTGCTCAGGGTTTGTGGGGGCAACAGCCAGGGACTGATAATCGCTCAGAAGGGGAATGGGGTGGCACTCCTAATGAACAGAATTGTGGCACAGGCGGATGGGACAATCACAGGGTAAATCCCCTCCCAGAAAACCAAGGAGACAACTCCCAAAATTCCAACTGGGTGAAGGCCTCTAGTTCCACTGGGAGTGATTCTGGTAGTCGAGGCAACAACAAAAGGGGAGGCTCAGAAAACCACCCAGGAGGACGGCGCTTAAACAAGACTGATCCTCTTGATCAAGAGGAGGTAATACAGTCTGTAATAAGTAGGTCTGATCTGGACCCGAGAGTGTTGTCAAATACTGGGTGGGGTCAAACCCAGATTAAGCAGAACACAGTGTGGGATGTACAGGAGTCACCGAGGAATGAGAGGCGCACTGACAGAGGAACAGAAGGGTGGGAGAGCACCACCACTCAGAGCACTAACTCAGGGGGCTGGGGTGAAGCACCCAGTCAAAGCAGTCACTGCAACTCTGGGTGGGGAGATGCTCCACAGTCTTCAAGTATGGAGTCTGAGAGTCCAAGTGGATGGGTGGACCCAAAAAACAGTCAAGGCTGGGCAGGTGGGACACCAGAAGAGAAGGCGCCATCATGGAATGATGCGCCTAGAATCAAAGAACCTGGTTGGGGTGCAAGACAGCAACCAACTCAAGGTTGGTCGCCCAACAGTGGTTGGGGTGACGGAAGTGGGCAACCAGCTGAACAACCAAAAGCAGGTGGATGGGACAATTCCAACTCCAGGTGGGGTGACACTGGGCGTGGTGAAGTAGGATCTTGGGGTGGTGGTAACTCTAATTCAAACCAGAGAAGTGGGTGGGAGGATCCAACAAGACACCAGGGATGGGGTGAGCCATCAAAAACAGCCACCACTAATTGGAATAAACAACAGGATGTCTCTGGCTCTTGGGGCACCACCTCTGCAGGGAGCCGGCAATCAGGACCTGGCTGGGGCTCAGCCTCTGTGCCACCTGCACCCATCCCAGTTGTGCCAAAGGAGGAAGAACCTACTGGATGGGAAGAGCCTTCACCACAGTCCATCTCTCGAAAGATGGAGATCGATGATGGCACCTCAGCCTGGGGTGATCCCAACAGCTACAACTATAAGAATGTGAACCTGTGGGACAAGAACTCCCAAAGTGAGAGCTCTGGAAGTGGACCGGTGCCACGGGAACAGAATGCATCCGGTGTGGTTACAGGACGAGGTTCCACATCAAGTTCTGGTAAGATGCTTGGTTATTTGTGCATTGCTCAGTTTGATATAGGAGTATGTACAGACATAAAAACTGTTAATTTGTATCATCAGTTTATGAAGTACTAAGTTGTATAGTTCCAGTGTTTATGTGAATTAAATGATGATCTGGTGAAGGCGTAGAAGCTTGGTCAGAATTCCCATGTCTGATCTTTATCCAAGTGCTTCCTTTGGAATGTTCATCTATGTAGGTTATAGAGAGGGGGCAGCACCAGCATTAGTTGGAGTGCCCTTTTTGAGTGAATAGTCCGCTGGTACTTGTTATCAGACTTGCAAGAAGTGTGATTATCTGGATATGGTACTGGCGAACTGTCAGCAGCTGTAGGACCATTTTGCAGTGCAGAGAAGAGAGCAAAAATAACACATCGTTTAAATGTTAACATTTCTTTCTTCAACATGAATTATATTTCTGAATACTTTCTCATGATAACCGAGGAATGGGAAGAGACTGTGGTACTAAATTTCATTTCCATTCAAAATCATCATTATCTATTTGGGCTTTAGTGCGATGAGTCTTGACATGCTTTGCACAATGAGCCATGTATATCAGGGATCTCCCCCAGTTGCAAAAGTAGTTGGTGTGAAGTCTAATATTTGGACCAGGAAGATTCTCAGTTTGAACCATGGCTTGCTCCGAGTTGATGCATTTTGCCCAGCGCAGTCACTGCTGCAGTGTGATTTGCCTCAGTGTCCTTGGTCCACTGAAGAGAAATTTTGGCATTATAATCCATGACCTCCACTTGGAAATGCCTTGAGTGGGAATTGTGTGTCTGAATGGTCGCTGCATATTATCTGGTGTGAAGGATATCAGATTTGGTCTGCTACTCCCAAAAACTTTCAGGAGAGAGCATTAACTGGGTGTTGTGGGCCCTCTGTTTAAGAATTTATTGCCAGTGAAGAAGAAATGCAGCATGAAAATCGAAAAGCTGAAAATTCTAGAGTTATTGACAAAGGTCAATTATTTTTCGTCTCAACTTCCCCCAATTTCGAGCCTACACATCACCAACTGATTTAGATACTCAATCACAGCCAGAACTCATCAAACATATTCCAATGGATAATGGTACAAGATTTCAGAATATTGATTAGTTTTACAAGCACTCACTTACACCTTTGACCGGTTACATTACCCAACTAATCATTTCTGCACTTTTATCAACTCTGACTATTTATATTTAATCTGTTGCCCCTGTCTATCAATTTCAGCTGCCATCTTAAAATCGTAGAACACAGCACAGTACAGGCCCTTTGGCCCACAAAGTTGTGCTGACCTATTATCCTTCTAAGATCAATCTACCCTGCATACCCTACATTTTACTATCCTCCATGTGCCTATCTAAAGTATCTGACTCCACTACAACTGCCAGCAGTGCAGTCCACATGCCCACTACTCTGACTTCTCCCCTATACCTTCCTCCAATCAGCTTAAAATTATGCCCCCTCGTAATAGTAGTTCTGCCCTGGGAAAAAGTCTCTGACTATCCACTCTATTGATGCTTCTCATCATCTTGTATACCTCTATCAAGTCACTGCTCATCCTACTTTGCTCCAATGATAAAAGCCCTAGCTCCCTCAACCTTTACTCCTAAGACCTGCTCTCCAGTCCAGGCAGCATCCTGGTAAATCTCCTCTGCACCCTCTCTAAAACTTCCACATCTTTCCTATAATGAGGTGACCAGAACTGAACACACTATTCCAAGTGTGGTCTAACCAGAGCTTTATAGAGCTGCAACATAACCTCACGGCTCTTAAACTCAATTCCCCTGCCAATGAAAGCCAACACACCGTACGCCTTCGTTACAACCCTGTCAACTTGGGTAGCAACTTTGAGGGATCTATGGATGTGAACCCCAAGATTCCTCTGTTCCTCCACACTGCCAAGAATCCTACCATTAACCCTGTATTTTGCATTCAAATTCAACCTTCCAAAATGAATCACTTCACACATTTCCAGGTTGAATTCCATCTGCTACTTTTTTGCCCAGCTCTGCATCCTGTCAATGTCCCGTTGCAACCTACAACAGCTCTCCACGCTGTCCACAACTCCTCTAACCTTCATTTTCAAGCTTTTGATAAAAAGGTCGTCATAATGGATTACCTGCTTCCTTGACATCTTTTACACACACCTCGCAGTGATGGGGTGCTCTCCTAATTTTCTGATAGTCAAAACTTGTTAATTTGTCATGTGCCCTGTACTCTGGAGAAAAATGCACTTACCTTGTGAGTAATGCGTTCTTCTGCATCTTCTGTCCTTTCTTTGAATTGAGTTACTGCCTGTCAAGAGATGTTGGCAGCAGTTGCAGACTGATGGTAGGAAATCCAAGTTGCCGTCCAGACACGGACAGAGATATCTTTGTGTTCTGCAGACTTTGCTCCTGTTGCTAGGAAAGGAATCTTTGGATTCTTTCAAGGTTTCAGTTTTACACCCTTTCATAACAACACTAGTCTCAAGCCAAAGTGCATGTTTTCCATAAACTGTTTTTAACTAAAATTTTAAAGTTGAGTCAAGTCTGTCATTTGACAGTTTGCTCAGAGTTTGAACAAAGCTCTGTCAAATTATTTCTGATCTCTTTATGAAAGCTTTGTAACGATCTTTAGTAATATGGCTTACTTTCTCAGTTGCAGTCACCTGATATTCTCTCTACGGTGCTTATAACCTTTTGAGGTTCAAAACATCCACCACCCTTGATTTTTGGTTTTGTTTATTAAGATCCTGTCAGTTAATGTGCCTACATCTGATGTAATAACACTATTGCAAAACTGAACCTTTTTGGGGCATGTGGCCCTGGCTGTTGGGTTCCTGAATTTTGCCATTCTGCAGCAATTGAAGCCCAGTTAAAATGAGAGGGTTGCAACTAAGCCTTATCATACATGATATACTCACTGCTTCCTCTATAGCATTCTTTTCTCTGCAGATGCCACATAGTCTTGAATGTGGTATCATAGACGCTAACCACTCATGTCATTCTCATTGACTGTCCCTGAGCTTGAGGATGATGTCTGTTCAGATAGCTGAATCTCTCAACTCTGCAAAATGTCCAGTCCATCAAAATTAATTTTGCAGAAGTTTGTCTAAATAAAATTGCTTGCCATCTTTATGGTAGCTTGTGCAAATGTCTCTTCCTCAATTAATGAGCCTGTATTTATCAATGGGTTTTGCAGTGAAGACACCACCTGCTTCTGCCTGATCTTCACATACTTTACCAGCAGATTCAACAAGCCGATGAACTAGAACAAGAAACTAGACAAGTTCTGTAGGTTTTCATTTTTAAAAATGGCTTCATCAAATAAGTGAAACTGAAAGTCAAAACTCTTAAACTTCACTCGAATAGTCATGAAGAAAATGATTCATTTTTTTTAAGGAAAGGGATTACTGTTTCCTAATGGAATCTGCAATAGCTGTCCAACTTGGGAAGTCAACTCATTCAATCTGGTGAAATGTGATTGGTGAGGATAAATAACTCAGTTGTCATTACCTTCGAAGTTCATGTTGTTTCCTAGTTTTTCGTAGAGTTGAACTTTAACATCAGTTAACACCTGTTGAACTGTTTCTACCTAAGGTGGCTTTTTTTACTAATTTTTTTTGAGGTCAGACTGTGCAGCACCAGCTAAATCTTGGATTTTCACATGCAGCACAATATTGCCAATGCTGAAAATTTGAAATGTGAACGTAACTGATGGAAATTCAGACAGCATCTTGAAAGAAGCAAAATCAATGTTTTATTTCAATGATCTTCTGTCAAAACCTGAAAATGTTTCCGATCATAACTTCAGATAAATACAGGGGTAGTAAAGATGAAGGGAAAGAGAAAAGTAACAAAGGTGGTCTGATAGGTTGGAAGACTGGAGTGATTAAATTATGAAAGGGTGTTATAATATGACCGAAGATAAGACTGAAGGGGATGTACATGGAAACCACAGAACAGTGGAGTGAGAAACGGGAAAACTTCTGTTTGCTTTATTCCATTTTTACGTGTTCAAATAAAGGATCCTGATCTTTTTTTGTTATTGGCTGATTGGAGTTATTGAGAGAAGCAAGAATAGAGAGTTAAATTTACTTCTGCGCATCTCTGCCAGTTAATGCAGTCTAGCATCCTTGACATGATTTGTTAGTGCTTGTTAATTAAGTAAAATATTCACAAATTTGGTGCTGCAGGACCTCTTCTCCTGGCTCCTTTTCATGCACGGCGCAAGTGTCATGAAGGAGCAAGAGAAAGCCTGCATTCCCATCAGGATGGGCAACAGCCTAACAAATGCCAAAAGATTTCCTGGTGACTAGAGCACAAATACCAAGGAACTCCTGTTAACAATCGAAGAGCTTCTTTTCATTGAACTAATGATTTGTCATTCTTCAACTGTCTTTAAATTTGTTCTTGAAGATTCCAAACGGACTGCTATATTTGGAGTAGAGACTCTGTTCATTTTAAAGATCACTAGTTCAGGGTTGCATTGGACTTGTTAATGTTCTGTAAAGTTGAATAGTCTGTCAGTGCATTACCATCTTGGCTGATCACAATGTAAGCTATTTTTCTGGAGGCCATAGGAGAAGAGGCAAAGTTAGATTTCAAGACAAATTATACACTTCTGTTGTACTCCACCTCCACCAAAAGGAGGAATGAATATTTGTCACATAATAGTAGCATTTTCCATGAAAAGTTGATGGCTTGCTCCTCATGGAGTGCACTAGTTATCCATCGGATGTAAAATACCACTTATCATCTGATTGTGGCATTGAAAGATTAGAGCTGAGTCATATTCGCTTCATATGCGTGAGGCCTCATTAAGGGAGCAGTAAACATTTATGTATGATTGTTAAAGAATTTTTTCAAATCCAACATTACCTAGTCATATTTTATCACTTGCAATTAAGGCAATTTTGATCACTTAGAGGCTGGTATATTTTCAAAGCATGACATGCAAACTTTGGAGATTTCCAGAATCCCTCTACTTTAAGACATCTATTCATAATGTCTTGATCATTTTTCAATGGGTCTCAGAATCCAATTGTCAGCTTGTACTCTATTATAATGACAGTAACCCAGTTACATCAATGAGGCTAGGAATTTCTGATAACTTGATATTTCTTGAAGATAAAGTACTAAATTAAAGGTACTGAATTAATATTTTAAAAGCATTGTGGTATTTGGCTGATTTTTTAAAAACCCTTTTATATCTGTTTACTTTTCTGTATTACGTTATTTCCTAGCTGACTGCTTTCTTAAAGAAGGTTTTAATTAGTTCATCATCATGCATAGGAGGAAGTTTCTTTACTCCAGTTTTTCCTCTTCTCCCCCACGTGTTCTGATAGCTGAACTCAGTTCAGACCATTAGCCTCTGTAATCTGCACCTCTGTTTTTCACCACCTTGAATGGCTAAGAACACAAAAGAACAAAAGAGAAGTACGGCACAGGAACAGGCCCTTTGGCCCTCCAAGCCTGAGCCGATCATCGTGCCCTGACTAAACTTGAAAAAACCAACCTTCTGCCCTTATTCGATCCGTATCCCTCTATTCCTTCCCTATTCATGTAACCATCCAGATACTTATTAAATGTTGCCATTGTGCCTGTTTCCACCAGCACCACCAGCAGTATATATTCCATGGTCCTACCATGCTCTGCGTGAAAAACTTCCCTAGTACATCTCCCTTAACCTCCTGCCCTCTCACCCTGAAATTGAAACTTCAACCCTGGCGGGAGAAGCCTCTGTCTATCCACCCTATCTATGCCTCTCAATTTTGTAGACCTCCATCAGGTCTCCTCTCAGCTGTCGTCCTTCCAGTGAAAACCACTCTAGTCTTTTTAACCTTTCCTCATAGTCAGTGCCCTCAAGACCGGGCAACATCCTGGTGAACCTTCTCTGTTCTGTCTCCAAAGCTTTCATGTCCTTCTGGTAATGTGTCAACCAAAACTGCACAAATACTCCAAATGCGGCCTAACAAGGGTTTTGTATAGCTGCAACATGTTTTGCCAACTCTTGTAATTTATGCCCTGGCTGATGAAGGTAAGCATGCCATATCCCTTCTTAATCACTTTGGCCACCTGTGTTGCCACTTTTAGGGAACTGTAGACCTGCACACCCGCATCAGTCTATATGTTAATGTTCCTAAGGGTTCTGCCATTAACAGTCTAATTCACACCTAAATTTGATCCTACAAAGTGCATCAACACTCATTTGCATGGATTAAACTCCATCTGCTATTTCTGTGCCTGTCACCAATCTATGTCCTGTTGTATCCTTTCACAATTGTGGGCACTATCAGCAACTCCAATCTTTGTGTCATCTGCAAACTTCCTAATCAGACCACCCACATTTTGCTCCAGATCATATATATGTGCTGCAAACAACAGAGGACCTCAGACTGATCCCTGTGGAACACCACTAGCTACCAGTCTCCATTCTGACAAACACCTTTCCGCCGCTACCTTCTGTCCTCTATGACCAAGTCAGTTTTGTATCCATCTAGCCAGCCCACCTTGAATCCCATGTGATTTTAGTTTTTGTACCAATCTGTCGTGTGGGACTTTATCAAATGCCTTTCTAAAGTCCATATAGATTACATTCGCAGCTCTTCCCTCATCAATTATCTTTGTGACTATTTCAAAAAATTCGATCAGGTTGCTGAGACAAGACCTTCCTCGTACAAGACCATGCTGCCTGTCGCTGTCTAGTCCATTTTCTTCCAAATGTGTATATATCCTGTCCTTCAGTATATTCTCCAAGAGCTTCCCCACCACAGAAGTCAGATTCACTGGCCGATAATTTCCTGGATTATCCCTCCTTCCTTTCTTTAACGAGGGAATAACATTGGCTAATCTCCAGTCCACTGGAACCTTGCTTGTGGTCAAGGAGGATGTGAAGATATCTGCGACTGCCCCAGCTATTTCTTCCCTGGCCTCTTGTACTAACCTGGGATAGATCCCATCTGGCCCTGTGGACTTGTCTGCCTTAATGCAATTTAGGATACCCAAAACTTCCTCCTTTTTAATATATTGACATTCTCTAGAGTATTCATACACACACCACTGACCTCAACAGCAGTCATGTGCTTCTCTTGGTGAACAATGATACCAAGTACTTAAGGATGTCTCCCACTTCCTGTGGCTCATTACATAACTTCCCTCCTTTGCCCTTGAGGGGGCCTTCTCTTTCATTTGTTACCCTCTTTCTTCTAATATGTGCATAAAAAGTCTTGGGATTCTCCATGACCCTGGTTTGCTAAAGACATTTCATGGCCCATTTTGGCCTTCCTAATTTCTCTATATTCCTCAAGGGCTTTGTTAGTTTGCAGCTGCCTAGACCTATCATATGCTTCCTTTTCTCTTTTGATTAAGTTTACAATTTCCTTTGTCATCCATGGGTCCTGGATCCTGCCATTCCTACCCTTCAGTTTTGCAGGGATATGCACGTCCTGCATTTTAATCAACTGGTTTTTAAAAGCCTCACACGTGCCAGACATAGATTTGCCTTCAAATAACTGCTACCAATCCACATCCCCCAGCTCTTGTCTAATTTGGATGTAATTAGCCCGTGCCTAATTAAGCACCCCCACCCAAGGGTCACTCTCTTGTCCTTGTCCATGACGACTTGAAAACTTACGGAGTTATGGTCACTAAGTCCAAAATGCTGTCCTATATTGATCACTTGTCCTGGCAAATTCCCTAGTACCCAGACTAGTGTGGCCTCTTCTCTGGATTGTCAACATACTGCCTCACAGCCCTCCTGGACACATCTAACAAATTACTCTCCATCCGAGACCCTGGCTTTAAGGGAGTCCCTGTCAATAAGAGGAAAGTTGAAGTCACCCATGACAACTACCCTGCTTTTTTCACACCTTTCTAGTATCTGACTATATATCTGCTCCTCTGACTCACGTGGACTGTTGGGAGACCTGTAGAAAACTCCCAGCATTGTGATTTGACTCCTCCTTTTCCTTTGCTCCACCCATAATGCCTCACTGCAAGATTCCTGCGATGTAGCTTCCCTCAACACAGCTGTGATGTGATCCCTAATCAGCAATGCAACTCCCCCACCCCTTTTTGTTTCCCTTTCTGTCTTGTCTAAAAGAACAATATCCTGGAATGTTAAGCTGCCAGTCCTGCCCCTCCTTTTACCATGTGTCAGTGATGGCAATAACATCACAATTCCATGCAGTAACCCATGCTCTTAATAAAAACCAAAAGAACTGTGGATGCTATAAATCAGGAACAAAGTTGCTGGAAAAGCTCAGCAGCCCTGGCAACATCTGTGAAGGAGAATATGGAGTTAACGTTTCAGGTCCAGTTCTGGGGAAGGGTCACCGGACCCGAAAGGTTAACTCTGTTTTCTTTTTCACAGATGCTGCCAGACCTGCTGAGCTTTTCCAGCAACTTTGTTTTTGAGTATATGCTCTTAGTTCATCTGTCTTACCTGTTATACTACTTGCATTGAAGTAAATGCACTCCAGACCTCCAGTGCCTCTGACCCCTGTGACTTCTGTCTGCCTGCTCTTACTCTGCGCTATGCATATCTCAGTCTTTCCTTTGTTCCCGAGTCCCTGCACTTACGAGCCTGCTGTTCTGGTTCCCACCCCTGGCCACGCTAGTTTAACTTCTCCTGAAGAGCTCTAGCAAACCTCCCATCCAGGATATTAGTGCAACTTCAATTCAAATGTAACCCGTCCTCCTTCCACCTTCTCTGGAAGACATCCCAATGATCCATATATCTAAAGCCCTCCCCCTTCTACACTAGCTATGTAGCCACGTGTTCAACTGTACTCTGTCTGTTCCTAGCCTCATTAGCTTGTACTATGGGTAGTAATCCTGAGATTACTCCTCTGGTAGTCCTGCCTTTTCGCTCCCTACCTGACTCCCTAAATTGTCCTTGCAGGACCTCTTCCCTCTTCGTACTGATGTCATTTGTGGCAATGTGGACAACGCTTCTCGGCCTTTCTAGACAATGACTGCTGTCTGTTTTCCATCCCATTTCAGGATGTCGTGTACTCCCTCTGAGACATCCAGAACCCTGCCTCCAAGGAGGCAACAAACCATCTTAGAGTCTCGTTAATGGGCACAGAAATGCCTGCATGTGCCCTGGACTATCGAATCACTTATTGCTTGCCTGGACTTTGACCCACCCAGCTGTGCAGTAGAACCAATTGTGGTGCCACAGGCCTGGCTGCTGCTTGTACTATCTCGTGAGAGCTCCCCCCCCCCCCCCGCCGCCATCCAAAATTGTATGCCTGTTTGAGAGGGGAATATCCACAGGAGACTCCTGCGCAACCTGTTTGCCTGTCCTGGCAGTGTCTTAGCTATCTGTCTGGACCTGTGGTGTAACCACTTCTCTAAAGGTGGTGTCTATCGCTCTCTCTGTCCCCTGTATGCACCGCAGTATGTCCAGCTGCTTCTCCAACCGAACCACGCAGTTTGTGAAGAGCTGTAGGGGGTCACACTTCTGCAGACGTAGTTGTCAGGGACACTAGACTGCTCCCTGATTTCCTACATCTGACAGGAGGGAGCATACCGCTGCCCTAACTGCCATCTCCACCCTAGTACACCTTTCTTTTAACAAAAAAAAAAGTCTTACCTTGCTTGTCCTCTTTGCTGTGCTTTTGTTTTGGTTAGAGGGGGTGGGGAGCGGCGGTGGTGGTGGGGCATCACTACACTAATGTAGCGTTTCAGGTTCAACCACTCCTTGACACCAGTTCCTCTGCGACATTCAGATATGCTACCTCCCAGAATTCCTCTGTGACATCTGTCTGCCGCACTCTGATTTGATATTCTTCCTCGCGTTGATCAGTGAGTGTGTCCTTTTGCAAGCTACTCTCTGGCTGTGGTGACTGCAGTGCCGTCTCCCAGAATGACGTTTCTGCTGCCGCCTTATTCAACCAGAGAGTTGTATTTCTTTAATGGAATTTGAGATGGGTTTTTTCCCCACTTGTTTTGGATGAGTCCATACTGAAACAGTCTTTTCTTCAGGTTCAAAAACTATGCAAGATGGATGGGGTGGTGGTGATCGACCTACTGTGGCAAGTACCCGCCCCCCAAGCTGGGAAGAAGAAGAAGACGGTTCAATTGGCCTGTGGAACAGTGCTGGAACTCAGGAGAGTAGTTCATCCTACAACTCAACTAACTGGACCTCGGGCGGAAAGAAAATTCATAAGGTAAGCGTGGCAAAATTTTAGTAAGCTTAAGGAAACAGTGAGTTACCTCTAATGCCTGTTTGATAGGACCTGAATTTATCAATGTTGTTATATGTTGGCAAGAAATTATTACCCAGCAAAAAAAAATCATGCAGAGGAAAAATACAGCAAATTCAGAGGCACGCTAGCTCAGTCCATATCTGCAAGAGAAAGGTTAGGTAGCATTTCAAGTATGGACCCTTCAGAACTACCAGCATCACACCTAAAATCATAATGTTGCTTTCTTCATGTGCTGGCCTCTCTTGTAGATTTCAGCACTCCCAATTGTTCACTTGCATACCTGTAGCACCAGGAAACTGATCCGGTACAGTCTTTTTTTGGAGGGGGAAGCATTCTGAGTGAATCTTTCTTTGGGAGAAGCCATCACACGAGTTTGTAACTGAGCTGTCTAGGAAATTGCACAATGTTGCCTAAAGACAGGTAGCATCACTTTAACGGAAGCAATTACTGACTAATATCGGCACTTCTTTGTATTCTGTTGGAACCCCACCTTCTGAAAATTAGCCATGTTCCCTATGGAGAGTTCTCGTTATGATCAACTGTTTGTATTGCATGCTTGTAGCACATTGAAGGTATTTTGTTTAAATTTGTTGTGTTATGTAAACTTGTAAATGCATGCATTGTATTGTCATGCATGTTTGCTTTCAATTAAATCAGGAAGTAGCTAGCTAGCAGAGATTTAAGCAGCACAGATTTTTATGGTAACTAATTTGTAAGAATTACTTCTATATAAGTTCTCATTTGAGTAGTCTTATCATCCCCCCCCCGCCCCCAATGCCAGTGGCTCAGTTTGTTTTTAAGTCAGCGTGACTAGTTCACCTCCGAAGTACTTGTAAAATTTGTGCAATTAGGATTGCAGCATAATTTCTGTACATTTCATTCCACTTCAAGCTGGGAAGGAAATTGATGAATTGCAGTAGCTTGCCAGCATGCTTTTCACCTCTGACCTGGTGTTGCACAAGTCCAACCCAAACTGGTGAACTGAACACTTTCCTCTCTGGCATTATGTGGAGGTGCTGGTGATGGACTCAGGTGGACAAAGTCAGAAGTCACACGACACCAGGTTATAGCCCAACAAGCGTATTTGAACTCCAGCTTTTGGGGCACAGTCCCTTCATTGGATGCAGTGAGAGAGATGAGCACAGTTTCTTGGCAGAGAGATCAAGGACTGAGAGATCAAAAGATCGTACAACGGGTGTGAGTGGAGTGTCAGACAGTAAGTCTCTGCAGGTGGACAAGAGTGTTAGTTTGTCTCCAGCACCACCTTTAATTTTTTGCAATTATCTCTGTCTCATTTAATTGGATTATAGGTCATCCCTTCGCTGGTTATTCAGTTGTTGACGTTTTACTCTCTGCCTAACACTCTTGGTTACCTGCAGAGACTTACTATCTGACAGTTCACTCACACCAGTTGTACGATCTTTTGATCTCTCAGCCCTGGATCTCTCCGCCTATAAACTGTGTCTGTGTGCTGTTCTCTCTCACTGCATGCAACCAAAGAATCAATGTTTTGAAAGCTTGAGTTCAAATAAACCTTTGGACTCTAACCTGGTGTTGTGTGACCTCTGCCTTCGTCCCTCTCTGAAAAGAAGAGTGCTCCTTTTGGATTGTTTTGGTGTGGGTGTTTTTAAGAGTAGTGGGTTGTAATTATTTTTAATCAACCTGTTCAGACATGTTATCTGTCACCTCCGGGACAAATGATGGTTGAACCTAGACTTCCTGGCCTAGAGGTTTTGGCATTAACACTGTACTTCAGTAGTCCTCAGTTGTTATGGGTTGTATGCATACTACTGCATGTCATTCAGGTTAATCAGCATTAAGTTGACTGTCTCACTTGGGCATCGCTGAGACCTAGGAATGTCCTACTGTTGTAGTAAACGTAAGAAATAGGGACAGGCATACCATCTTGCCTGAGCTGACTCAGTGAAATAACTGCTTCTATGCCAGCATCACATTCCTTCCTTGTCCGATTTCCCTTGATTTGCCTGTGTGGTGAAAACCCTCTTGGTCCTGGCATTTAATACGCTCAACAACTCATCCAAACACCTACTCATCTCAGTATTGAACAACCAACCCCTTATCATTAAATTATAGACCTTAATTCTAGTTTCTCCACTCGGGGTATGTCTGTCAACAAACACCTTAAAATGTTTTTACACCTATTAATTAGATCATCCCAGGTTCTTGTCATTTCATATAACCTCTCCTGAGAATAGGTCTGAAGAACATTGTCGAAACAATTTAGGAGAGTATTTTACTCATTTTGCATTCCTTGACTTAATAGAGACATACAAGATGATCAGACGATAGGAAAGGGTGGACTGTGAGAGCCTTTTTTATCGGATGGTGACGGCTAGCATGAGGGGACGTAGCTTTAAATTGAGGGGTGATAGATATAGGACAGATGTCAGAAATAGATTCTTTACTCCGAGAGTAATAAGGGCATGGAATGCCTTGCCTGCAGCAGTGTAGACTCGCCAACTTTAAGGGCATTTAAGTGGTCGTTGGATAAACATGGATGATAATGGAATAGAGTAGGTCAGATGGGCTTCACATTGGTTTCACAGGTCGGCACAACATAGAGGGCCGAAGGGCCTGTACTGTGCTGTTCTATGTTCGACATTCTAACTGCGGATTGATTTTTGTGATGAAAAGTAGGCGAGCATTTGCACAAGTGTGCTTTTGTCATTAAATTATCATTTGGTAATGCCAGTTCATGGAAGTATTTTTTCCCATTTGCAGGTTTTGTGGTGACTTTCTTGTAATTTGGGTAGAAACAGGAAACAATTTTTTTAAAAAAAACAAATCATGAATTTATTTTTTCATAGTTTCGTTCATGAAATTAAGCAGAAGGTATGATTTTTCAGTGCTTTATGCTATCCGGTGGAAGTGGGTGGAGAGGCTGTGGTTTACAAAGAACTAAGAAAATTACAGCACAGGAACAGGCCCTTCGGCCCTCCGAGCCTGTGCCGATCGAGATCCTCTGTCTCAACCTGTCATCTATTTTCTAAGGGTCTGTATCCCTTTGCTCCTTGCCCATCTATGTACCTGCCCAGATACATCTTAAAAGACACTAATGTGTCTGCGTCTACCACCTCCGCTGGCAACGTGTTTCTGGCACCCACCACCCTCTGTGTAAAGAACTTTCCACGCATATCTCCCATAAACTTTCTTCCTCTCACTTTGAACTCATGACCCCTAGTAATTGAGTCCCCCACTCGGGGGGGGGGGGGGAAGCTTCCTGCCATCCACCTTGTCTATACCCCTCATGATTTTGTAGACCTCAATCAGGTCCCCCCTCAATCTCTGTCTTTCTAATGAAAATAATCCTAATCTCCTCAACCTTTCTTCATAGCTAGCGCCCTCCATACCAGGCAACATCCTGGTGAACCTCCACTGCACCCTCTCCAAAGCATCCACATCTTTTTGGTAATGTGGCCACCAGAACTGTACGCAGTACTCTAAATGTGGCCGAACCAAAGTCTTATACAACTGTAACATGACCTGCCAACTCTTCTACTCAATACCCCTTCCAATGAAGGAAAGCATACCGTATGCCGCCTTGACCACTCTGTTGACCTGCGTTGCCACCTTCAGGGAACAATGGACCTACACACCCAGATCTCTCTGTACATCAATTTTCCCCAGGAGTTTTCCATTTACTGTATAGTTTGCTCTTGAATTAGATCTTCCAAAATGCATCACCTCGCATTTGCCCGGATTGAACTCCATCTGCCATTTGTCTGCCCAACTTTCCAATCTGTCTATATTCTGCTGTAATCTCTGACAGTCCCCTTCACTATCTGCTACTCCACTAATCTTCGTGTCATCTGCAAACTTGCTAATCAGACTACCTCTACCGTCCTCCAAATCATTTACGTATGTCACAAACGACAGCGGTCCCTGTGGACCACACTGGTCACAGGTCTCTAGTTTGAGAAACCCCCTTCCACTACTACTCTGTCTCCTGTTGCCTAGCCAGTTTTTTTATCCATCTAGCTAGCACATCCTGGACCCCATGCAACTTCACTTTCTCCATCAGCCTACCATGGGGAACCATATCAAACACCTTACTGAAGTCCATGTATATGACATCTACAGCCTTTCCCTCATCAATCAACTTTGTCACGTCCTCAAAGAATTCTATTAAGTTGGTAAGGCATGACCTTCCCTGCACAAAACCATGTTGTCTATCACTGATAAGCCCATTTTCTTCCAGATGAGAATAGATCCTATCCCTCAGTATCTTCTTCAGCAGCTTCCCTACCACTGACGTCAGGCTTACCGTTCTATAATTACCTGGATTATCCTTGCTACCCTTCTTAAACAAGGGGACAACATTAGCAATTCTCCAGTCCTCCGGGACCTCACCCGTGTTTAAGGATGCTGCAAAGATAGCTGTTAAGGCCCTGCCTATTTCGTCTCTCGCTTCCCACAATAACCTGGGATAGATCCCATCCGGACCTGGGGACTTGTCCACCTTAATGCCTTTTAGGATACCCAGCACCACGTCCCTCCTTATGCCGACTTGACCTAGAGTAATCAAACATCTGTCTCTGAATCCGTCATGTCCCTCTCCTTGGTGAATACCGATGCAAAGTACTCGTTAAGAATGTCACCCATTTTCTCTGACTCAATGCATAACTTTCCTTCTTTGTCCATAAGTGGGCCAGTCCTTTCTCTAGTTACCCTCTTGCTCTTTATTTATGGATAAAAGGCTTTGGGATTTTCCTTAACCATGTTTGCTAAAGATATCTCATGTCCCCTTTTTAGCCCTCTTAATTCCTCGTTTCAGATTCGCCCTGCATTCCCGATATTCTTCCAGAGCTTCGTCTGTCTTCGGTTGCCTAGACCTTATGTATGCTTCCTTTTTCCTCTTAGCTAGTCTCTCAATTTCACCTGTCATCCATGGTTCACTAATCTTGCCATTTCTATCCCTCATTTTCACAGGAACATGTCTCTCCTGCACGCTAATCAACCTCTCTTTAAAAGCCTCCCGCATATCAAATGTGGATTTACCTTCAAGCAGTTTCTCCCGATCTATATTCCCCAGATCCTGCCGAATTTTGGTATAGTTGGCCTTCCCCCAGTTTAGAACTCTTCCTTTCGGACCACTCTCATCTTTGTCCATGAGTATTGTAAAACTTACAGAGTTGTGGTCACTATTTCCAAAGTAGTCCCCCACTGTAATTTCAACCACCTGGTCGGGCTCATTCCCCAACACCAGGTCCAGTATGGCCCCTTCCCGAGTTGGACTACATGCATATTGCTCTAGAAAACCCTCCTGGATGCTCCTTATGAATTCTGCTCCATCTTGACCCCTAACACTAAGTGAATCCCAGTCAATGTTGGGAAAGTTAAAATCTCCCATCACCACCACCCTGTTGCTCCTGCAGCTTTCCATAGGCTGTTTCCATATTTGTACCTCTATCTCACGCTGGCTGTTGGGAGGCCTGTAGTACAGCCCAACATTGTTACTGCACCCTTCCTATTTCTGAGTTCTACCCAAATTGCCTCACTGCTCGAGTCCTCCGTAGTGCCCTCCTTCAGTACAGCTGTGATATTGTCTTTGTCTTTGACTAGTAATGCAACTCCTCCAACCCTTTTACCTCCCTCTCTATCTCACCTGAAGTATCGATATCCTGGGACATCTAGTTGCCAATCATGCCCTCCCTCAACCAAGTCTCAGTAATAGCGATAACATCATACTCCCAGGTACTGATCCAAGCCCTAAGTTCATCTGCCTTATCTACAATAGTTCTCGCATTAAAACAAATGCACCTGAGACCACCTGTCCCTTTTGTGTTCATCATCTACTCCCTGCCTACTCTTCCCTTTAGTCTCGCTGACTCCATTATCTAGTTCCCTACAGGCTTTAGTTACTACCTCCTTTCTGTCCAATATTTCGTTCCCATCCCCCTACCACATTAGTTTAAACCCTCCCCCACAGCGTTAGCAAAAGCACCCCCAAGGACGTTGGTTCCAGTCCGGCCCAGGTGTAGACCGTCCAATTTGTAATAGTCCCACCTTCCCCAGAACCGGTCCCAGTGTCCCAAAAACCTGAACCCCTCCCTAAAACACCATCTCTCCAGCCACGCATTCATCCTGGCTCTTCTTTCATTTCTGCTCTGACTAGCACGTGGCATTGGTAGCAATCCTGAGATTACTACCTTTTGAGGTCCTACTTTTTAACTTGGCTCCTAACTCCCTAAATTCTGCTTGTAGGACCTCATCCCGTTTTCTACCTATATCATTGGTGCCTATATGTACCACGGCAACTGGCTGTTCGCCCTCCCTCTTCAGAATGTTCTGCAGCCAATATGAGACATCCATGACCCGTGCACCTGGGAGGCAGCATACCATTCGGGAGTCTCATTTTCGACCACAGAACCGCCTGTCTACTTCCCTTACAATTGAATCCCCAAAGACTATAGCCCTTCCACTCTCTTTCCTGCCCTTCTGTACAGCAGAGCCAGCCATGGTGCCATGAACCTGACTACTGCTGCCTTCCCCTGGTGAGTCATCTTCCCCAACAGTATCCAACACTGTATACCTGTTTTGGAGGGAGATGACCGCAGGGGACACCTGCACTGCCTTCCTGCTCTTTCTCTGCCTTTTGGTCACCCATTCCCTTTCTCCCTCAGCAATCCTAATCTGCGGTGTGACCAATTTGCTAAACGTGCTATCGACGATCCCCTCAGCATCGCGTATGCTCCAAAGTGAGTCCATCTGCAGCTCCAGAGCCGTCATGCGGTCTAACAAGAGCTGCAGCTGGACGCACTTCCTGCACGTGAAGGAGGCAGGGACATCAGCCGTGTCCCTGAGCTCCCACATTGAGCAAGAGGAGCATAACACTGGTCTGCGATCTCCTGCCATTTTTAATCTTAAACTTAGATAAATAAAAAAGGAACGAAAAAAGTTTTTACCAATCTCACGATAAAATAAAAGATGACATAGAAAAAGCCTTACCTTATCTACACACCACCGAGTCCTTTTCTTTTGGTTAGAGGAGGGCGGTGGGTGGGAGACACTACACGTGTAGTGTCTTGGGTTCAGCCGCTGCCCAAATAAATGAAGGCCGCTCCTGCTCGAGGTAAGCATTTTAAAGTGGGACAGCGTACCTTCCCGGCAGCCTCCTGGTTCTCTGTGTCTCTGTCTCTATCTCTGTCTCTCTCGCTCTCGTTCGCCCCTCCCGTAGAAGGTTACTTGGGTTGAAATCAGTTCAATGAGTTGATGATGAAAAGTACAGTTCTTTTTTAAAAAAAGAATCATTTGAAGTAAGTTTAACAAATGCTGGGAATCATTTGAAGGAAGTTTACCAAATGCTGGAAATATGTAGCAGGCTGTCAGCATCTAAATAGGAAAGACAGTTCAACATTTTCACTGGCACTAAGTGTAATCTGAATCTCTCCTCCAGGGCTCCATGAAAGGTGGAAACAATGACACATGGATAAATCCTCTCTCTACGCAATTTTCCAAAATGGGATTACTGGTAAGAACAGCTTTACTAAACACTGGAGTGCCAGTGTACCTGATTTGCCACTTAAATTTACCACGTTAAGCCTGCTGCTGACTAACCTTATTACTGTAAGCCTTGTGACAAAAAGGTGTACTCTTGTGACTGACATATGCCTTGCTTGTAATGCAGTGCAAGAGTAGGCACTCAGTCCTTTCAGCATGCTCACTCAGTCCTTTCAGCATGCTCCACCATTCAAAAGATTATATGGCTGATTTTGACTTTTAACCTCACCTCTACATTTATGTATACTGTCCAAGACTCTACCTACCTCTTCCTTAAGAAAAAAGAAAAATTTTGCATCCATTACCTTTTGAGGAAGGGCATTCCAAAAGCACTCCAGTTCTGAGAGGGAAAAAAAAATTCCCCATCTCTGTTTTAATTGGGTGCTTCCTGATGTTGAAACTGACCCCTAGTTCTAGATTGTCCCACAAGAGGGAAATGTGTTTCAATATCCTCCTGATCAGATCCCCTCAGGATCTTATATGTTTCGACTCGGTCACCTCTGACTTGTCTAAACTCCAGAGGATACAGGCCCAGCCTGTCTAGCATTCCTCATAAGATAATCCGCTCATTCCTGGTATTAGTTTAGTAAACCTTGTCTGAACTGCTTCTAGTGTATTAACATCCTTTCAAAGGTACAGTGACCAGTATTGTACATAGTACTCCAGATGCAGTCTCGCCATTATAAACTGAGCTGTCACTAAGCCATTAGAAGCGAGTATGAGAATACACTTCATGTTTATTTCCTTTTGCAAAACATTAAGTCACGTTGATGATATGTACTGTTCTTAGTGGATATATTTATCTCCATACTAGCAATATACAGAAGATGTTATAGGATTTAAAATTTTATATACTTTGTGATTGCTGTACATATGTTGTCTTTATTATTCTCACCACCAACATTTAAACCTATGCCCTTCAAAACCTTTATCCCAGTGTTATACATCACAGAATGCTCAATCGGGTATGTAAAGAATCAATAATTATGCAGTTTAAAAATGAAAAAAGTGAATTGATGGTGAGGGTTTACATTGCAGTTAATTTCATTTTTCTATACTACCATCAACTCTAGTTTTGTCACAAGAGACTTAGAGTAATGAGGGTAAATGTGACATTAATCATAGTGTGGTCTGCAGTTTTATTGTGTTACAGCAAGTTACATTGGGTGATATATATTGATTCTTTAAATCTCAAGACGGATGATTTGTTATCTTTAAAAGTAAAGTTAACTACATTATGTTATCTTACTACTGTGTTTTGTTGATTTCTTAAGAACAATAACAAAATGGCGGTATTATCTTTGGAGATCAGTTATTTATTATATAAAGTGAACTTTGAAGTGTAGCGATTAGTTATAATTTTCAGCATTTGAGTTTGGTGGAGTAAGAGGGTAATTGAGACCAAAAGCACTGAGGACCTAAGTCAGAAGTCAGGCGACACCAGGTTACACTCCAGTAGGTTTATTTGAAATCACAAGCTTTCGGAGTGTAGCCCCTTTGTCAGGCCGCTCCAAAAGCTTGTGATTTCACATAAACCTGTTGGACTATAACCTTGTGTCGTCTGACTTCTGACTTTGTCCACCCCAGTCCAACACCAGCACCTCCACAACTGAGGACCTAAGTCAGTGGGGAAGATTTTCAGCAGGAAGTTAGTGTAAGATGTAATTAGAAGTAATTGTACACCATTGTGGGGAGGGAAACTGAGAAGTGGGAAACATATAAAATCATTGTGGTGTCTGTAGTTTTTAATTCTTGTTTTGGGTCTTGAGTATTAACGCAGAATTCTGTTGAGGTTGCTTTTTCTTGTTAAAATGCAGCTTGGCTTTGTTCGGAGGATAGTATTTTGTGGAAGAACATTGCTTTTGACTGCTGGTAACCAAGATGGGAAGATAACGTGTCAGTGACTAGAGTTTGTCTAGAAAAATCTGCCTTTGGATTACTTTTAAAAACAAAAGTGGATAATGCATGGGTTTGGAGGTGCTTAGGTTGTGATTGAAAATATTAGAGTAATGAACTGGCACCACCAAACTCATTTTAAAAGTTTACACTTTTAATTGTTATTTAAAGTTGTGTTTCATTCACAGAGGGAGCCTTCAGAAGATGGTGTTGGTAACAAAATGGACTTAACTGTTGGTGAGTGCTAAACAGAGAGAAGTTGGATTATTTTGGACAGCTGATGTGCTTTAAAGTTTTTACTTCTAGTAAAATTTCCTTGTGTTCTAATGGTTAAGATACTGAGAATGAGAATCGATGCATATGCCATCTTTCTTCCTCACAGCTCTTGAAAGACTCATTTGCTACTGTTCAATGATACTTCAACGTTTTTACCATCAGATGAGATGTCAAACTTGCGATTCAGTGACATTTCTCTAGATTGCTGATGTTATGAATATCTTTATTGTAGAAAGTGTAGAAGCTCATTCTCATTTATCTTTTACACTTCCTATTCCCTCACATTTCCTCATGCACCCAGTTTCCATCAGGGGTCATGGGAATGGCTGAGAAAAACCCAATGGATTTTGCTTAATTAGCTCAGCATTTCAGCTAACACACCTGCAACCATTCAGTTTGGCACACAACATGGAAAAGTGCCCAAGATTTTCTAGTCATGTTGTATAGTATATATCATTAACCAGAAGCCAGCAGTCATTTCTCTTTACCTTTGATATTTCCTTTTTACCTGCTTTGTAAAACAACATCGATAAGAAGCTTAGTGACAGTCTCAAATACGTCTGTCCGTCCGTCCGGCCATTCAGACAAACTCTCATTTACTCTTAACTGAAAGAACTGGGGTTGCTGTAAATCAGAAACGTAAACAGAAGTTTATGTACAAAATGCTAGTGCGGCCTCACTTGGAATATTGCATACAGTTCTGGTCGCCCCATTACAGGAAAGATGTGGAAGCATTGGAAAAGGTGCAGAAGAGATTTACCAGGATGTTGCCTGGTCTGGACCGAAGGTCTGATGAGGAAAGACTGAGGGACTTGGGTCTGTTCTCATTGGAGAGAAGAAGGCTAAGAGGGGATTTAAGAGAGACCTACAAAATGATCAGAGGATTAGATAGGGTGGACAGTGAGAGTCTTTTTCCTAGGATGATGACGTCGGCTAGTACGAGGGGGCATAGCTGCAAATTGAGGGGTGATAGATTTGAGACAGACGTCAGAGGCAGGTTCTTTACTCGGAGAGTGGTAAGGGCGTGGAATGCCCTGCCTGCCAATGTAGTTAACTCAGCCACATTAGGGGCATTTAAACAGTCCTTGGATAAGCATATGGATGATGATGGGATAGTGTAGGGGGATGGGCTTAGATTAGTTCACAGGGTGGCGCAACATCGAGGGCCGAAGGGCCTGTTCTGCGCTGTATTGTTCTATGTTCTAAGTTGTTGGAAAAGCTCAGCAGGTGTGCGGAAGCATCACAGGACCCGAAACGTTAACTCTGAATTCTCTTCACAGATCCTGCCAGACTTGCTGGGCTTTTCCAGCAACTTCTGTTTTTGTTTCTAAATTACTCTTACTACTTTTTCAGAGGAAGTGCAATTTAAGTGGTTTTTTGACCATCACTGCCTTTTTCTCCTAGTTGGGCTATCGGACAAAAAGCTGGAATCTGACAAACGAGGAATGAACATGGATTACAATGGAATGATGAGGAAGGATCGATCAGGATTCCGGCCACCAAATTCCAAAGACTCGCCCACTGCAGACAGTGGACCCTATTTTGAGAAGGTGAGGGCTCTGCTGCTAGATAGTCATCTGTTTAGTCTAAGCATTCATAGACCGCCTCACTACTTCCTGAAATATCCTGAAGCACTCTAACAATGAATACATTTCAAAATGTGTTAAAGAAGCAGCTGTATTTTTTGCAGAATTGATTTTCAGAGGCTGCAGTGAATAGAAGCCAACATAATCCCTTTCTAATAAAAAGGACACATACACAAATAATCAGCAGGTCACGCAACATCTGTGGAGTGAGTAACAGCCTTAGATGTAATAGGCTTTAAACAAACATAGAGACAACACAGTGTTGGAATGGGAGGGGGGATAAAAGAGCAGATCTGTCATAGGTTAGAAGGCAGAAGAGAATAAATGACGACAAACGAATACCACCACCTGCCAGTTCCCCTCCAAGCTATTTGTCATCCTGTCTTAAATGTACCGCCATCTGTTTATTGTTGCTGGGCCAAAATCCAGGAGCTCAGTCCTGAGCAGCATTATGGGTGAACCTACATTTTAATGGATTGCTGTGGTTCAAGAAGGCAGCTCACCACCACCACCTCAACGGCAACTGAGGATGGGCAATAAATGTTGGCTCAGTCAATGAGGCCTGCATGGCGTGAATTTTTCAAAAACGCAAGAGGCTGATAATGAGATGGTTATCTGAAATCTACTGAAATAGCCAGCCAAGTAGTAATTTGTTTTGCCTTTTATTACTACTTTCTAGTAGTAATTGAGAGAGGGGATATTGACCAGAAAAACATCATTGCTGATGAGACCATTCTAAGAGATCTTTAATATTTACCTGAACCCTACTGGAACAGAGACGCAGCATTAAAAGGAAAGCAGTGCACCATCTCAATTAGAACTTTCATAGTTGAACTAGTTTACCTCTTGAGTCCATTGCCTACCTCTGAGTCAAGAGCGCTCTTACCCACTGAGTCAAATTGATAGAATTTCTTTGTGTTCTATTTAATGCAGCCTTGGTTTTAATTTTAGACAGGGTCATTTCCAAACCAATTTCTGTAAATTTAAGTCTAGATTCTGTCCACAAATGGAAAATCTGGATTATTTTTCAGTTTCTCACCTTCCCTTCCCCCCCGCATCTTGTTAAAATCGAGTTTGTGATCTGATCAGTTCTAACCAAATAATTAAATGTTCTCCTACCAGCATTTTTCTAAATATTGCAAGCAGATTGCACAAATGTACTAAGATTATCCATAAGGTTTCTTTAATCATTTAGGTTTAGCTCTGTCCCTAATTGAGTTATGTTAACTGGTGGCATATTCATGCAGTACTGAATTCTATTGGGGTAAATACTTTGGGTAAACGAAGACTGTTATGCATGTGATAATTGTGTACTTGTTTATCCGTTTATAGCCTGTCTGCTAAATATTAATGCTTCATTGCTGCTCTGTAACATGTAGGTCTGAGTTAATGACATTGGAAAGGCTCATTTTGTGGGATATTGGATTATTGCTGTAATGAGGAAAATAAGGATCCTGCATTGGTCCAGAATTCTTGAAGACTTCATGATTTCTGTACCCAGTTAATATGTACATAAAAGTTTGATTTAAGGCACTAATTATGTGTGAGACGCCTAACTGCTTTCTCTTCTCATTTTTGATGTTTCTTCCTGCTCTTCCCACAACTTATCTTTATGCTGTTTTCTTGTCTGTTTTTCCCTCCCTTTTCTCCTCAACTGCATGCTGATTGGCTAACCCTCCTTCAGCTGACTTTGCCTTTCTCCAATCAAGATGGGTGCCTGTCTGATGAGGCACCTAACTCGCCCTTCTCCCCTCCTCCAAGCTGCAAGCTGTCTCCCTCGGGCACTGCTCTACCCACCACCAGCCTCGGCTGCATCGGCTCTGGTCTTAACATGCAAAATCTAAATGCTAGACACGTAAGGGTTGCTTTCTGAATGTGTCTTCCAACTGGGATATCGTGGAATCAAATTTGCTTGCTTAGAATGGAACTGAGTGTCTTTTCCAGCCTGCATGTTGCTACGTATTGCAAAAGAGATTGCACTAATGAGTAAGGTTATCGATAATTTAACATAGCAGTTTTAAACTTTAACCACCTTGACTCTTTTTACATAAGTTAAGCTCTGGTTTTATGTTGTGCTCTCTTTCTTCTCTGAACCAGTTCTGGTGTTTCTATATTTCAGCAATGTTAATCATGAGACACAGGAAAATGTTGAAGTCAACTATTTCAAGATCACTAATTAGAAAAAAAGCCTTAAATATTTATGACAGAAAAACGTTTGGTATGTTGTCGAGCAGTGCTCGGCACACTTGCACTGTGCCGTTAAATTCTGCCTAGTGACTAGATTTACTGTTTAGAAGGCTAGTTGCAGTTGAACTTTCTTTGCAATAATGCAGAGATTTAAATCCATGCATTTCTTTCAGGGATAAATGTCATTCTGGTTTTCCATCCATCTTCATACACCAATTTTGTTAGGTTTACTGAGGGAGTTAGGAATTTCTCCTGTGAGAAACAAATTTGCACCTTCAGTTTCCTCCTTTTCCCTATATGGAAGTTCACTTTTATAAACTGTTAGAAACTCCATGGCACGACGGCAGTTCTGACACCTGTGTTCTTCTCAGCTGTTTAATACCTCATTCGAGTTACTGCAGCAGAGAGGCTCTCACTGAGGTGACCGTAAAGCTCCATGATGGATTTGTAGCATTTTCATACTACACCCACTTTGCCACAGATAAAAATCTAGCAGTCTGATACTGACTCTTACTGGGATGAAACACTGTTTTATAGTCCTTTCACAGGGTGGAGAGAGCGGGGCATGCAGTATTCTGGCAGCAATTTGAGTAGAGAACACAGTGCACTATTATCAACCAAAGTAAGTTCTGGCTTTTTGCTGAAGCTTTGGACGTGAGAGGGCCAACAGTAGGAGAGCAGGCCCGTCATTTTGGGACTCCCCTGCCAGGCCCCCAGATGGAACGTTCTACTGGTCCACTGTGGAACAGATCCACCATTGGAAAAGAAGTGAGAAAGCTGATTGATGTGTTACTGTCAATGCGGAATGGTGATTGATGCATGGTAGATAAAGGCAGCTTTCAAAGCTGAATCACTTGTAGCCTTTAGATAACTCTGTAAGCAGTCAGTAGACCAATATCAAAATATGAGCCAATTAGATAGCCCCTTGTGAAGACAAGGCAGGTATAATGGACCAAACGGCAATCTGTACTTCCAATTCGCAGAGTCTATAAACCCATATTTGAGTGCTGCTTCATTGAAGATTGGGTAAATGGAATTTAGCAGTAAAAAAACAGTTTCCCTAGTTCTTTAACTGCCTTTGATATAGGCTGTTCCTCTTGTATAGTAGAATAGTATGACAATGGGCAAATATCAAAACAAGAGCTGAATTTGGAGACTAGTTACAAAGGTTGCAGCAATGTCTGCATCCTGTGATGACCGCCTTCCTGATTGTGATATGAGATCAATAAAATCTAATTGCTTTACTGTTTTATTCGATCTGTTTTTCTTCTCTCTCTCAACTGCACAGAATGGCAATCATGGTTTATTTGGTGGTAGCACAGCACAATCCAGGGGTGTGCATACACCTCAAGTGCAACCCATGAATTCATCCCAGCCTAACCTTCGGCCTCAAGTGCCTCCACAGTTCCTACCCCCTCCTCAGGTATGTAACCCTAGCTCATCTCTGAGCTTATAGAATCCTTCACGTATCTATTCTTTTGGTATTTTTGTTTAGATGATAGCATGTTGGGAGAAGTAGGGGCTTAAATTTCAAGAGACTAGATAAGGTTTTGAGTAGAGATTCTAATCCAACCCAGCTGAATGGGCTACACTTCACAATGGGTGCTTGTTTGTATCATTGGGTTACTGTAACCGGAAATAATTGTTACTTTTTAAACTATTAATTGAATGTAAAAATTGCTAGCCAGACTATAATTTTTTTCCCATCCCAGTGCCAGCACTGGCATCTCTCAATTATTAATAGACATTGACTGCCATAAAGTTAGGATGTGCTCCTTGCTTCCTGATCAGAAAGCATTAGCAGCCCGACTTGTGAGATGCATCCAAAAATGCTGTTGAGAGATCAATCAAGATTAGAAAATTGCAGTGGCGATAACTGCTTTTTAATATATCAATGTGCTAAGTGGATTCTTTGCTTTGACTGTAGGTTCCTGCTTCCATGTTGAAGCATACCGCTCCGAATGGTGCCCTGAACCCAGCCCTATTTAGCCTTGGTCCTCAATTATCCCCTCAACAAATAGCTATGCTCAGTCAACTCCCACAACTCCCACAGCTGCAGTTGGTAAGTAATGTTCTTCCAGCATGACGTTGCAACATCAAGCAATTGTGTTGATTCGGTTCAGTCTTGGTGTGACATGGCTTTTTATGCTGACGAAGATTCTGGAAGGCTGAAAGGTTCTCCATGTTGTTTAAAGCTGTGCAGAGCATCGCTGCATTTCAGTTTATGACTTTGTGCAGTTCTGAATTTTCTGCTTTTGGAGAAGCAATCATACCTTAAGACTGTGAGACATAGGAGCAGAAATTAGGCCATTTGGTCCATCGAGTGTTCTCCGCCATTAAATCATGGCTGATAAGTTTCTCAACCCCATTTTTCTGCTTTCTCCCCATAACCCCCGATTCCCTTGATAGTCAAGAACCTGTCTATCTCGGTCTTAATGACCTGGCCTCCACAGCCTTCTGTGGTAGTAAATTGCATAGATTCACCACTCTCTGGCTGTAGAAGTTTCTTACCAAAAGTGTCTCAGCTTTTGCCCATATTCAGTGGTGTTAGAAATATTTAATGCATACAATCTTACTGTGAAGGGTAGTGGATCGAAGAGTAATGAACTTTATGGCCAAATAGTCTGCTCCGTTAAATATTACAAGAGGCAGTTTACTCCATGCAAACTTATTCCTAAGTTGGACCTTGATGAAAACGTAAAGTATGCAAAGTAGACATAATTGCTTAAAAGAATCTGTCTTTCACTCTAACTTGTTGCCCACTTCACTGGAACTTCTTGTCCGTCTACACAGGCTTATCAGCTCTTGATTCAGCAACAACAGCAGCAAGTACTGCAGAACCAACGAAAGCTCTCTGCGGCTGTCCGCCAACAGCAAGAGCAGCAGGTATACGATAATCTACAGAAGACTAAGATATCTCCTATCATTGCTACTTGCTATCACTGTTTTTGAGCCAAGAGTGCTGAATGGTCAGATCCACGAATAGCACGGTATTGCTGGTGCATCATTGCTGCCCTTCAGTTAACCTTGGAGTGAGAGTATTCAGCTGGGTGTGTTAGAACCTGTTGAATTTTATACCCGTGAGTGCAGTTACCTCACTATTGTGGATACCTGCTGTTCCCACTCAGGATTGTTTAACAAGCTAGCTGAAAAATGTTAAAACTCTCAAAACAGAAGTGACCTTGATTGATAGCTGGCTGGCTCCAGAGTGTTAGCTCCTGTACCCTTTTTTTTTCAAGCTTGGTGAACCTGAATGGACAGTTATTTATCAGTATTTTAGTTAGCTTTTTGAGAATGGCCTGAAGTAGTTGCAACTTTAATTTGGTAATTTATTTGCTATTTCAATTAATATGAAGGAGTTAAATAAATATATTTGCACACTGGTGAAATCAAAACTGGATAAATTCAAAGCTGTGTCATCACTGTATTGTGCTGATTTGGGTGAGATAGTCGTGTAGGCAACATGGAAACAAAAAATTGCGAATACTGAAAATCTAAACGTTGAATTAAAAAACAAGTTGATTCATCTTTAATCTTTTAATTTATCTGCTCTTTGCTTCATCATGGCCTTCCTTCCACCGGTGTTTGGCATTGCACAGCAGTGTGGTGAAGTTTCACTGCCCACATTGATTTCCAGTCTTTTTCTCACAATCCTTGGACATGTGCTGCACAGGAAGGCAGGACGATCAACAGAGCGAGCCAACTGCAGTTCCCTTTATGTATCTACAAGGATGCAAAACAACTTCAGGAGAGGGGATCGAGGCTGGTATCAGCAGCCCTGCCTCCAGGCAGACTCATACATGTCTGTCCTTTGCATTACAGTGTGTTTGATAACCCTGCATATTTATCACTGACCCTGCTATGTTCATGAAAATCCTGTTGCTTCATCAAATCCTAGGGAATAGCAGCCTCAATGCATTCTGCTCACTGACAATTAAATTAATTTGAAATGGTTTAAAAAGTTTTGATACTGACCTTCCATTTTGAATTTTACTGTTGTGATTCTCTTGCTTGCTGTGGACCATTCATGGTGAATTTTTTTTTTTGTATGAATCTTCTTTAATAAAATCTAACTGGGAATTAATTTATATGTTGGGGAAACAGTGAAATGGAAACTTTTTAAAATTATTTTGGCGATTATGGCTTGGGCAGGATTTATAGCGCAACCGTACTTGCCCTGGAGAAAGTGGTGATGAGCTGCTGTCTTGAAAGATTGCAGTCCATTTGGTGTAGGTAAAGCCTGCTGGGAGAGGAGTTTCGGGATTTTGTTCCAATGACCCTGGAGGAATTCCAATGTATTTCCAATATGGAATCAGATTATGCAAAGTTTTTTAGTAAATATGTTAAGTAAGTTTGTGAAAAGCTATTGATAAAGCTTTCAAAAACCCTTTATAATATGTTCGCCTTTCTTGCCTGAGCTGCCCTCTCCTAAAGATGCCCTTCAGGAACTTGCCTAATTGAATATTCATCTAGTGGGAGTTTGGACAGTGAATATTAACAGGGACTTTTTGTGTGAGGGTTAGAGGGGGAATTATTTTGATATTTCCTTCAGGCTTTCTCTTGTCTCGTATCAAAGTATTGGTTTAATAAAACCAAAAGACAGAGAAACAGAATTGCCCATTCTGCCCGTCTTGGTGCATCTGCCCATCAAGTCTGCTTTGCCATTTTATGATATCATGGCTGACCTGATAATCCACAACTCCATTTTCCTCCCTGTTCGCTGATGCCGCTTGATTCTCTAACTAAAAATCTACCTCTGCTTTGAATATGTTTAATGACTCAGTCTCTGTCGCATCTGCCATATCAAGTCCTCTAAGGATCTTGTATGTTTCAATAACATTGCCTCTCGTTTTTCTATATTCCAGTGAGTACAGGCCCAGTCTACTCAACCTGTTCTCATAAGAACAGTACTTCCATGCCTGGTATTAGCCTCATGAACCTTCTCTGGACTGTCTCAAATGCCAATATAACCATCCCTAGATAAGGGGCCCAAAACTGTTCACTGTAGCTATTATCTGACTAATACCTTGTATCGGTTGTGCAAAACCTCCCTACTTTTGTACTTCATTCCCTTTGAAATAAAGGCCAAAATCTCTCTTTGCCTTCCGTATTATCAGCTGAATTTGGATGCTAGCTTTTTGTGGTTCATGGATGAGAACTCCTAAATCCTTTGTTTCATAGTTTTTTGCAGTCTTTCTCCATTTTAAATAATATTCAGCTCCTTGATTGTTCCTGCTGCCAAGGTGCATAATCTCTCATTTCCACATTATATTCCATCTGACCTGTTTTTGACCAATCACGTGTCTGTATCCCTCTGGAGACGTCGTGTTATCCTCACCAGTTGCCTTCCCAACTATTTTTGTGTCACCTGCAAACTTTGCTGCAGTACGTTCACTTTCCTGTCCAGTTCCTCATATTGTAAATAACTGTGGCCCCAGCACTGATCCCTGTGGCATGTCACTACAGTTGCCATCTTGAAAACTCTCCCCTTTTCCCAATTGTCTTCTATCAGTTATTAAAGCATTTGGCATTCAAGAGTGAAGTTTGTTGAATATACCAAGTTACTCAGATGGAAATGTTCGGCTTACCTGTAACACTCATTTGTGTGGTCTTTTTTTCTCAGCTTGCCCGCATTGTAAGCGCTCTACAGCAGCAGCAGCAGCAGCACCGACATAACAACACCCCTGGGATGAAACACTCACCGTCACATCCTGGCATACCCAAGCAACACCTGGATAATGTTGTGCCTAATTCTCTTCCCTCTGGCCTTCCAGACTTCCAGACCAAAGGACAACTTCAGCCGGGTTACCCAATGGGTGCGTCCTCTCATCAGGCTGACTTGTTCTTTTTTTTTTTCAAATTTATTCTTCACACAAATCATTTATACAGCCTGTGGATTTTGGGTGAACAGTATTAAAATGTCTTTTGACTTGCAGGTCTGGGTTCGAATATGAACGTAAACCAATTAGACGTCAACAGTATTGTAGGAATGAAGGAACCTCAGTCCCAGCAATCTCGGCTCAAGCAGTGGACAACCATGGAGGGCCTCTCACCTGCCACTCCACCGCCAGATCACAACCCCCTCAAAAATGGTAACTGTCCACAACCAGCATGGGGCTCTGGATGTACTGAAAACAGGTGCCATCTTCTTCAGTCCGTGTTGAATGAAGACTCTGCTATACTAACAGTTGTATTTTGATTTTGATTTTCCTTTGTTTCTTTTCTTTCACTTTTTAATCCTCAAATTTACTGTGCCTTCTCTCTTACAAATGCTTTAAACCTCAGAGTACTTACCAATGAAGTTTTAGGAACTAGTTAACTGCAGGCTTCAAGTCGAGTGGTTGTTTGTGTTTTTGATGGGTTTCAGAATATTTGACTGGAATGTGCCTCAATCAGATGAGACAGGGTGAGTCGAGCTTAATTACATTTTGGAGACTTCTGGGAGCAGGAGAAAATGCTTCACTGCAAATAGGAGAATGTCTAGGGGTGCTATTTTAAACTTGCAAATTTTGAGCAGTGTCAAACGTGGCTGTTACATGCCTGATGTTGTACCATATCAAATTATAATGCTGCTCATTGATTGCAAAGCTTTGTGGGGATTTGTTCAGCTTTGTCATGTCTTCCTCTGACCATTTCAGACATATGCATACACTGGAGATTCACTTGAGCTGTGCTGATCACGCAGCTAAGTAATCAATGTATTAATCTTACACTTTTGTGTTTTTTGTAGGTGCTATTTCGAGCAGCATGGCACCGCCAAAGTCTCGAGATAGTTTGCCCTATTATGAAATGATAACTGGTGACTCTTTGGCCAGCCATTCGGGTCCTGCAAGTGATAACTGGTCCACGCCTAAGCTCTCAAATGGTTCCAGCAGCTCCAGTTGGCCTCCAGGTAAGAAACTACTCGTACTATGATTTAAAAAGGTGAAGTTTGGTTTCAGTTGAGAAACTGTTTCTAATCAGCATGACCTGAGTTCAGTGCCTGCCTTGTCTGGGTTCCTCAGTTCTTTACAATTCTAGGGGAACAGCTCCTGAAAGTAAATTATAGCAATACGTGAGAAATCCGGCACTTCAATCAGTGCAGTTCTCCTTCAGAACTGGAGTATCAGCCTTAAGTAATAGCCATTGCAAGGATCAACAACTCAATAAAGGGGTGAGGTCCTGAAAACAAATTTGAGAGAGCTAGGAAAGCGATTTAGAAAGGGCCTCAAAGGCTGTAATCTCTGGATTATTCCTAGTGCCGCATGCTGGTGAGTACAGAAATAGGAGAGAAGAGGAAATGGCTGGTGCAGGAGGAAGGGCTTTGATTTCTGAGGCATTGGAAACGGTTTTGGGGTAAGCATGACCTATACTAGGAAGATCAAGTTAAACTGTGGCAGAACTGAGACCGATGTGTTCATGGGGAAATGCTTTTGGAAATAGTTTACACTGGTTTTTTAGGAAGTTGAGAACCTGACAGGGAACTCAACTAAGAAAGACTGGAAGAAAAGTGTGAAGCAAAAATGGAAGATCATAATTACAGATGTCAGTATGGAAAAGAGTCAAAATGAAAAAGCTAAGTAAAAAATAAAGGCACTTTATTGCAAATGTTGCGTGTATTCAGATAAAGATAGATTAATTGATAGCGCAAATGGAAATACATAAGAAATAGGAGCAGGAGTAGGCCATTCAGGTTTTGTGTTCACTCCACCATTCACTGTGATCATGATTGATCATCTACTTCAATACTGTTTCATTACACTATGCCGTATTGCTTGATGTTTTTAATATGTGGAAATCTATTAATCTCAGTCTTGAATATGCTGAACCATTGACACTCCACAGACCCCTGGGATGGAGAATTCCAAAGACTTGCCACTCCGAGTGAAGAAGTTCTCTTCATCTGAGATCTGAATGATTTCCTGTATTCTTATTTTTGCCCAAGTGTGTCTCCTGGTTTTAGACTACCCAAACAGGGGAAACATCCTTCCTGTATCTAACCTGTTGATGCGTGTAAGAATTTTGTATATTTGATTGCAATCACCTCTCATTCTCCTAAATCCTAGAAAGGTCCAGCCTATTTAATTTTGCTGGACAAAACAATCCATCCATTCCCAATTAGTTTGGCGAATCTTTGTTGCACTCCCTGTTTGGCAAATATGGTCTCCTCTTCTATGGAAAGACAATACTGCACATAGGTATGCTGGGTGTGTTCTTACCAGTACTCTCTAATATTGTACTAAGCATCTTTACAAAAGAAATTGAATGCAGGGGTAATAAAAGCTAAAGTACTGCTTCATGTTTTTAATTGCTTGCATGTACCTGTGTTAACTTTGTGACTTGGGGTCCTTCTTCATGAGTCACACAACACTTCCCAGTATTCTGTTCCACCTACCAAAGTAGATAATCTCTCATTTCTCCACATTAAATTCCGTCTGCCAAAATTTACTCATTTACTTAGTCTTTCCAAATTCTCTAAATGCAACTTTGCATCCTCCTTGCAACTCCAGCTACTTTTGTTGTCTGCCAGATTGGAAATGTTATGTTTAATCACACCGTCCAAACCATTGATTTTAAAGAAAAGGGAATGGCTGTGGCTTAAACACTGATCCTTGCAGTACCCTACTAATCACAGCTTGCCAAACTGTAAGTAATCGATTTACTCCTTAACTATTTTCTGTCTTACTAGTTCTCAATCCATGCTACTATATTCCCCTGCAACAAAATAATCCCATGTGCTCTAATTTTGTTTACTAATGTCTTCTTGAACTACATCAAAAACTTTCTAAAAATCTAGATAGGTTGAAGCTGTTGGATCTATCTGTTGTGCTCATTACATGCTCAAAAACAAAACCTTCCAAGTTGTTGTGTGGGCTGATGGCCATTACAGGGTTGTGGCTACAGCGTGACTAAAGCTGGAAGTTGAATATTTTGGGGTCCTTGATAATACGGAAAGACAGGTGAAAGGAAGTGGGACAGTGCTGTTACTGAAGGATAAGATCAGTACATTTTGGTTTTGGAAGATGTTTGATGGGAAGATCAGGATGTAGAATCGTATTGGTTGGAGCTAACAAACAGCGCAGGGAAGCAAGCATTGATAGTTGTTTATGGGACACCAAATAGTAGTAGTAATGTAGGGCATGGTATAAGTCAAGAAGTTAGAGGTACATGTAATGAGGGTGTTAATTAGTCATGGGTACATCAATCTGCATATAGTTGGGGTAAACCTAATTTACACTATACCTGGAGGACAAATTTCTTGGAATGTACATAAGATGATTTTCTCGAACAGTAAGTTGAGGAACCAATTAGAAAATGGGCTATTTTAACTCTAATATTGTGCAATGGGGGAAAGGGCTATTTAGTAATCTCCATTGTAAAGTCTGTCAGCCATCTACAAGGCAAAGTCTGGAGTGTGATGGAATACTCTTCACTTGCCTACATTAGGTGCAGCTCCAACAAGATTCGAGAAGCTGATACCATCTAGAACAAAAGTAGTTTGCTTGATTGACACCACAACCACAAACATTTGCTGCCTGTACCACTTAAACACAATTGCGGCAGAACCTATCATTTACAAGATGCAGTGCAGAAATTCAGCAAGGCTCTTTAGACAGCATTTTCCAAACCCACAATTTCTACAACCCAGAGGGGCAACAGGTACTTGGGAACACCACCCGCACCTACAACTTTCTCTCCCAACTGTTCACCATCCTGAACTGGAACAATGTAATTATTCTTCCACTTTGGGGAAACTATACTAAAAGATATGATGGTGTACAGGCAAGAGTCAGCTTTCGAAGAATTAATGCTTGGTTTACAACAAATTCCTATGAAGCATACACCAAACAGATAGATAAAGGGATCAAATGTGACTAGCAAGAGAAATTAAAGTGTATTAGATCAAAAAAGGAGCTGATATAGTTGCTAAAATATAAGAAAATGGGAGTGTTATAAAATTATGCACAAGAAAGCCAAAACTAATAGAGGGCAATTAGAATATGAAAGTAAACAATTGAGAAACCTATTAAAAGCTTCAACAGCCCATTTATAGGAATGTGAAGAGGAAAGGATTAGGAAAGGAAAATGTGGGCCTTTACAGGTAGAGATAGGCAGAATAAGAATTACCACTAGTTTACTACTGCTTTGCAAATTAGAGAAACTAATGGGATTGAAAGTTGCTAAATCCCCGAGTCCTGATGATTGACATCTTGGAGTATTGAAAGAATAACCTGTAGAGACAGTAGATGCATTGGTGGCCACCTTCCAAATTTCTCCAACAGTTTCAGCACATTAGAAGATAGTAAATGTAACCCCAATATTTGAGAAAGGCGAAAGAGAGAAAATTTGTAACTACACATCTATTCTCTAACAATAGCAGTAAGACAAGATTGGATTCTACTATAAACAGTGATAATTGGACACTTAAAAGGTAGGCTTGGGCATAATCAACATGGATTTATGAAGGCAAAATCATTTTGACAAGTCTGTTGGAGTTTTTTTCCAGATACAACTAACAGAATGAATAAGGGGAACCAGTAGATGTAGGGTATTTGGATTTTCGGAAGACTTACAGTAAGCTCCAAAACAAGAAGTTAGTAAACAAAATTAGGGTATCTGGTGCTAAGGAGAATATACTGGCATGAATTGAAAATTGAGTAAGAGACCGAAACCGAATCAGCATGAACAGATCATCCTCAGGTTGGCAGGCTATGACTGTTGGAGTATATTGTGTCTTTGCTCATGCCCCAGCTGTTCAGTCTACATCACTGATCTGACTGTGGGGACTAAATATAGTATTTCCAAAATCACTAATGAGACAAACTGAGGATGAATTGCGAGGAGGGTGCAAAAAAAGCTTCAAGGGCATTTAGACCGGCCGAGTGGGCATAAATATGGCTGATGGAACATAATATAGAAAAATGTGACGATTTTCACAAATGCACAGTATTTCTTACATGTTGAGAGAGTGGGAAGTGTTCCTTCACAGCTGCTGCCAGACCTGCTGAGCCTTTCTAGCAACTTTGTTTTTGTTCCTGATTTACAGCATTCGCAGTCCTTTTGGTTTTTATTTGGGAAGTGTTGAGGTCTGAAGGAACCTCTGTACCCGTTGATAAGTCACTGAAAGTTAACTTGCTGATGCAGCAAGCAATTAGAAAGGCCATTAGTATTAGGAGAGGATTTGAGTACAGGAGCAAAGACGTCTAGTTGCAATTTTACAGTCTTTGTGAGCGTACACAGGGTATTGAGTACAGTTTTAGTCCTACCTAAGGAAGGATATACCTGCCATAGATGAATTACAGTGAAAGTTCACTGGATTAATTCCTGGATGGCAGGCTTGCTCTTTAAGCAGAGACTGAGGGGTTGGCCTGAGCAGAGACTTCAGTGGAACATATACAGTTCTTACAGGGCTCAACCGGGTAGATATAAAAGGGATATTTCTCCTGACTGGGGCATTTCAGAACAAGGGACGCTTGTTTTGGAATAAGAAGAATACCATTTAAGACTGAGATGAGGAATTTATTCGCTAAGGGCAATGAATCTTTCAAATTATCCCCATATCCCTCGGATTTGTTCAGTGTAGGAAGGTGGTGTTAAGTAGATGATCAGTCAAATGCAGCAGATGTGAGGAACCAATGTGAGAAATGTGTTGATGTCAACTTGGTTCCCTTATTTTGACTTCAGAATTCCGCCCTGGGGAACCATGGAAGGGTTTTCAAAACATTGACCCTGAATCAGACCCGTATGCGACGCCAGCAAGCATGATAAACAGCTCTGCAGCACCCCCATCCCCGGACTCGGAACACCAACTTCTCAGGGACAGGAGCACAGGTATGTGACTGATTTACCTTCTGTTTTATGTGTTTTAAGTTTTGCTTTGTATTAATTACCAGGAAACTACTTTGGGATCAGATGATCCTTGCATTGTTTCTTTTCATTCAATAATTCCTATTTTGGGGTATATTTTTGGATTCCTAGTGTAGGAATAATTGACCCAGTTGTCTCTTTTTATCAACACCAGAGGTTAATCAGATAGCATGACTAGTGGCTGATTTATCCAGAGAAAGAGAAGGGCACTTTCTCTTGTGTGATGCGACTTTGGATCCTTAATGACAGCACAGAGATGATCCACATGACACTGAACTTATGTTGAAAGTGGTAATGAAGTGCTTTTTAATTGCTGAATCACCGAGGGCCTGAATGTTGTTCACCTATCCCCGAGAGGACTCCAACATACATTTGGTACTGGCAATAAACTACAGCTGTGGTGTCATAGCCAAAGAGTCATACAGCACCGAAACAGACCCTTTGGTCCAACTTGTCCATGCTGAACAGATGCCTTTTAAACCTTGTAATTATACCTGCTGCCTCCACTTCCTCTGGCAGCTAGTTCCAAACACACACCACCCTCTGTAAAAACAAAGTTTTCTCCCTCACCTTAAATCTACATCCTCTAGTTTTGTACTTGCCTACTCTGGGGGGGAAAAAGACCTTGGCTATTCACTCTATCCATGCCCCTCATGATTTTATAAACCTCTGTAAGGTCACCCCTCAGCCTTGTCATTGTTAAAGTTGTAATAATTTCTTGCACTTTGTAAAAACCAATACTACCATTACCTAATTTTGACTTCTTTCCCACCCACCACCAATGCTTGAAACTGACCACTGAAGCAAGAGTTCAGGTTGATCTGTCTTGTTTGTCACAGGGTCCAGTTCCTCCCTGAACACCTCGCTGCCTTCACCTGGTGCCTGGTCCTATAGTGCCTCAAACAGCTCCTACAGCACCGTGCAGAGCACTTCAGGTAGGGCGTGCATTGAATCATTCACTACCTGAACTTTGTTTTCCCAGGGCAAAGTGTGTACCTCTATTAACAGTTATGAGAGCAAAACCAAGTTGCTTACTTTAACCACCTTGTGCAATGTGAAGCTTACTGCAGATAATTTTTCCTAAAAGGTAATTAAATTTGCATTTGTCAATCACTTTTAAAATATCAAAATGTGATCAATAAAGTTATTAATCTGAGACAGGTTTGAGCAATCAGTACAAGGTGAACAAAGTAAATAGTATCTCCTTGGCTCAGCTACACAGGGATTTTCTGAGGAGTGACAGTTCTCATGACACTAAAAAAGAGGTCCACAGCAAAACCCCTCTGAATTCTCAAGTGTAAATGATACTTCTGGGTGGGAGTGGAGGTGGTGGCAAGCATAGGAGAATTGTCCATTAGAATCTTAACTTTCCCAGGTAATTCCCTCACTGCTTTGTCAGGATTCTACGTAATCCTGATGCCCATCATCTACTTATGCTGCAGAAACAGTAATTTGCTCATCGCAAAATGAGGGCCTATGTTCCTTTAATCTTTCTGCCTATCCTCTTCCTTCCCATTTGTTCCTTTTTTCATTCAACTGCTTCGTCTTTTTTCAGTGTTGCGTAGCAATTTCTTGGTTTTACTCTGTCTCAGAAGGCAGTAGAAGTGGCGTCTTTGAATACTTTTTAAGACAAATTTTGATAGTACTTCGGCAAAAGAATCAAATGTTATCAAAGACATATATATGTAAGTGTGGAATTTAAACTACAGACAGATTATCCATGATCTGATTGAATGATGGAGCGGGCTCGAGGGGACTGAATGGTCCACATCTCTTTTGGATGTTGGTACTTATGTTCAGTTAGTTGACTTATTCCTTGCTATTCTACCTTGTATGATCTAAAACTATACTTGATTTTCACTCATAATCATGGAAAATCTTTAGTAAATATATCATCTACTCTCTAAACAAGTTTCTAAATCACTTTGTTTGGAGGGACCAAAATCAGAACAAGTTATCTTGTACTTGAACCTTCAGTGACAAAATCTTCAGCATTTTGTAGTATTTCGTGTGTTCAGAGATTCTGTCATAGCCAAGTCTCTCACCATTTCTTGTTTTTGTTTTGACTGGGTCTGAACCATATTTTTGCAGCCAAGTTCAATGACTTCAAGTCGACGTGGTCTCCAGATCCAATTGGACATCCCAGGATGTGGAAAAATCAGATGTCATCTAAAAACACTAACCCGCCAACCCGGCCACCACCAGGACTGACCAATCAGAAGCCCCCATCATCTCTATGGGGCAGTGGTGCACCCCGATTCGGCAGAGGGTGGGGTGTGCAGGACTCACGATATGCCCTGAGTATGTACCTTGCTGCTACTTTATCTTTTTCTCTCTTTCTGGTGTCCTAAAAAAAAGCACCCCGCTCTAATGTTATTATCTTGGCCCCAGTGCATACGTGCCTGGCAGTCAGAATGATGACGAGTACATCTGTGTTGAACCTTTAATGCAGTATTTGAGTTAGTGACCAAGGATGCTATCTTTTGGAGCCAACTCTCGTACGAAACTAAAAGGTGATGTTTGTAAATAAGCAGACGATTCCTCAGTCAGCACTCCAGAACAAATTTACTGCTTTGCTCATTGATGTTTGTGATATCTTGCTGCATTCAAACTGGCTGTGCATTTCCACACATAACAGAATTGCACTTTGGAAGTAATTAATTAGCTGGGAAGCACTTTGGGACTGCGTTTTAAAGGTTGAAGAGCGCTTTGCAGTATCCTGATGATGATGAAATGCTATGGTTATGTTTCTTCTTAAGTTTAGCATTAACTAATCACAATCCTGATTTACTTCAGTGTCCTTTGGCACTCTTTAATCTTGCTAATGTTTTTCAGTGTCGGCTTTGGCGTTCCATATCAAAGAAATTATGAGCTCTCGTCAATCGCTTGACAGTGTCATTGAGTGGCTAGTTCTTTCATTTCTGAAAGAAAACAGCTTTTTGAAACAATTTAATTTTCTCCTTCTCCTCTTTAGGTTCGAACTGGGGTGATGGCAGTTCGGGTGGGTCTGTTCGGGTCAGCTCCTGGCTTGTTCTTCATAATCTCACTCCACAGGTACAAAAATTCTAGAGAATGTTCATTGTTGAGAAGGATATCATGAAGGTGTTTAAAATTCCTCCTGGGTTTGCTTTTCTGCCAGGTTTTGGCAAAGCATAATAGTTAACATTGTCACCTTTGTGTAAACAAATGCTTTTTCATTAAAGGAAAATAGTAGTGAAGAAATCTCCTAATGAACCTCTCCCAATTGCTGATGCATGAAGACCAGCTTGTAGGGAGCATTGTCATGTAGCATGATGGTTAATTTCCTAAAAAAGCATAACAAAAGAGAAGCAACATAAATTCAGGACAAGGTAAAGAGAAAGAGAGCTGGAGGTGTAGTCTGACAGTGGAGAAATATTTTGGGATTCCCTGAAGTTTGTTCTTAACAGTTAAGTTATACAGCACTGAACTGATAATTCGAAGCTTTCATAATGTGTTGTGCTTGCCTGATATCATCACCAGAGTAGAGTGGCAAAATAAATACTGTTTAATAGTGTGCAAATTGCTTGTCATAATAATAAGAGCAGTTCATATTGCTAGATTAAAGCATAACTCTTCGTACCAAAAATTTGATAGAAATACAGAAGTATGTAAGATTGTCATCATCAGTCACTCACTACTGAGTATGATTGTCCACCTGGGAAATCCTGTGTCACTGATGATGGGCTCTCTGGGTTGTTGCATGGCTGATGAGCCCAATCCTAGAGTCACATGCTGAGCACACATTTGGCAGGTGTTTCCAGGAGGTGGAATTGGTCCTTGGCCTTGAGCATTGGTATTCCTTTCCCCAGTTCACTTCCACATTTCCTGTTGTGGACGGGTGTTCTCAAAGACTTGTATCCCTTCATGTTGAGAAATGCAGAAGAAACCTGTTGATGTCTGACCAGGAGGCAATTAATCTTTATATTTAAAGAAACCCATTGAGCACCTTCATGACCTTTCTGTCACCAGTTGTTTTTATGAAATATTGCAAATGCATGAGAAATATGTATTTTAATGATCTATAAAAAGGTGAATGACAAAATAGGTTGCAAAGCAGAAAAGACTTCATTGATAAAAGGTTAGGCCTTATTCAATTGCAGATGAAACCTTATTGTTTGATACCTTTGATCTACGAAATGTTTTAATGATCAAAAATTTTATAGCACTTTTGATGGATTATTTGGTAAATGTCTGCACAGTGTGCTACTGAGACCATTGATCTGTCAGGCCACAGCTCATGGCATTTGGCCTCAGCATCTTTTGATTGGAGAGGGAGGTAGAGTGAGGGTGTGGGGAGAAATATAATTTGACAGTGATGTCCCTTAGGTGGAATGACCTGTAATAACAGTTAAAACTAGATGTAAAAGAGTAATCACTTGGATGAAACTAAGTCCAGTCGGACTTGGAGTAAGTGGAAAGCAAACTTTTTTTGAAAAGTGTTTAAACAAATTAAACATATTTCTCCTTAGATCGATGGCTCCACCCTGCGAACAATCTGCATGCAGCATGGCCCGCTGATAACATTCCACCTGAACCTGACACACGGCACTGCACTGGTCCGATACAGCACCAAGCAAGAGGCTATCAAGGCCCAGACTGCGCTGCACATGTGAGTTCCTGGCTTTGATATCATATTGGTTATTCTTTGATGGTTCCCTCCTTCTGGGCTCCTATCCAACAACCCTGTTCTCTACTAAATAAAAACCGAAAGAACTGTGGATGCTGCAAATCAGGAACAAAAACAAAGTTGCTGGAAAAGCCCAGCAGGTCTGGCAGCATCTGTGAAGGGTTAACGTTTCAAAACAGAGGAAGGGTCGCCAGACCTAAAACGTTAACTCTCTTTCTTTTTTTCCTTCACAGACGCTGCCAGACCTGCTGGGCTTTTCCAGCAACTTTGTTTTTGTTAATCCTGTTCTCTAGTTGGGAAGATGTGAACAGTCTCAAACTGCTAAAAGCAGGCCTCCTTTCAAAATAGTATGTTTGGAAAACCAAAACATTTTGACAAAACAGAATGTTCCAGCATCGCCTTTGTCCAAATTAGCAGAACTGTGTGAGAGCCATTAACTGGACTGTTCCAAAAAGAAAAGAAAATTCTTACAGCTACTAATACTGGTAATCTGAAGTGAATGGAGAAAATACTGGTAATCCACTCAGATCAGTCACCATATGAAATAAAAACAGGCAGCTTAAAGCTGTGCTTGGGTGGATTTTTAGCAGAGTTTGAAACGTAGTCTTGTCTTTTTTTTTCTTCTGGACTGTGACAAAATGTGTGTGGTACTTGCAGCGTTATGTCTTGATTCCCACTTTACAGCAGAATGGTTGCCTTTCAGCTTTGGGCAATACCTGTTGTTTGGAGTCCAGTGTCCTCGAGGCAATATTCAGCACAATTTAGACCTCGTTAAACACTTGGTCACTTTCAGCACGAACCTTGTTTGAGTGACCTTATCTTGCTACTTCTCAGTGAGATGACCAAGTCTCAACTGCTTGTGAAGGTTCACAGCTCCTGAGTTCTTGAGTCTGCCCGTTAAAAGGTTGCTGTTGACCCAAATTAAAATCCTGTTTCCGGGGGAGAGTTAAGAAAAATAAGTGGAAAGGAAGAAATAGTAAATGGAAATGCTGGAAGCTGACACCAGGTGATATCTGAATCAAAGTTTAAAAACACAGAATAAAATGACATGAGGCGGGGGTAGTGTGGAGGGGAGACAGTATTTGATGCTGGTTTGCAAGTCTGCTATGATCTTGATGAATGGTGCTACATGCTTGAGGGGCTGTAAGGAGCCAGTGTTCCCAAATTCCATAGGCCAAGAGTAAATCTGTCCTCAGTTTATTTTATATTTTCTTTCAGGTGTGTGTTGGGGAACACTACCATCCTTGCTGAGTTTGTCAGTGAAGAGGAAGTCAACCGCTATTTTGCACAAGGTCAGTTATCAACACCATCCCCAGGCTGGCAGACACTGGAGACAGGACAGAGCCAGATGGATCCAGTCGGGAGCAGCCTTCACTCGTTTGGTGGGCGGTCTGGCCTGGGACAGTGGAACAGTGCCGGAGGAGTGGGCAGAGGTAGCGGGAACCTGGCAGGAGCCTCACTTTGGGCAACCCCAAGTTACACGGCAAGCTTGTGGGGAGCCCCGAATTCTGATGATTCGCACCGAATGGGCAGTCCGGCCCCCCTACTACCTGGTGACCTCCTGGGCGGAGGGGCTGATTCAATTTGAACTTCGAAGCTTTCAACCTTTGACCTGTGACCTCGTGAACTTTTTTGAACAGCAGCACTAATGTGTTTTTTTTCAAACTGCAATAAGTTTCAAAACAAGTTTAAAAAAAGGAGAAAAAAAGAAAAAAGTGAAACAAATTAAGGGGGTCATCCACAGTCTCTTTTGTGCACATAGACACCTCCCTCCTAATTTTCGGCTACTTTTTTTTAATCAAAAAAAAAACAAAAAACAAAAAAAAACAAAAAACATATCACACTTCGAAATACTTGAATCATGAACGCCAACATTAAAAATGTGAAGTACACTTTACCATCAAAAATAAATAAGTTTTTTTTTTTAAATAGTAGTATAGTTTTTCCTTACATGATTTTTTTTTTCCCCCCCTCCGTATTGAGAAGTTGTTGCAACAGGACATTTACTGAATACACAACAGGCTTTTTAAAAACTTTTTTTTGCACTGGGCACGTTTCCGTCCTTAACACGCAATAGCGGAGACGCGACAGAACCTCACGTATTAAAGCTAGTGATTGACCAGGACAGATACTGAACCTAGTGGTTGCTTATGTACATGTTATAGGAGATTATTATGCACCAGTACCAGCCATGTACCCTTAAAACACCATATGCACCTGCCTTTCACTAGGCATTGTATGTATCAACGTCACGCATCATGTGGCGGAAGAGGAATTTTAGCACAAAATACTCCGACTGCTTCCTAATAAATAAAGGCACAACTAGAGGTAATACTAAATTTCATAGACCAGAGTGTGGTTCAGGTTTGATTTCTGACCTGTGCTAATTTATTTTATCTTGGCCATAAAAGGCAGCAGTGGTGTAAGGGTTACTATTGATCGTAATATCCCTATCCCACTCCTAACCCCACCTCCCTTCTCAAAGCTTGGCAGGAGGGATGGTGAAGAGATTTGTCCAAGGTTCCCAGTTGTGATTGCTCTCCAATAACCCTTGTCAGGGATTTGTACATACTAGCTGTTGGGTGGAGGCAGGGTTGGGCTCAATTGAAATGCCCACTGTGGTTGAATATCCTGCCAACACAATATCTAGGGTCCTGGATGAATAGTAGCTGTTTGGGAGAGATAACAGAGGGCTGCTAAAGCAACACCTCAAGAGAATGTCTTCAGTAGGGGTGGGGGGAAGAAAAAGCTTTTTAGCATTAAGTCTATCTTCCAGTACATGAGCAGAGAGGTGTATTTACATCAGAGCTGCTTCTCTTCAGTTTAAGGCTTTGGGCTGAATTTGTGTTATCGCTCCACTGAAATTTGCTGTCTTTACTGCAAAGCGATACTGTTCTACTTCTCTCCTTCATTGCCTCCCTCATCCAGAAGTTGTCTTAACTAATTTCAGCTGATAATGAAGATGCTCCCAGCCCTTCACTACAATGCTACTTATTTTGCGCTCTATTCAAGGTCTGCTTATTGTATTTTCCAATAGTAAATTTTAACACATCCTGTTATATCACAGCACAACCCTAAAACATGCAGTGATGATGTTGTCGCACTTGACGGTTTCATCTCATCACTATCACTGCAGCTAACTGATCTTGTGCTGTCAATATTTTATCACACGCTATTATTGAGCATCGCAATAGTATTTTTCTTTCCTTAAGTGGGCAATGTGCTGCCCTCAAACTGCTACACTCAAATGACATAAGCACTTAAAGTAGGTTAGAAAAATTAGTGTAAAAGTTTTCAAGTTAAATTTACATGTTGCACTCAGTTCCAAAGTGTTGGGGGGGACTTACATTGTGTACTGTAACAAGCTTTATCATTTTGTAAACTGGGGGTTCATGGTGGGCCAGTCGTTTCCCCACCTGCACCCCCTTGAGGTATTCAAAACACTTAGCTAATCCAATGAAGGTGTTGCCGTAATGTAATAAAAATAACTCCTATGGATATAGTCCTCCCTCCTTTTTGTATATGTTTTTGTGTTTTTTAAATTTTTGAGATGTAGCTATCCAATTGGCTTGGCTGGCTTGAGCCTTCCTATGTTCACCTGTACTGCCTGTAAATTGACACTTTCACAAAATGGCTTGTAGCTTCCCACAAACTCTGACTGGCGCAAGTCTGCAATACTGGTTTACAGCCAGCTGTTTACATCCCACTCTCTGGCATCTCCGCTCTTTAAAAGAGCTTCTCTGTAACTGCACAGGGATTTTGGAGTCAAAGGAAGCTCTGGGAACGACCTTGCTTTACAGCTTATAATGACCCTTGCTGCATGTAACTCATTCCTTTTCAGTGAAATCATCATTTTGTTTCTGTTGTTAAAGTCCATCTGTAATAGTGAGCCAGTTTGTGGCCATTCTGGTATACTTGCTGATCTAAAGTATGCAAGCATTTTTTTTTCTATAAACCGTTGGGTAAGATTATACCAGAATTTGTAAGAGTAGCTTTAACATATTGTTTACACCATATGTAAGAACATGTCTGCATCTGTGTGAAGGGCCATGATACACAGGGCTCTACACAGATCTGGTGTGACTAACATTGAACAAAAGGTCCAATTTAAAATATAAAGCAAAGATGTTGAAAGTGGATTTCATTAAAATGGTAAAGTCAGGTGCATATTATGAATGGGTATGCGCGTCTGTCTCCTGTGAATTGCTCCATTAATAACTTTATCATTGACCTAGCCTACTGGTGACCTTGTTGATTGTGTGAGGCTACACTGAAATTAATCACTTGATCAGTTGAATTGTGTGTACAAAGACACTGGGGACTGACACACACCCTTTATACTTGCACACATGTTTACACACTTGCTGAGTCAGACAATGCGCACCTCAATGGGTAGCAGACTGTTCACAGTCCTGCTGCTGCACAGGCTGGTACTGGGTCCCAATTATTATTATTAGATAATTGCTCAACACAAAGAAGAGGGACAGTACCTTTGTTCACTGGTCGATCACTATATGAAAGAATATAAACGTTTACTTACACGTGTTTTTCAGATTAAAAAAAGTGTGTTTTCCTTCTTTTCCCCCCTCGTTTTAAACCCACTCGGGTGAAGACTAGTGAGAAAATCATTTACTTGTTTAGGAAGCTATATGAAAAAAATTGTTAATGCTGTTCTAAGAATTGCACCTTTTTCTGTTTAATTTTTAAAATTGTCGTCACTGTTTTGCTATAGGTGTTGAAGTTTTGTCAAAGAGTGTAGTATGGCTTTGGGATGGAGGAGTGGGAATTGAGGGAATGTGGACATGGAAAATAAGCAATGACGTACATTGAGAGGAAGGAGTAGGAGATTTGACATCTTTCTTCATTAGTCTTTAACTGCTGAAGAGATTGGATTTGGAACCACGTCGGTGTCACATTTGTTAAGTGACCAGAAGTGGCTGCAATTAGAAGTTGCTGCTTTAATCGTGTTCTGGATTGTATTCAGTTAGCCAACCAGTTGGAATCTTCACGATTCCCCTGTTCACCCAGACTTGCGGACATTTTGCATTTGCCATGCCCCACCCCACACACACACACACCTCCCTAGTCTTGCTCACGTGTGTACGTGCACACCAGCCCATACACTTGTTCACTCCGTGCTTGGTCTTCTGCCAGCGCTTTGTGGAGTTAAGTAATCTTAAACATTAGGGAGATGCCCAAGTGTTTGGCCTTGTCCTGTTTACATAACCTTTAGGGCTGTGTCGAGAGTTATTGAGTACAATACTTTGAAGAATTTTTGCATTTTTAAAACAGATGACTAGTTTCAGATTGGACAGATTGGTAACAATTGAGTTTGGTGGAACAGGGATATACTCTATTTTAGTGTTGAGTGCTGCATCTGACCTAGCTGCCCAGACCCTGTCCAGTAGGGGAGATAGTGGACACGTCGTAATAATGGTCATCAAAAGCTGCAAATTGTTTTTGCTCTGATTGTTGACTGAGGCAGTGTTTGTATTGACTAATCTAAAATGAGGTGGATTAGGAAGGGAATTTGCTCATTATCCATCGCACTTTGTTCACATTTTGTCTGGAGAAGTTAAACTTGTAGAAGCCTCGCGATTCAAGAGAACTGTACTGATAACTGATTTTTTTATAAAAAAAGTCTTGATTCCAAATATTGTTGGCACAGTCCTATAAATTCTCTTTCCAAGGCATAGAAAAGTCAGAAATCAAAAAAAGTTGAACCGTTCTTCCATCAAAACAGGATTAAAAAGACCAAAAATATGTGTTTTATATTTTTAGATGAGTAACTCTGGGAGCATTTGACAGTGTTTTGTTTTTAATTTAGTTAGCGTTTTTATTTTGTTCTGCTTCTATAATCCTTTTTCCTCCTAAAATTTAAAGTTCTCAGGAATTTTTAGGGGAAAAGCCAGTTCCCGAAATGTTTTTTTTTAAATAGAGGGAATAAAAAGCTAATGTCCGACTTTGAGATTTAGATTTTTCAGTCTGTTTGTTGCATCAGTTCCAATTCTGTCTAATAACTAGAAATCTACTTAAGTGGTAATACCTCATTGCAGTCCTGTAAGAATATCTGGGTTATGAGCAGTATGCTTCCACAAAAAGTTATGTATTCTGCCTGATCTGGCAAAAGTAATTCTTGTCATGCGGTAGCTGGTGGGATGTGGCAGAACTGGGGTGTTGACCTAATACGATATTTATTGTCGTACCATTTCTTTCTCAACATGCCAAGGTTCATTTGCTAACTTGACAATTTTGTTAAAGTATTGGACTCTGGTTGAGTGTAAACGTCCGCTCGAGGCTGCTTGCCTCAATTGCTTTCTTGTCTGAATCTTCAGGCAGGCTGGTTATGAACCACTCTGGGTTTGGGACCAGACAGCAGGGCATTCAGTGTTCTATGCATACATACACAGGTCCATATCAAGCTTCTGAGGAAAATGGCTAAGAAGTGTTATTTTCAGGCATAATATTAATGAAAGTAAGCAGGACAATTCTAAAATAAGCACAATGTTTTTCTCATTTATCCCATTCCCCTCAACGGTTTGACTCGTTCCATCTTGACAGGGCCGTTTCCTATGATATTCACAGGATTTGGTCAAAAGAGCTCAGAGTAGTTTTTCAGGCTGTTTAGTCACTTTTTTTTTCCATGCCTGCAGTGTTTTAGAAAGGTGGGACTTCAGAGAGTTTAGTGGGAGGGTTGTTAGTTCTAATTTGTGGACCTCGAGCTCTGTCATGCTGTTGCTGCTGCTTTATTTACTGCCACTGGTTAATGTTGAATCGCACCAACTAAGACAGGGCCTTTCAGCAGCTGAGTTCTGGGACTTTCCACAAATGCCTGTAAGTCTCCTAATATTTCACTTTGGTCCAAAACTCTTGTTTGGCAAATGCAGAAGTAGGAGCCAACCTAGAGTCCTCCTTCACTGTGGGAATTTAAAAATATACAGATGTATTGTGCAGTAATTTTATGCCACTTTGCAGAATAGCAACATTTGTTCAGGATATCCCCTTAACTTCATGAACGATGTCTGGGAAGTACCTCCCTCAATGATTTGAATCTTCTGTTGCAGAGATTTTATTTACTTAAAGTAAAATTAGTTCTTACGAATTGATAAGTATCATCAAATAGTTGGTATAATGGACATCTGGTGTGAGGAAGTGTGGTGTGAGGTGAGCGGTGTTCCTGACTGGGTGCAAGACTCTTTGGCAGTCTCTAGTGGGAAGTAAGTAATTGTGCTGTAAAGCCATCTTGAATTAATGCAACACTAACCATTGGTTATGCTTGTAGTGTACTGGAGTTTGACCATATGAATTGCTGTACCCCTTGCACAGATTTTACCAACTGTAGTAGGTCTGAATCCTGTTTATAACCACAGTGATCTTGCAGATATGTCCAGTACCAGTCCCAGGAGAAGCAAGATTTACAGCTATACAAAGCATCTTAAGATGGGGTAATCAAACTGTTTGAACAAACGTATGCTGGTGGTCTGTGCGCAGTTTGTGGGAGCTAGGCAGAGGTCCATTTTGTTAAAGAAAGATTAAGAAAGCTGTAAGGGCTGGAAATCACTTGGGAAAGAAGGTATGACAAAAATTCAGGTGATCCATTGGCAACTTGAAAGAGAGGTTAATATTTCAAACTAAAAATGCATCCATTTTTTTCAAATATAAACTAAATTCTAAATCTGCTGTACGTTTCCAGGCTTGTTTTTTTTATCCTATTTATGCTCTTTGCAAGAATCCTGTAAGTTGTTTTGTATTCTGGTAATTTTTTTTCTGTAGCTTAACCTCGCTCTTGAGTTGTGCTGAATCCTAGATTGATTGCATGTGTTTGGGAATGGAGGAGAAATCCCACTTTCGTCAATAAAATTGCTTCAATCTACGCAGACCACTGCGCCGTGACCCTGGAATACTGGTTACTGACAGGTGCATTAAAAATGGGATATGAGGGGTGTTTTTTTTTTCAAATCTGATACCTGTAACCTCAACTCATAGAACCTTAAGCAATGACCATGTTTATTGGAAGAGGAGAGATATCCGGCTGTTAGAAAATGAGACACAATGAGCTTCTTACCTTTCTCAGATCTTTGAATGTGGAAGAACCTCCAGGACACAAGGGCCCTGGGAGAAATTCAGGAGTGGAAAAATCCAGTGTGATGTCTCCATAATTGCTGAAAAGAAATTGAAGTACATCATAAATTTGGCTTGTATCACAGTAATTAGTTTTTCAACAGAGTGCAGCACCCATATTTACAATATAGCTATCATCTTGCCCTATTTTAAGGTTATTTTCTACTTCGCAAACCTGTTTTATTTTCTAATGTGGCTTTGCTTTACAGTTTCCATCAAATTTTATGTTTGAATGCAATTCTCTTGTTCTTCGTCCCAGGATTCACTTTTTGCCCTCCTTTGGTGCCCCAGCTGCTCTGTTACCATGACACCTGACACTGGTTCCCCAACTTTTTTCACTGGGGCTTTGTATCTGACTTTAATAAGAAACAACTAAAGTCCAAAATTACATACACCTGATTGCTGAGCACTCTTTGGGCAGATCTTTTGCTGCAAGCTTTCTATTTCCCTGAAAATAGGTAATTAAAAAAATGCTAATTCTGCATCACTGATTTAAATGTCCCAACTTTTCAAATGATCCCACTGCATGTTACTGACTGACTTTAAAGTGTCCTTGGACCCTCATTCACCTTGCATTTGACTTCCCTTGGAGACCCGTAAACATTGAATTGGACCAATTTAAAATGTAGGTGTGTTTTCAAATGGCATTCAGCACCTTAGTTCCTTGTTCTTGTTTTATCAATCCGGCAGATTATATTCCCTGAACTGCATTTTGATAAAGTATAATTTTAGCATTTTCCTTTTTATGTCGTATTTATTGATTATTAAATGGTGTAGGGCCACAATGCAAGCATTCACAAGTTGTATTTATTTCCCATTTAAAGAAGGTAGTTTTGCTGCCTTGATATCAAATAACAGTACTGTTGGTGGAGGGGTTAGGTCCCTAAGTGGAGTTGAAGTCCCATTCCAATCTCTAAAATAAAAAGAGGAGGGCTCCAAAAGCACTCTGGCAGTTGACTGGTCATGATTCATCGTTTCTGTTTGCATAGGCTGTTGGGGTGGCATTGACTGGAATGTGGAAGTAACTGGCAAGGAGAATGTTACCCAGAGAGCCAATGTTATGAACTGCATGGTTACCATCCTGGTACGCACCTGGGCTGTGCCAAGCCTTAGAGGTGAATGCAGTGTGCTGCTGTGAGTTTGATTGCACAGTTAATAAGTATTTCAGTTAATGTGTGTGCACTTTTGTAATGGGTTGTAGTGTCAATTGTATCTATAGCTTTTAGATCGGTTGGTTCTTTTTTAATGTGTGTTGGGGAGGGAGAAAGAGAAAAAGCTCAAGATCTAACTAAGTTAGAGTATTTGAAGTTTTATTGGGGATCAGATACCACATCTTTCGAATGGGAACAGTGCCGTAGTGCAGCCTGATTCCTTGGTTTGTTTCTGACTTTGACCGTTTTGGATTTTCAAAGAAATTGCACTTTGGTAGATTTGTAATGAGAATTTCTGCCTTTTGAACAAGTGTATGTCTTACTAAAATGAATCAGTAGTTGTGACTGAGAATTGTTGATTGGTTGCTAACTTCTGCTAAAGACAATGATCCAGGTTGTAGCTGTGTCCTGTCAGAATATTTTTCTCAGAATGAGGTATATTCATTGTTAGTTTACTATTTGACAAACAGAACACAAATGAGAATTTTGATAACATTGTTGGAGTTGTGTGGAAAGTTGTTCTAAAAAAAAGTTGCCATCTGCCTTGACTGTCCTTCAGCTCCCCTTTCCAAGAACATCTTTTAATGTATCAGCATCTGAGGGCCTAATAGCCATGCCTTCATTGAACAATCTCCCTTTTTCAAAGAATCAACAATTAGCTTTGCTCTGGAATTTTCTTTTAAAGCAGTATCGTTTTCTAAAAACAAAACTTTAAATTTCATTGATCTACAAGTGTATTATATTGCACAATGTCTTTAGTGTATATTAAGAGTTTTTTGTGTTAAGTATTAAGGATTTTATTAGAGCAGAGAGGTGACTCAAACTTGTAAAAAAAAATTCCGTTTTAATTGCATGTGATGTGTACCTTGCTCCTTGCAATTTCACTTTTTCCCATTGTGACAGTTTAAACTCAATTGTAGGATGGGTGCTTGTACTTTTGAGTTGGTATTTGTCTTTCTCTCTGACTTGGATCACGTCTGAGAGAAGGACTGTTGTAAAATTGTTTTTTGTAAAGTTTTTGTCTGTATCTTTTAAGTTCACCAGCTCAGCACCAAATATAGAAAATGAAATTCCTCTGTGTGTGTGTGTGTGTGTGTGTGTGTGTGTGTGTGTGTGCGTGCATGCGTGCCCACGTATGCAGTTTCAATTCTGTTGTTAACCCATGTTAAATTGGGTTAACTTTGGTTATGAGTGTGTGTTATTTTGACAATGTGCTGACAATAGTGTGCGAGGACCTTCAGCCTCTCCATCTGCGACTGTTCGTGCCACCCCGAAGATGTAGCGGTCTGTTGGCATACTTTGTTTCCTCTTCTCTCTGCTTCACTGCGTCATAATACCTTTTTTTTGTTTACATGATATTTGGATTGATTTAAGACCGGTTGATCTGATGAAGTCACCCTTGCCTCATCCTCCCCTGCCCCAGTCTTCTCTTGCCCCACTGACACCAGTCTTGCCTCTCTCTCGCACATTAATTTTGTGTACGAAATGGGCTGTATCTTGCATGACCCATTGCGTTGTTCTGTGTTGTACATAGAGGCATTAAAAAAAGCATTGTGGATGCTGCGGGGGAGGGGAGGCATGAGGGAGGAGGTTGAATTACACTGTTTACACTTGTCTGATTCAATTGCTGTGACTCACAGTGATTTTTTAAAAAATATGTTGCTGCACCATGATGACATTTAACAAAAACACTTCTTTGTTGGAGTTTACAGGGTGTATGTTACCATGGAACATTTGTTGCCTCATAAACTGGGATAAAAGATTATCAATGAAACTGGACTATATGGCGGGGAGTTAAGTAGGCTCCCTCCCCTCTAAGTGAAAGTTGCAGAATGGTCTTGCCTGGGATTCCCACCTTAGTTGGATATTGGTGCAGCAGTCACACACAGTGCAGTAAGGAGGCAGCATATCAGAACTGCTCAGGAGAAGTTGATCTTTTTTCAGTTGCAGTCAGTTCAGATAAGTGATCTGTATATAAACCTTTACAATGTTATCACTCGTCTAGGGTAGAATTTGGCAACCGAGAAGGAAAAGAAGATTTTAAAAAAAACTTATTCTGAAAGTACTGTGAATTATATATATATAAAAAAAAACTTAAGTTCTGTGGTTCCAAGGATTTCTCGAATTCTGTTTTTATAAATGAATCCTAATGTTATATGATAAGCAATTTAGAACATTTGCAGAGGATTTTGCTGATATGTCTTACATTAAGCATGTGCGTATTTTGATAGGTTTTGAAGAAAAAATATATATGGAACTAGGTGTTCAGGATAATTGGTCTGTTTGTTATTTGGATATCTGACTTCCTACCGTGCCTGCCCCGGTACCAGTTCAGTATTGGTGCTATCAGATTGTCGCTTCTTGTATTGTTAAATTTTGGCATGGCAAACCTGTAGCACACAGTGGGATGCCTGGCTCCCCAGGCACGGTGGCAGTGACTTTGGAACTGCCTATGGCCTCAACTGACCTGTCAGTGCTGGGTGAGAAGTTCTCAAATCATTTTGAGCCAGTCCACACAGTGGGTTGCCATGGGTAACTCAATAATCCATCTTTTTGGGAACGGGGTGGGGGGGAGGGGGGAGGGTTTTGGTGCTGGGGTTTGGTAGGAGTGAAGGACGAACTTGATGCCATTTGCTGTTCTGTGAACACACCTGCCCTGCCTGGCACGGTGGTTGACAGGGCTTTGTGCAAAAATACCTTGTCGTACAAACAGCTTTTCCTCTGGGTTGAAGGTAGGTTTTGTGATGGTGTGTGATTTTGCAGGGAAATGGGTATGAAAGATTTCAGAAGGAAAGATTTTTATATATATATATATGTGTGTGATTTATATATGTATGTATAAAATGCACTGTTGTCACTAGGATTACTTAGCGTATTGGTGCCAATACACTATAGGAAAACTAAATTGTACTTAAGCGAATACACTTTATGATGCTCTTAATTCATCACTTAAAATTGCTCCCATCACTATCAGCATTGATCAGGAATAGCAAATACTAAATGTCACCCCAGTATTATACAAATCTGGTTGTATGAACCCTGTTCTACATTTGGAAAGGCAGAATCTAGAATTGTACAGCTAGATGTTGCTTTCACAGTTCGAGTGGCCAAGGTTTACTGCAATCCCAGTGACAACGCAATAATCTATAAATAAATTATAACAATAGGGGAAAAGAGAGACAAGACTAGCATGCATCAAAGAAAATGAATGTATTTCATCATATAAAACAAAAAATGACCTGCAAAAATTTGTTTAAAAGGATACTGACTTTTTAACCACAGCTGGAAGGGTGGGAGGGAGGGGGGAGGTGGGGAGAGAAGAACATCCCATTAATGGGAGCCATTGCCTTTTAATTAGAAAAAAAGAAAATCTGAGAACTATGCATTCTGTAACCAGGATAGGTACTTAATAAGAAAGAAAAAACAAAATCACTGGTTCATTAACAAATTGTGTTACTCTATGTAGTTTGTACAAATAAGCTGGAGAGTTTCCATTTCTTGGTATGGCCATAGCTGGTACTGTATCCCCATCGCTGGAATAATAAGGGTGAATTTCTTTTATATATCAGAGCAAGATATTAAAGTCTGTCATTTCATTGAAACTGAAAAACAAAAAGTTGTTCTAATAGGTATATATATAAAGAATTTTGAAATTTGCTTTTATCCGTGGTTTGTTTTAAAGATGTGATTGTAATTGTGCAACACAGTTGCTTCAGTGGACTACATAATTTTTCTTGAGAAAAAAAGAATAAACATGTTGTGTTTGGCTGCTAAGCATTAACTCTGGTGTCTTGTGTTTTTTTTTAAACACATTTTGGAGCTGAATTGCATCATATGTTTGGGGTTTCTAATCCTCCTGGAGTCTGCAGAATTGAGTTATTAGTCTCCAGGGCACTGCTGGGAATGACTCTTGGGGAAAAGAAAACAAAGTGGGCATTTTTAAAAGTTCTTTTTGTCACTTTTTTCAACATAACTATAAACCTATGGGAAAGAGGCTGTTTGGTAAAGAATGGTCACATTGGGTAATGAGTATTCCATTTCTGATTGACTTGTTGATGAAGGCTTGGGATTGCAACAGTTGGTATGTTGAGTGACCAATGGTAATGGTGTGGGACGGGGTGGTTAGAGGGAGGAGACGACATGTCAAATTCTCCAGGGATATGCCCAACCAGAGTTAGCATTCTTTAAGTGATTAGAATCTTTGCAGATTTACAATGAACCTGGTTTTGTTTGCTCTGAGACTGTGATGGTCAATTACTCAAACTGCTCCACAACTGGCAGCAATGTGTGTGTGTGAAATTGAACCAAGCATTGCAGAAGTCTTAGGGTGCCATATTGGGCAACTTACAGTTGGCTTCAGAAGCTTTGGTCTATGGAGGAATGAATCTATCCAAGATGGCCTGTCATGGGGGGGAAGAGGGGTGACATTGAGTAAAGAAGCTCATTGATCCACCATTTATTTATTTATTTGCAGTATGGGGGTGTCACCGAGGTATCCTGCTGTGATAAAGTGGTCCCGGTGTTCTGAACCAAACTGGGTCGTGTATTGATAATACTTGCACAGGAATGTTCAGCAGGAATATCAACTGTGTCCAGATGTACATGAGCCAATCATTGTACCGTGTTGGAGACCTGGACTTGCCATACAATAGGTGGTGATTAGAATCCCAGGACTGAGATTTGTAACGGTAGAAAGAAATCTTAAAAGAAAGGCTTTTAAACTTCATCCCAAGATCCTGATGATGACCACAACATTTACAAAATGTCTGAACTACAGAAAAATCCCCTGTTGAATACAATAAAGATCATACAAGTCAGTCATAGGTCTGGTTAGGGAAAGCAGTGATCTTATGTTCCAAAATCACTTGATGTTTTGCAATGAAGTTAGCTTGGGAACGTTTGCAGATCATTCATGACAAGCTAGGAGCATTAGTGTTTTCAGCTTTGGTATCAGTTTAGCTTCTGGCCAAAACTTACAAAGACGCAAGTCCTGAAGATTTATTAACTGGTTGAGCATTGGACAAAGATTGTACTTCTGTGGACTTTGTATGTGCTTTTCTCAAAATCTGACCAAATTGGGGTACACAGTACATCCGGTGCAAATGTTTATTGTTTGGTGATTACACAAGATGAGCAGTCTATCTTTTGCTAAATGATTATTGTACATAATCCCTAATCTCTGGCCTATCCCTTAAAAGGTGCATGTAGAGACTGTTATACAACTATATATGTATAATTTGACTCTTGTGCAGTTAAAATTGTTACATTCTTTTGTATTCCCATTTCCTTACTGACGAGTACCATGTTCAGCTGTAACTTGCATTTCAAAATGTGCCTTTGACCAAAAACTGTCATACAATAATTGGACAAAACATGGATAGCAACACAAAATAAGTTCCAATGCAGTAGGGCAAGTCCTGGGATAAAATTATTTGGCAGCCATCTAGGCCAATATCAATGTGTATTTATATAGCACCATTTAATATAAATGTCCAAACACTCACCAATGTTGGGGTAAAAGGGAACTGGAGGTGCTGGACTAGGGAGGAGATGCATAATAGACCAGGGAATTGTAGATTTTGGGCGGGGGGAGGGGGGGAATGGTGGGGAGGTGCAGTAGCAATGGAAAGTACATTGTGACTAAAAATGTGCAATTTTTTTTAAAAACAGTTCAGCTCTTCACTAATGTTACAGCAATAGAAGTGACCAGAAGTACGATGCGGATTAAAGAGACTGAGTTTGCATGGCTTCTGCTTAGTGTTTCCCATGATGACACAACAAATGGAGTGTGTAAATTGTGAATGTCTTGATTCTAATGTGCTCAGTATTTTAAGTGCTTAGTTGTCAGAGCACTGTTGATCATTGCCCAGCAAGTTTGGCTTGTTAATGAAAATTGACTATGACTAGAGACTGGAATTCTCCCTGATAACCAGGCATGGGGCTGGATGAACACAGCAGGCCAAGCAGCATCATAGGAGCAGGAAAAGAGTCTAGGCCCGAAACGTCAAGTTTTCCTGCTCCTACGATGCTGCTTGGCCTGCTGTGTTCATCCAGCCCCACGCCTTGTTATC
>JAHRHZ010000008.1:18613494-18643604 GCA_024137785.1 Ginglymostoma cirratum | reverse complement strand
TGAGCCTCCCCTCCAACACAACCTGGACACCTCCCACTCGGAGTGCCCCCACACTGCCCAGGCTGAGACACTGCACACACCCCCCCCCCCCCCCCCCGGGCACCTCCCACTCAGTGTTCCCCCCTACCCCACCTGGGCTGGGTCCCTGTACTGTGTGCTATTGGGCTCCAACTGTCTTAGCTGTGTCCTTGCACCAAGTGTTCTTCCCTTGCCACTGGTTTTAACTCAACTGTAGCACTTCCCACTGTCTCGCTGATTGAGAGCCCACGGATTTGTGACTGGTGCTGCTGGTGGCGGGGTAGTATCAGCTCATGCTTCAGAGCAGTCTTGAGGGACCATGTGGTCTACGGCTGCTGCTGTTTCTTAAGTCTTGTGGATTGGGACTAAGTTTCGATAACCGGAGGCACAGATGTAAAGCTGGAAATGATTGGAAAGGCAGCACTAAGGGTTTTAAAGTTAATTCTGTGGGGCCTGGTTTAAAAGGGATGTGAAGCATTAGTCCTTAGTTCACAGGTTGCTAATTGAACGGTTTATTGGATGGCCAGAGCTGAGCTGTTCCTACTTTTGTTTGGTGCTTTTAATGTCTCTCTTTTTTTAATTTTAGTTTTGATGGAGATGATTTCGATGATGCCGATGAAGATGAAGGAATGGATGATCTGGACAATGCGGAGGAGGTGGGCACCTAGAAAAGCCAATATTCCTCTCTCTATCTATAGCAAAGCTCTCTCAATTCTTCCCAACACGGGACCTCACTCCTCCCTGGTCTCTAGCTCCACCCAGTCCTACAACCCTCCTTGATCACTGCACACCTCCCGTTCCTGATTTTCATCATTGTACCATTGGCAGTTGTGCTTCCAGCTGCCTGGACCCCAAGCTCAAGAATTTCTTCCCTAAGTCTCTGTCTTGACATCTCTCTATGACTCATCCATTAGGATGCTCGTTAAAGCCCATCTCTTTCATTGAGGCTTTTGCCACACCTTGTCTCTCTCTCTGAGGATCAGGCTTTATTGAACAATAGTACACTGAAACCTAATTTAACGGCTGCAGAGCCAGTTTCTGCTCCCAGCTGTAAAACCCCGTTTCTGTGCCTAACTAACCCCTCGTTTCCCCGCTGCTTTCAGGAAGACCGTGAGAACGTGGAGATTCTTCCCGCAGCAGATGGCCAGCAGGCCAATCAGAAAAGGATCACGACGTCGTACATGACCAAGTATGAGCGAGCCCGTGTGCTGGGCACACGTGCCCTTCAGATTGCGTGAGTGCACCCAGACCATTGTTACCGAGCTAGTGGTGATTGTCTTACTCCTTACTCGTTTGTGTAATGTGGGCGTCTCTGGCTCGGCCAGCATTTGTTGCCAGTCCCTAGTTGCCCTTGAGAAGGTGGTGGTGAGCTGCCTTCTTGAACCGCTGCACTCTACTTGCTGTGGGTTATCCCACAAAGCCCTTTAAGGAGTGAATTCCAGGATTTTAACCCAGCAACACTGGAGAAATGGCGATATGTTTCCAAATCAGGATGGTGAGTGGCTTGAAGGGGAACTTGCAGGTTGTGGTGTTCCCATGTGTCTGCTGCCCTTGTCCTTTTAGGTGGAAGTGGTTGTGGGTTTGGAAAGTGCTGTCTGGGGATTTTTGATGAATTGCTACAGTGCATCTTATAGATAGTACACATTGCTATTAGTGGAGGAGGATTAGATGCTTGTGGATGTAATGCCAATCAACAGGCTGTTTTGTCCTGGATGGTGGTAGCTGTTGTGCAATCAAAGCAAGTTCCAGCATTTTTGCATCACTTTCCACAACATTAGGACGTCCTAGAACACTATATGGCCAACAAAGTACCTTTGTGATATCTTTAGTTATTGTTGGAATGTAGGAAGTTAAGCCATTAATTGGTCACAGCCAGCTCCCACAAACTGCACTAAGGTAAATACCTTGGTCTCCCCCCACCCCCTCACCTTTAGTGGTCTGCATTTCCTTTTACAGGTTTTGTGTGTAAACTAATCTGTTGGAAAACATGGATGATTCACTGCTGGTGATTAATAGATGAAAAAATAAACTGCAGGTGATTTGGTGATGGTAAAAATAACTCTTCAGTTGTGTGTGAGAGCACTTCTGGATATAAACAAAACAAAAAATGCCCAGAGAATCTGTTAAGAGGTTACTTGAGGCATAAGTATACGCCAGGACTTGGAGACTTGTGACAATAACAGTCATAAACTGAAAGAGATGAGCAATTGAGAGGGATATCAGGATCCACCATTTCACCAAAAGGGGAATGGAAATCTGCAACTCTCTGAGTCTAAAAGGCCAGGGACATGATAGGCGCTAACAAAATGGATGGGTGGAATTTTGTTTCGGAGTATGAAGCTGAGGCAGAAAGAAGTCATTACGATCAAGGTAAATGGTGGGAATGATTTGAAAGACTGACCAGCCTTTGATATGATGGATTACTCACCTCTGGTGTTTCGTGGACCTTCTCACGAGCTCGGAGCCACTGAAGGTTGCAGAAACTGAGCATTCTGTGATTCACTAATCTCTCTGTCTCACACTCTCTCTCTCTCTCACTCACACACACATTGCCCTCCTCCCCCACCCTTCCCTGCAGGATGTGTGCACCAGTCATGGTGGAGCTGGAAGGGGAGACAGACCCGCTGCAGATTGCAATGAAGGAGCTAAAGTAAGTAGCAGGACCCATGCAGCATGTTTTTACAATAACTGACAAGATCTCACACAGCTACCATTGGACTAGCTTGTTATTCCAGATTTTTATTGAATTCAGATTTCACCGTCTGCCACGGTGAACTTTAGCCTGGGGTCTTCTGGTTGGCTGGTCCCAGTGATGTTACCACCATCTTGCGTTATATTGACTTTAAACTGGCTGTTCATTGACTGGAATGGTTTGCCTAACTTGTATCATGAGGGTTGATGGGAATAAAATCTGACAGCACAGAGACCATTCAGCCCTTTGTACCCATGCTGGCTCTTTGAAAGAGCTTATCAGTTTGTTCCACTTCACCTTCCCCATTGCTCTATAAATTTAATCAGTTTCAAATACCTATCTATCCCAGACCCACTGAAAATGGTATTAACTCTGCCTGCATCCCCCTATTTCAGACAGACTGTTCCAGGTTACAGCAACAAGCTGTGTAAAGTTATCAATTCTCATCTCTCCATTCATCCTTTTGCAATCATCTTAACCTCATGTCCTCTGTCACTGGAACCAATGTGTAATTGTTTACCTTATCAAAACCGTAAATGATTTTAAACATCTCTGTCAAATCTTCCCCTAACCTCCTTGGCTCAAATGAGACCAGCCTTTCATTACAATCTTAACATTGAGTCTTCTGACTGCTACAAATGAGAAAAGTATCTGAGTGCGTCTCAGTTTAAGGATACACCTTGTCCCCTTGTTATTCTTGTATCTCCCATACTAACAATGTTGACTAGGTCTCTGGAATTTGTAATTCTGATTTATGTTTGTTTTATTCTGTGCCATATTGAGAGGATCAGTTATTTCCCCAAAGCCTCACATGGTTTCTGGCCCTGAGCAGATCAGGATGTGAACAGCCTTGTTCAGCAGTGTTTCCCTCTGCCTCTGCCTCTGCCTCTGCCTGGAGTTAGATATTGACCATGAATCTGAACTACGTGTACGGTTGCTTCACCCAGAAACAACTGCAGGCCGTTGGAGAGGAATGGGAGGAATTTTAACACTCACTCAAAGAGCTGGTACAAGCGTGAATAGCAGCAACATCCTATAGTGAATCAGGTTCTAGCCTCAGGCCCAGAACATGGCTTTAGCTGAGGTTCCAGTTGTCTGGTGAAACTGCCCTTTGTAAATTACTGGCTTCTTGGATGATACACAAAACCCCTGAGGTCTCCTGGCACGATTTGGAAGAAGGTTGTCCCACTGCCCTGGCCACCATTCCTTCCATAACCTAACGCCATTACTTAGATTAAACGGCCTGGTTACTAATCTGCAGTTTCCCACACTCTGAATTGCAGTGGTGCTCAAAAAACCAAAGACCGAAGGAGCCCATTCGCATCAGACCTGCCTGCACTAGCAATTTGAACAAGTGATCAAATTAGAACCACTTCCATCCTGTTCTCCCCTTTTGCCTTGCGTTCAAATGATTACTCAACTTGCTCTGAAAGTTCCTACTGAACCTTTTTCCACTGCTGTTTGAGGCAGCTCAGTTTTGCAATAACACCTCACCCATCTCTCGTTATTTTGCCAATTCCCTTCAGTCTATGTCCCTCTACAATCCTCCGCTGTTTGAAGTGGTTTCTCCTTATTTACCGTTAGAGTTTGTGATTTTGATAACCTGTGTTAAATATTCTCTTACTGTTTAAAAGGGGCCCAAGAGGCAACTTTTTCACTTAGAGGTGGTCTGTGTGTGGAATGAGCTGTCAGAGGAAGTGGTGGAGGCTGGTACAATTACAACATTTAAAGGGCATCTGGATGGGTACGTGATTAGGAAGGGTTTAAAGGGATATGGTCAAAATGCTGGCAAATGGGACCAGATTAATTTAGGATATCTGGTTGGCATGGACAAGTTGGACTGAAGGGTCTATTTCCATGTTGTACATCTCTATGACTCCAAGAACCACCCTCAATAACAATAATATGCACATTTCCTTTCATAACCATGAACTCTTGTCGAGCAATGTCAGTTCTAAGTGGGTCATCTGCAGCTGTTTCTGAAGGTGAGTGAAAACCAGTTGTGTCAACTCATGTGTCTTCTTTCTCAGAGCACGAAAAATTCCAATTATTATCCGAAGATATCTGCCAGATGGAAGCTATGAGGACTGGGGAGTGGATGAATTGATCATTGCAGATTGACCCAACGTTGCTGCTCAGACACTTTCCACCGTTCTTGTGTTTAAATGTTCTTTATATTTTTACTGTGAATTTTTGTAAAATAAACCTTCCTCTGAACTGTCAGGGCGTCTGATTCTGCACCGTGTTTGAGAGACTCGCAGTTAAAGGTGTGGCTCCAAACTCAAACGGGAACAGGTTGTTAATCTGCCACTAGTGGGCAGACTCGGACAGACGCAAGCACCGAGAAAGGAAAAGGAACAACGGAGTGCATCAAATACACTGGCATTAGGTACAGAGGGAGTATTCCCTATACTGGGGACAATGTAGAGGAAGCTTCAGTCTGTATCTCAGGTCATGCTGTCTCTGTCCTGGGAGTGTTTGATGGGGGGACAGTGTAAAGGGAGTGTACTCTTTATCTAACCCTGTGATGTCCCTGTCCTGGGAGTGTTTGATGGGGGTGACAGTGTAGAGGGAGCTTTACTCTGTATCTAACCCCGTGCTGTCCCTGTCCTGGGAGTGTTTGATGGGGGTGACAGTGTAGAGGGAGCTTTACTCTGTAGCTAACCCTGTGATGTCCCTGTCCTGGGAGTGTTTGATGGGGGGGGACAGTGTAGAGGGAGCTTTACTCTGTATCTAACCCCATGCTGTCCCTGCCCTGGGAGTGTTTGATGGGGGGGACAGTGTAGAGGGAGCTTTACTCTGTATCTAACCCCGTGCTGTCCCTGTCCTGGGAGTGTTTGATGGGGGTGACAGTGTAGAGGGAGCTTTACTCTGTATCTAACCCCGTGCTGCCCCTGTCCTGGGAGTGTTTGATGGGGGGGACAGTGTAGAGGGAGCTTTACTCTGTAGCTAACCCCGTGCTGCCCCTGCCCTGGGAGTGTTTGTGCTGTCAGGGGGACACAGTCTTATCTTTCGATCTGAGTTTGACAGAAGAGGAGTATTTTTTGAGACTGAATCAGTTGCTTCAAATTAAAAACTATTAGAGAATTGTTGCTTTTGCCGCCCTCAAGTGGACACAGCGTTGAACTGCCCTTAAATCTGGTGGACATTTTCTCTCTGATCAGAGATGAAGAGGGTGTCAGTACCTGGGGTTGTGTTTGGCTGAGGGCTTTTTTTTATTGGTCAACACGTTGCTGAGGCGTATTCACAGATCTTTCACGTGTTAGAATCACTCCGTATAATTCAACTTCCTTCTTGAACGCAGCAGTTTGTGTGGTGAAGGTGGCCCCTCTAATGCTCCGAGAATTGAAATAAAATTGTATTTCCATTGTACCTTTCCCAAGCCTTCCTCCTTGGGAACACTTTTTGATGATTGCTATTGTAATATGGGATGTATGATAATAAAATTGTGGACAGCAGTGAGACAGTAATCTGAGGTTTTCTTCTTGTGGGAGTTGATTGAGGGCCGTGTGTTGGTGAGAGCACTGGGTATATCTCCCTTGCTTTTTATTTGAAGTCTTGGCCTTGGGATCTTCTAAATCCACCCGAGACGGTAGAGGCCTCAGTTAAGGTCAAATCCAAAAAAATGGCCCTTCCAAGAGTACAGGCGCCCAGCAGATGAATTTAATGCAGAGAAATGTGAAGTAATGCATTTTGATAGAAGAAACATGGGGAGACAATACAGGCTGAATGGTACAACGTTGAGGGGAGTACAGGGGCAGTACAGGGGTTCAAGTACACAGTTCTGTAGAAGTGGCAAGGCAAGTTGAAACATTTGTTACGAAGGCTTATAGGATCCTTGGGTTTATAAATAGAGGCATAAAGCAGTAAATTAAGGAAGTGATGCTACACCTCCTCAAATCCTTGGTCAGACCACATTTGGAGTATTGTGTTCAGCTGTGGGCATCTTATTTAAGGAAAGATGTTAGAAGTCCTGAACATTGTGCAATGGAGATTTACTGGAATGATACCAGGAATGGAGGGTTTTAGGTACAAGGAAAGGTTAGAGAGATTGGGCAAATTCCTATTGGAGCAGAGAAGATTAAGAGGTGACGTTATTGAGGTGTTCGAAATTCTGAACAATTTGACAGGGTAAAGAAGGAGTGTTTCCACTCGTTGGTATGTCTAACTAGGGGTCACAATTTCAGTATTGTCAGCAAGAGAGCTAAGACTGAGATGAGGAGAAACCTCTTTACTCAGTTGTTTGGATTTGGAATGTGCTGCCTGGGAGAGTGGTGGAAGTGGATTCCATAGGGGGTTTCAAAAGGGAGCTGCATACATAATTGAAAGTGATGAAGTAAGAGAGCTGTGGAGATAGGGCTGGAGAATGGGATTAACTGGGTAGCTCAGAAGCTGATTCAGACACAGTGGGTTGAATGGCCTCCTTCTCTCCTGTAAAATTCTATGATTCTACTTCTGGACATCACTAAGAACTAAGATTTTGTCCTCAAGCCTCCGGAGCGGGACTTGATCCTCAACCTCTGACCCATGTGAGAGCATTGCCCCCAAACCACAGCTGGCTGCATGCTCAGAGAAACCACGGGCTTCAATCCCCAAAGACTATAATCAAATGAGAAGTCAGAGGCAGTGTGACCCTCATCAGAGGGCTTGAGCACCATTTTCCCAATCGCAAAACAAAAAAAACTGAAAGAACTGCAGCTATTTGGAAATCAGACACAAAAACAGAAATTGTTGGAGAAGCTCAGTAGGTCTCGCCGCATCTGTGGAGAGAAAGCAGAGTTAATGTTTTGGGTCCTGTCAACTTTCTTCAGAACCCAGATTTTGCAAGAGAAAACAGAAGGAGGTGATACTGAGATGGAACAAACAGAATGAGTCCGGTTTCTGTAATTCAATACACTTCATTTTTTTAAATTAACCTATTTTTCTAATCGACCTGTTCAGAGATGCTATTACACACCACTGGAGCAAGTGGGACTTGAATCTGGGCCTCCCCATCCAGGGGTAGGGACACTACCACTGCACATCAATAGGGCCCTAATGTGACTTCTTCACAGAGACCTGTAATTTAGAATGTGTTGAATTGAGTCAGAGAAATAGATTGCACCTGAATTGGAGGGGGACAAATATACTGGTGAGGAGATTTGCTAGAACTGCTCGGGAGGATTTAAAACAGTAAGGATAGGGGTTGGGACGCAGGGAGACAGTGAGGAAAGAGATCAGTCTGATACTGGTACAGTTGGGAAAAGGAGAGAGTCAAACAGGCAGGAACAAAGCAGGGAACAAGGTAGGATTGATAAATTAAACTGCATTTATTTCAATGCGAGAGGCCTAACAGGTAAGGCAGATGAACTTGGGGCATGGTTGGGAACATGGGATTGGGAATTCGTAGCAATTACAGAGGCGTGGTTCAGGGAAGGGCAGGACTGGCAGCTTAATGTTCTAGGGTAAAGATACTATTGGAAGGATAGAAAGGGGAGCAAGAGGGGGAATGGCATTTTTAATTAAGGATAACATTACAGCTGTACTTAGGGAGGATATTCCTGAGAATACGTCCAGGAAAGTTATTTGGGTGGAACTGAGAAATAAGAAAGGATGATCACATTATTGGAATTGTACTGTAGACCCTGCACTAGTCAGTGGGAAATTGAGAAAAAAATTTGTAAGGAGGTCTCAGTTATCTGTAAGAATAATAATGTGGTTATGGTAGGGGGTTTTAATTAGTTATAAGGGCTTGGATGGAGAGCAATTTGTTAAGTGTGTACAGGAAAATTCTCTGATTCGGTACGTGGACGTACCCACTAGAGAAGGTGCAAAACTTGACCTACTCTTGGGAAATAAGGCAGGGCAGGTAACTGAGGTGTCAGTGGGGAGGACTTTGGGGGTAGTGATCATAATTCTTTTAGTTTCAAAATAGTGATGGAAAAGGATAGACTGGATCTAAAAGTTAAAGTTCTAAATTGAAGGAAGGCCAATTTTGACAGTATTAGGCAAGAACTTTCAAAAGTTGATCAGATGCTTGCAGGTAAAGGGACAGCTGGAAAATGGGAAGCCTTCAAAAATGAGATAACGCGAGTCCAGGGACAGTATGTTAGGGTGAAGGGCAAGGCTGGTAGGTGTAGGGAATGCTGGATGATGAGAGAAATTGAGGTTTTGTTCAAGAAAAAGAAGGAAGCATATGTCAGGGACATACAGCAGGGATTGAGTGAATCCCTAGAGGAGTATGAGGGCAATAGGAGTATACTCAAGAGGGAAATCAGGAGGGCAAAAAGGGGACATGAAATAGCATTGGCAAATAGAATTAAGGAGAATCCAAAGGGATTCTACAAGTACATTAAGGACAGAAGAGTAACTAGGGAGAGAATAGGGGGAAGACAGAGATAGCTAAACCATTTCCACTAGTTGGGGATTCCAGAACTAGGAGTCAGTCTAAAAGCCAGACCATTCAGGAGAGCTGTTGGGAAGTATTTCTACATGCAAAGTGTGGTGGAGTTCAGAACTCTCCTCCAGAAATGGCACTTGATGCTATATCAGTTAATTTTAAATCTGAGATGGATTTTTATTTGTTAAGGAAAGGTATTAAGGAATATGGACCCAAGGTGTATAGAGTTAGGGCACAGATCAGCCATGATCTCATTAAATGGCAGAACAGGTTCAAGGGGCTGAATGGCCTAGTCCTGGTCCTACATTCCCTCTTGAGATAAAATGTAAACATCATTACGGACTGAACAAGTAAGTGGTTTCAAGCTGGAGCTATTTGACCAGGTTGGTAGCATTCTCATCCTTGGAGTCAGATGGACTGGAGTTCAAATCTCACTTCAGGACTTGTGACTTGGTCTGAGGTGAGGTGCCTTTCTGCAGATAAGAGGTTAAACCAGGTATGTTCGCTACTGTTGGTTCAGATTAGTGCTCTGGGTTCTGTGGTACAGTGGCGAGAACAGGGACTTCGCCCTGCATCCTGGCCAACGTTACATTCTCAACCATCACAACCAGAAATAGATACTTGCTTACTTTCACCTCATCCTATTGAAAAACTGCCCAACCTGAACCCTTTTGAATCAACATGAACCATTAGGAGCCAAACTGAACCCAGCCTAGAACCAAAATATGTGCCATTGATATAAAGAAAAGGCAGATATTTATACTTGGAAATGTGAATGTCAAATTTTGTTTTGATAACGTTCATGTGAAGTGCCTTGGGACAGTCCAGGACGCTAAATGTGCTATGTAAATTGTTGTGTCACTGTCTGTCATCCCATAAATGATACACACCAATTTAGTCTTATTCAACTCAGGAGAATTGTTTAACGCAAGAGAGGATATCTGAAAATAAATGTAATGGATGTGGTTTGTATGTATTCCCAAAAATTAAGTGTCAGAAAAATATGAGTGGGGAAAATATTTGGTGAGTGAGATCTGTGTTGGAGCAGCATTGATGATAGAAGAAAACAAAAAGTGCTGAAGATCACAGCAGGTCAGGAAGCATCCATGGAGAGAGAGCAAGCTAACATTTCAAGTCTAGATTGCTCTTTGGAGCTGACGTGAAGTGTGGAGAGGTTAGCATTTATAGATGTGGGGCTGGTGTTGTTTGGAGTGCTGTGAGGGAAAGGATGTTGATAGTTCAGATTAAGTGATGGGAATGTGAGAATGGCAGAACGATGGTGTGTCTCACTGCCAGACTGGAAAGGACAGAAAGCCCCAGTGGGGTGGGGGAAGGGGAGACAGGGTGACAGAGAAGCTGAACAAAATGGAAGGAATGGGCTCACAATTTGAAGGTATTGACCTCAGTATTGAGACCAGAAGGTTGTAAAGTGCCTTGTCTGAAGGTGAGATGTTGCTCCTCCAGTTTTCGCTGTGATTTACTGGAGCAGTGCTGAGGGACAGACAAGTGGAGCATGCAAGCAGGATGCTGTGCTAAAATGACCGGCTATGGGAAGGTCAGGGGTCCAGACAGACTGGAGATGTTCTGCAAAGCTGGGACCCAGTCTGTGTTTGGTTTCTGCAACATACAGTAGGCCACACTGGGTGCAGGGAATATAATACACAGGATTGTGAGTGAGGTTTAGGTACTGATGGATTGGGATCAAAATCGGCCAGTGACAAATACTGTGCAGGGTGATCTGATTGTAACATGTACGTTGAGACCCTTAGGGAGGATGGGCAGATTGATGGCAAAGGCTATTTGATGTGGAGCTAATTGAAATTGTAGAGTAGCTTAAGGATACATTTCCTATAAGGAGAGACGAGAGGAGAGACTGGTGTGTCAAAATATTATGAAGCATTACACACTAGGTTCACCAGGATGGATGGATTGTCTTGTGAGAAAAGCCTAAACAGGTTGGGAATCTACTCACTGGAGTTTAGAAGAATGAGGGGTGATCTCATTGAAACATACGGGATTCTTAAGGGCCTTGGCAGAGTAAGTTCTGAGAGGATGTATCCCCTCATGGGAGAGTCAAGGACCAGAGGACATAGTCTTGGAATAAAGGGGGCACCAATTTAAGCCTGAGATGAGGAGGAATTTCTTCTCAGAGGGGTGCGAGTCTCTGGAGCTCCTTGCCACAGAGAGCTGTAGGGACAGAGTCCTTGTGTATATTTAAGGTTGAGATCAATTCTTGATCAGTCGGGGAATCAAGGGTAACAGAGAAAGGGCGGGAAAGAGAACGTGAAGAATATTGGATCAGCCATTATCTATTGAATGACAGAGCAGGCTCGAGGGGCAGAATGGCCTACTCCAGTTCCTATTTCTTATGGTCTTGTTATTTGTTGCACAGAAATAGGCCATTCACCCCAACTGATCTAAACTATATATTTATGCTCCATACAAGTCTCACTCTGCTTCATCTAATGCCCCCAACAAATGAAAGAATCCTTCCTATTTGCCTCACTCTTCTCTGTGGTAGTGCATTGCTCTCTGGGCAAAGATGTTTCTATTGAATTCTCTTGGATTTATTCATGACCATCTTATATTTATGGCCTCAGTCTGGTTTCACCCACAAGTCAAAATATCTTTGCTCCATCAACCCTTTTACGTAGAACATAGAACAGTACAGCACAGGAACAGGCCCTTTGGCCCACCAAATTTGTGCTGGTCATGATGCTATTCTAAACAAATCCCATCTGCTTGCTTCAGAGATAGTAGGAACTGCAGATGCTGGAGAATCTGAGATAACAAGGTGCAGAGCTGGATGAACACAGCAGGCCAAGCAGCATCAGAGAAGCAGGAAGGCTGACGTCGCAAGCTTCAAAATCTCCCCTCCCTCTACCGCATCCCAAAACCAGCCCAGCTCGTCCCCGCCTCCCTAACCTGTCCTTCCTCCCACCTATCCCCTCCTCCCACCTCAAGCCCCACCCCGATCTCCTACCTACTAACCTCATCCCGCCCCCTTGACCTGTCCATCATCCCTGGACTGACCTATCTCCTCCCTACCTCCCCACCTCCACTCACCTTTACTGGCTCCTCCCCCGCCTCTTTGACCTGTCTGTCTCCTCTCCACCTATCTTCTCTCTATCCATCTTCTATCCGCCTCCCCCTCTCTCCCTATTTATTTCAGAACCCCCCCCCGCCCCATTTCTGAAGAAGGGTCTAGGCCAGAAATGTCAGTTTTCCTGCTCCTCTGATGCAGCTTGGCCTGCTGGGTTCATCCAGCTCTACACCTTGTTATCCCATCTGCTTGCTCATGGCCTGTATCCTTCTATTCCCTGCCTCTTCATGTGTCTGTCTAAACACCTCCTAAACATTGCGATTGTGTCTGTTTCTACCACCTTCTCTGGCAGCACGTTCCAGGCACTTACCGCCCTCTGTGTAAAAAAGACCTGCCTCGCACATCTCCTTCAAACTTTCTCCCTCTCACCTTAGACCTATGCTCCCTAGTATTTGACATTTCCACCCTGGGAAAAAGACTCCGGCCAACCACCCTATCCTAGCTTCCGATGCTCTAGTGAAAACATCCCAAGTTTGTCCATCCTCTCCTTATAGCTAATACACTCCAATGAAAGCAGTGACCTGGTAAACCTTTTTTGGACCCTCTCCAAGGCCTCCACATCCTTTCTATACTGCACACAATACTCCTAAAGTTTTTTATACAGCTGCAACATGACTTGCCAAACTTTTACACTCAACACCCTGACCAATGAAGGCAAGTATGCCATATGCCTCCTTTATCACCTTATCCACTTGTGTTGCCACTCTCAGGGAGCTATGACTTGTACCCCAAGATCCCTCTGTATGTCAGTGCTCCTAAGGGTCCTACCATTTACTATATACCTTGCTCTTGCATTTTACCTCCCAAAATGCATCACCTAACACTTGTCTGGATTAAACCCTTATCTGCCATTTCTCTGCCCAACTTTCCAACTGATCTATATCCTACTGTATTTTTTGACAGCTTTCCTCACGATCCACAACTCCACCAATTTTGTGTTGTCTGTAAACTTACTAATCAGGCCACCGATATTTTCATCCATTACATCAACAGAGATCCTTGCACCGATCCTTGCAGAACACCACCAGTCACAGACCTCCAGTCAGCAAAACACCTGTCCACAAATACCCTCTCTCTTCTGTGGCCAAGCCAATGTTGTATCTGACATACCAACTCAGCATGGCTAGTTATAGAACTTATAGTCATCGAGTCATACAGCATGGTAACAGACCCTTCAGTCCAACCAGTCCATGCTGACCATAATCCCAAACTAAACTAGTCCTGCCTGCGCTTGGCCCATGTCCCTCCAAACATTTCTTATTCATGTACGTAACCAAACGTCTTTAAATGTTGTAACTGTACCCACATGCACCACTTTCTCTGGAAGTTTGTTCCACATACAAACCCCCTCCCATGTGACCTAATCTTCTTGACCAGACTACCATGAGGTACCTTGTTGAAATGCTTTAGTAAATGAGAGGTGATACATTTTAGAAAGGCAAATCAGAGCAGGACTAATACACTTAATGGTAAGGTCCTGAGGAGTGTTGCCAAACTTAGAGACTTTGCGGTGCACGTTCATAGTTCCTTGAAAGTGCAGTTGCGGGTAGGCAGGTTAGTAAAGAAGGTATTTGGTACGCTTGCCTTTATTGGTCAGTGCATTGAGTATAGGAGTTGGGATGTTATACTGCGGCTGTACAGGACATTGGTTAGACCACTTTTGGAATACTGCATTCAATTCTGGTTTCCCTGCTATAGGAAAGATCTCGTTAAACTTGAAAGGGTTCAGAAAAGATTTACAAGAGTTGCTAGGATTGGAGGGTTTGAGCTATAGGGAGAGGCTGAATAGGCCGTGGTTATTTTCCCTGGAGCCTCAGAGGGTGGGGGGTGACCTTACAGAGGTTTATAAAATCATGAGGGCATGCATAGGGTAAATAGCCAAGGTCTTTTCCCCAGGGTAGGGGAATCCAAAACTAGAGGGGCATAGTTTAAGGTGAGACGGGAAAGATTTTGAAGGGGACCTAAGGGGCAACATTTTCCATGCAGAAAATGGTGTGTATATGGAATGATCTGCCAGAGGAAGTGGTGGAGGCTGGTACAATTACAACAGTTAAAAGGCATCTGGATGGGTATATGAATAGGAAGGGTTTAGAGGGATATGGGCCAAATGCTGGCAAATGGGACTAAGTCAATTTAGGATATCTGTTTGGCCTGGATGAGTTGGACCAAAGGGTCTGATTCCATGCTGTACATCTCTATGACTCTGTGTAGACTACATCCATTGCCCTAAAATCAAAAAACTCAATCAAATTTATGAGACAAGACCTCTCCCGCACAAAGCCATTCTGACTATCCCTAATAAATCTATTCTTTTCCAAATGTGAGTAAATCCTGTCCGTAAGAATCTTCTCCATAATTTCCCTACCACTGAAGTAAGGCTCAACAGCCTGTAATTTCCCAGATTATCCCTGTTGCCCTCCTTAAACAATGGAACAGCATTGGCTTTTCTCTAGTCTTCTGGGACCTTGCCTGTGCCTAAAGGGGAAACAAAAATCTCTGTTGAGGACCCAGCAACCTCTTTCCATGCCTCCTTCATTATCCTGGGATAGCTTCTCAGGCCCTGGGGACTTATCTACCTTAATGTCTTTTCAAGACTCCCCACACCACCTCCATCTTTGGGGTGGCACGGTGGTTAGCACTGCAGCCTCACAGCGCCAGGGACCCAGGTTCAATTCCACCCTCGGGCAATTGTCTGTGTGGAGTTTGCACATTCTCCCTGTGTCTGTGTGGGTTTCCTCCGGGTGCTCCAGTTTCCTCCCACAGTCCAAAGATGTGCCGGTTAGGTGGATTGGCCATGGGAAATTGCCTGTAGTGTTCAGGGGTGTGTAGGTTAGGTGGGTTAAAGGGGCAGAGGTCTGGGTGGGATGCTCTGAGGGTCAGTGTGGACTTGTTGGGCTGAATGGCCTGTTTCTACACTGTAGGGATTCTATTCTTAATATCGATAAAACCTAGAATATCAACATTCTCCTCCCTAATCTTACCGTCCTCTATGTCTTCCTGAGTGAATACAGATGTGAGGTACCCATTTAGGACCTTACCCACTCTTTTGGCTCCACGCATAAATTCCCTCCTTTATCCTAGAGCGGACCCACCCTTTCCCTTGCTATCTTGTTGCTCCTAATGTACATATAAAATACCTTGGGATTCTCCTTAATACTACTTCCCGAGGACATTTCATGGCCTCTTTTAGTGCACTGAATTTTTAAAAAATTTCTTTTCTGTGTTTTGTTTATTTTCCTCAAGAGCCTTGTCTGATTTCAGTTTCCTAAACTTTACACTTACTTCCTTCTTCTTTCTGACTTAGCCTTCAATATGTCGTCCAGGATTCCCAGATCTTGCTGTCCTTGTCTTTCATCTTCACAGGACTGGTCCTGAATTCCACTCAATTGGCCTTTCAAAGACTCCAACGTGTCAGATGTGGATTTACCCTCAAACGGCCGCCCCTAGTCTATATCTCCAATTCCTGCCTGATAATGTTGTAATTAGCCTTCCCCCAATTTAGCACTCTCACTCAAGGACCAATTTACACATATCCATATGCCTCACAGAATAATGATCACTGTTCCCAAAATGCTCCCCATGAACCTTCGATCAGCTGGCCAGGCTCATTCCCCACTACAAGGTCTTATATATTTGGACTATCAACATGTTAAAAGAAACCATCTTGGGTACACTTACCGAATTCTGCCCCATCTAAGCCCCTGGCACCAAGGGAGTTACAGTCAATATCAGGGAAGTTAAAACCACCCACTCAACAACCCCTGTTGCTTTTATAGTTTTCCATGATCTGCTTACATAGTTATTCCTCTGTCTCCCATTGGTGACTGGGAGTATAATCTCATCATAGTGACTGACCTTTCTTATCCCAGAGTTCTACCCATAAGGCCTCGCTGAATGAGCCCTACAAGATGTCCTTTCTCAGTACATCTATGATATTCTCCTTAATCAGTAATGTCTCTCCCCCACTCCTTTCACATCCCTCTCTATCCCACCTGAAACATCTAATCCCTGGAACATTGAGCTGCCGGTCCTGCCATTTTCTCAGTCAAGTTTCTGTAATGGCTACAAAAACATAGTCCCATGATCCGGGCTCTAAGCTCATCTGCCTTACCTGTTATACTCCTTGCATGACTATATCTCTATGACTCTATTTCCATTAACCTGGCCCTGCCTGTTCTTCCTATATTAGACTTACTTGACTTAACATTGACCTTCTCTTCAAACAGTCCAGATGCTGACTGACTGCTCTGGTTTCACTACCCTGCCCCACTGCACATGTCATTAGTACCAATATGGACCACAGCCTCTGGCTACTCACCCTCCCCTTTCAGAATATCCTGTGCACACTCAGAGACATCCTTGATCCTGGCACCAGGGAGGCAACACACCATCCTGAAGTCTCCCTTGCAGCCTATCTGTGTCCCTGACTATAGAGTCCCCTATCACTACTGTTTGCCTACACTTCTACCCTCCCTGCTGTACAACAGAGCCAGTTGTGGTGTCACTGATCAGGCTGCTGCTGCTATCCCCTGAGAGGCCATCCCCCTAACAGTATCCCTGTTTGAGAGGGGAATGGTCACAAGGGACTCCTGCACTGCCTGGCAGTCACCCATCGATCTGGCTGAAACTTTGGTGTAACCACATGCCTGAAACTCCTTTCTATAAAACTTTCTGCCTCCTGTATGCTCCTCAGTGAGTCCAGCTGCTGCTCTGACTGATCCACATGGGTATGACACACTTCCTGCCAACACTTACCTTCTCCCTGATCTCCCACATCTCACAGGAGAAATAGACCACTCTGCTAACCGCCATTATTACCCCTTGAGTAAAGATTGGATGAAAGGAAAAGGAGATATTGTACCTTAATGCTGCTTGCCTTCGTTAGCAGAGTCTGGCACTGCCCAAAGCCTGCATTTTGACCCCAAACAGTAGCACTTTGACCTCACAGCTCTCACTTCAAGGTGACGACTCCCGCTAGAGCTGTCCTCCCTTTTGTAAGCTGCCAGAAGGAAGGACAAACTCTCCCAGAATCCTCATCACTTACTCGTTACTACTACCCTCTTTCAAAACCCTTCAGAGCTTTAAAGACCTTTACCTCTCAATGCCTCCCAAAACAGCCCTCACACACTCATGCCCAACACCACCCCACCCCCAGCCTATTCCAGCTTCTCTTTACTAAAGAACCTCAGCCACTTGTTAAAATTGACACCAAAAGCAAGTTGGCCCACCAGCAAGTGGTTAGGGTCTGCAATGTACTGTCTGAGGTTGTGGGGGGGAGGCAGGTTCACTCGAGGGGTTAGGGTCTGGAATGTACTGTCTGAGAGTGTGGGGGAGGCAGGTTCACTCGAGGGGTTAGGGTCCGGGATGTACTGTCTGAGAGTGTTGGGGGGGGGGACGCAGGGTAGCTCATGGTCTTCCATAGAGAATGAGACTATTAGGTTGAAAAAGTTCAGCATTGCAGGAGAGTGGCATCGGGTGAATTGCTGATCAAGTGAGCTGTATTAGACATGATGGGCCAAATGGCCTCCTCTATATTGTGACAGTTCAGCGGTATATTGAATGAGCTGCCAGAGGAAGTGGTAGGTACAAGTACAATTGCAACAGTTTAATTATGTTTGGACAGGTACACAGACGGGAAAGGTTTAGAGGGACATGGGCCAAACTCAGACAAATGGGACCAGCTCAGCTTCGGAAGCCTGGTCGGCATGGACGAGTTGGGCCAAAGGGTCTGTTTCTGTGTTGTGTAACTCTATGACTCTGTGATATAAACTTGGACACCTCATTTTTACTTTTAAAGCTACAGAATCCAAATATCGGGAGGTTTTTTTGGGTTACTGAAAGGTACAGGATCCAGAGGAAGTGGTGGAGGCTGGTACAATTACAACATTCAAAAGGCATCTGGATGGGTACATGAATAGGAAGGTTTTAGAGGGAAATGGGCCAAATGCTGACAAATGGGATTAGATTAATTTGGGATATCTGGTCAGCATGGACAAGTTGGACTGAAGGGTCTGATTCCGTGCTGTACAGCTCTATGATTCGATGATATGAGTAAAAGGTGCAAGGTTGATGGGAAGGCTTTACCAGGATAAAATATAACAGATAGTGATAAGAATCTGTAAAAGATAGACCCTCGGGCCTCCTGATTCTGTCAAGTCATGGAAGGGTAAACAGCAAGAGAGAGGGTTTCCTGTCTGAGATGTGGAGTTGAAGGGAGGGCAGCGGGTTAAAATAGTCAACAAAATCATTAGAGAAACAATCATTTGTACGGCCCCTTTGCTTGAGTGTGGAATTAACTGTACAAAGAAATCGACTGTAAATAGACAGGACGTGTGATGGAAGTAGATTAAGTAGTAACTTCCAAAAGGGCACTGGGTAAAGAGATGGGCTCTGGGGTTGGTGAAATCAACTGGACAATTCTTTCAAAGAGATAATACGTGGATAACGGACTGAAGGTCTTCTTCCACTATACACCTGTATAATTTTACTGGAAAAGTAAGGATGCTGAATACGTGTGTGTGTGTGTGTGTGTGTGTGTGTGTCTCTAACGGGCTTAGACTGAGTGGGAAATTAATGTGTATGGGTGGTGAGTGGGCTTAGACTGTGCAGACTTCTGTTGAGAAATATATTGCCACAGACTGAATAGGCAAAATGGCCCGTTTGTACGTGAGGACATACTGTCTTTATTTTCAACAGTCTGCAATGTTATGTCAGGTTTCGCACACAGAAATCTTGCAGACACTGACTTACCTGTCCACTGTGGCCTGGTTTGCTTTCACTTCCCCAGCCTGGATCAGCGTTCAAAGTAATGCAGCTTGTCATAGATAACAACGAAATCCTGCAGAGGCCTGGAAATTTGAAATGAACGCAAAGAACACTGGAGAAACTCAGCAGGTCTGTCAGCATCTGCAGAAGAGAGAAACAGAGTTAACATTTTGAGTCCAGGATGAGTTTTGTCCAGAAACTGTTGGTGTGGGGGCATCAGTATTTCAGTCCAGCTTCACCCTGCCCTCAATCAGCTTCCTGATAAACTCCTGCAAACAGCAGCTGGGGGAGAAACGATCAGGGATTCTAACAGGTTCATTCTACTGTCCCGGGGAGCTCAGGGTGAGCTCTGTTGTCTGTAAGCCCCTGATTGCGATCAGTAAAGTCGGGGGAGGTGGGGCTGGATACGTGGTGGTGGGACTGACTCAATGTCCCTTCCCCATCTACCCCCAGACAGGGAGGGAGAATACAGATGGGCCTCAGGGGGAGGGAATGTCCTTCTCTCCACCTCCCCCCATGTGGAAGGGAGTCACAGGAGGGCACAACTGTGACCAAGGGGGCAAGGTGCCAGTCGTGAGGCACTTATCCTGGAGGGCAGAACCTTTGGAACAGGAATCAGTCTCAGCTCATCCACTGCTGAAACCCTCACTCATGCCTTTTTTATCTCTGTCTCCAACTATTCCAGTTCTGACCATCTTTCCCTATTGCACATCCACCCACCTTACTAATGCCCAGTCTCGCACCACCTCAAGATTAAGGTTCTCATCCTTGTCGTTAAATGCATCCAGACCACACCTGTCTTGTTCTCCTCCAATCCTCACAACCTCGGAGATTCTCTGTAACTTCCTCCAATCCTGGTCGCTTCAGTATCCCTGATTCCAATTGCCCCACCATTAGTGGCTGTCCCTTCGGTTGCTTGGGGCCTTAAGCTCTGAAATTTCCTGTCTAAGCTTTTCCGTCTCTCCCTCTCTCTCTCTCTCTTTTCTATCATCCGTTACAACCTACTCATTGAATCAGCTCATTGTCACCTTCCCTAAGTATCTTGGTGTCAAATATGAATGCACTTGTAGGGTGGTGCAGCGATAATACCATGGGATGTGTAATCCAGAACAGCAAGCTGATATTTTTGGGATGTGGGCTCAAATCCCATAGTGACCGATGGCAAAATTTGAAATCCAGGGAAGGGGGTGAAAGGAATCTCAGATTTGAAGGTGACCAGGTGTCAATCATCAGGAAAAACCCATCTGGTTCACTAATGCCCTTTAGGGAAGGAAACTGCCATCCTTACCTGGTCTGGCCTACACGTGACTCCAGACCCACAGCAATGTAGTTGACTCTTAGTTGCCCTTTAAAATAGGCATAGCTAGGTGCGCAAGAGGCAATTAGGGGGGTGGGCAGTATCCTAGAATCCCTACAGTGTAGAAGGAGGCCATTCAGCCCATCAAGTCTGCATAAATCATTTGAAGAGTATTCCACCCAGACCCACCCCATCCACAGGGGCTTTATTTAAAACCATGGCCAACCTGCACATCCCTGGACACTGCAGGATAATTTTTACTGTGGCCAATCCACGCTACCTGTACATACGGTCATAAAGTCAAAGAGCTGTACAGCAAGGAAACAAACCCTTCAGTCCAATTCATCCATGCCAAACAAATATCCTTACTTAATCTAGTCCCATTTGCCAGCATTTGGCCCATATCCCTCTAAACCCTTCCTATTCATGTACCCATCCAGATGCCTTTTAAATGTTGTAATTGTACCAGCCTCCACCACTTCCTCTGGCAGCTCATTCCATACACACACCACCCTCTGCGTGAAAAAGTTGCCCCTTATAAATCTTTGAGATAGCAAGAACTGCAGATGCTGGAGTCAGAGATAACAAAATGTGGAGCTGGAGGAACACAACAGGTGTGGCAGCATCAGAGGAGCAGGAAAGTTGATTTTTCGGGTTGGGACCCTACTTCAGAAGAGATAAAATAATAATAATAATGAAAAAAAGCCTTTCCCCTCTCACCTATGCCCTCTAGTTTTGGACTCCCCTATCCTGGGGAAAAGACCTTGGCTCTTCACCATATAAGGGTTTAGAGGGGTATGGGCCAAATGCTGTCAAACGGGACTAAATTAATTTAGAATATCTGGTCAGCATGGATGAGTTGGACTAAAGAGTCTGTTCCCGTGCTATGCAGTTCCATGATTCTGACTGTAAGAGGACACAGATTTAAGATAATTTGGTCAACAAATGCAGCAGGGAAGATGACAATATTGTCTGGAATTGAAAATATATTCATAATCTGGAATGCAGTGCCTGAACGGACGACAGAAGCAGATTGAACAGGAACTTTTGAAAGGTAATTGGATTAAATTTTTGAAAAAGTGTCATTTGCAGGGCCGCGGCTGATTGGCCAGCTCCTGGGAAGGGCCAGCCCTGGCACTGTGGGTGGAGTGGCCTCATGCTGTGTTGTATCATTCTCAGATTTAATATTTCCCCTCCCACCTGTTTGAATGTTCAGAATTGTTCAGCAGCGAACATAACATTGCTTCAACGATGCCGTCCCCAGGCTGTTTTCCCCTTTGTTGGTGACTTTTTCTCCTCACTCGTGTGGCACAGGCGGTGCATTGTGCTCCAGGGGACTTGAACTGGTTGTCATGGAAACACCCAATTTCCTTTCGGAGAGAGGGAGAGAAGTTGGCTGTGGGAGCTTCCCAGGGATATCAGCGCACAGCTTCATAAAACCAGCCATTGTTCCATCTGCTACTGATACCCGCGCTGCCTCCATCAACTGGAAATATCTCTTACACTTCCCATCTGTGAGGGAGAACTCAGAGAGAGAGGATTGATGTCAGCCAGAGTGATAGTGCCCTCATCGTCAGAACATACCTGTCCAAATCTCTGCTCAATTTAACTGTTTGGGGAATGGTGGGGTCAGGGAGAGGGTGGCCAAGTGTAGCCCCCAAGAGGGTCCGAAATGTGCCACCTGGGGTACGGAGGACTAAGCAGCTGTAACGTTGTGTGCCTCCCTTATCGAAACACCCTATGATCTGTATGTCCTTGTTTGCTGTGAACTGCCTGTACTGGTCGCAAAACAAGGCTTTTCACTGTACTCCTGTACACGTGACTGCAATAAATCAAATCACCATCCAGTCAAATTCATCTCACTGCCCATTTGAGAGTTACCGCCCATCCATCTCTCACCGAAAGCTGTTCTCTGGAAAGGAAGCGACCTGAGGGGGAGGGGAGCAGAAATGGGGGAGAGAGGGGGCAATCTCAGAGGGGTCTGAAGGCGCAGATGAGGCCACCACTTGTGGCTACAATAATCACTAAGAAATCCACTCAGGGGAAACCAGGAGCCTGCAGAGAGTGGTGAGAACGTAGATCTCACTCTCTCAGGGAGAATAACCGAGAAGGCATTTAAGAAACAATCAGATAAACAGATGAGAAAGAAAACACAAGGGGTGATGGGAGGAGGCTTGCCTGGAGCATAAATGCAAGCAGGGATTAGTGGGGCTGAATGGCCTGTTTTTGGGCTGTACATTCTATGTCATTTGGAACGGAATGAGCTTTTCCTGAAAGACTTGCCAACATTCAAAGAGCTGTCATTCAGTCTTTTGCGTACAGCTTCAGGGTTCTCTAAAAGGTTGGAATACATCCTCTGTATCCTTCTGGAGAGAGGAGCCATTCCTGGTTGGGGACCTCGCACGGTTTAGGTTCTATCTCTCGAGGGAAAGTGATTGGCTGTACCTTTTATGCCCAGGATGAGGCCTCATTACTGGCTGAGCCTGATAACTCCCCAACATTCAGAGCCTTTACCTCATTAGCATGACCCTGCACTGCACTTTGTGTTAAGATAAATTACTTTCCTGATTCCACATTGAAACATCTTGGCCTAGTTTTAAAATTGCATCTCCTTTCTCTTTTCAATCAAATAGTCCAGCAGGCCATTCAGCCCTGCTGTTCTGAGGTGGTGTTCACCCTGCACATGAGCTCCTGCCCTCCCCTCACTTATCAACTGTCCCTTGATTTGGTTTCCCCAGCCAGAGCAGATTGTTTCTCTCGATCTGCCTTGTCCCCCTAGCAAAATCGCACTCAGATCATTGCTCAGTTTTACAAACTCCAAAAAATACAAACCAGTTCATGCAGTTCCCAATTTAACCCCATCACTCCTCCTATCCCCGGTGAATCGGTGTGTACCCTGTGTAAGGCCAGTGGATGTGAATGAAAGTGCCCACTTTCTTTACACGGAGAGTGGTGGGTGTGTGGAATGCGCTGCCGGCAGTGGTAGTGGAGTGAGATACTTTAGAGACTTCTAAGCGACTCTTGGATAGGCGCAGGGAGGATAGTAAAATGTAGGGTATGCAGGGTAGATTGATCTTAGCAGGATAATAGGTCGGCACAATATTGTGCGTCAAAGGGCCTGTACTGTGCTGTACTGTTCTATGTTCTATAAATGAACGCTGTTACCCCTCAGAGTATTTCAATGAGGCATTGGGATGGGATTAGAGGCTGACAGATTGACTGGGAGCAATTCAAATTGTAGTTACTCACTTTGAAGAGTTTGAAGTGTTTCTCTGGAGGCAGCACACATTAGAATTTCAGCCTCCATTCTGAAGACCGAGGTGCGACTAATGGAGTCGGAGTCTGAGTGTCCAATTTACATCTGGCTTTGGAGATGAATACAATAGCTGTGTCATAGCACCATACAGAACAGAAACAGACCCTTCGGCCCAACTCTCCATGCTGGTGTTTAAGCTCCAAATGGGACTCCTGTCAGCCCCTCTTCGTCTCTCCCTCTATCACCTTATCCTTTCTCCCTCGTCTTTATCCAGCATCCTCTTAAATGCAGCAACTCAAATCATCTTGACCACATGGAAGTGAGGTCCATTTTCTCCCCTCTCTCTGAGTCAACATATTTCTTTTGAATTCCCGCTTGGATTTATCAGTGACTGTCCTATACTGATGATCTCAGAACCAAGCACTCTCGATCTCTCTCTCTATCTCTCCATCTCTCAAACTCTATTTCTCTCCCTCTATCTCTCACTTTCTCCATCTTTGTCTCCTTCTCTCTATCTCACTCTCCATCTCTCCCAATCTCTCTATCTCTCTCTCCCCCTGTTCAGAATCTCAGACTTTAACGCTCAGTCTGACTGGCCCTATCTTGTTCCCCATGCCCTCATTTCTGTGACCCTGGATTTAGTGCCCAGACTGTTGGTGGATCTCAAAGTTGGCATCAGGCCAGCCATATTTGACCTCGGTTGCTCTGGGGTTGGGAAGGGAGAGGAGGGCTAGGATGGGGGCCCTTCAGCTGAACTCTACCCAGTGACTGTGCCAAGACCCACGGCACCAGGACAACCTCCTGTAGCCTGGCTCGAGGCATCTGCTGACCCTTGTGGTTGCATAGCTCAGTGAGACCCATTTCCTAGACTCACAGGTGGAGAGCAGACGTTGAGTCTAACAGAGAGAGCTCAGTGTAACATCAGCCAGGAAAATCCTTCAGAAAGGAGCTCTCTGGAAGGCTGGCTGGATACAGACAGAGAGACAGCTGTGAGGGGCTCGGTGAATTTTCCCACAGGAGCTCCTCCCAGGCTGAGCAATGAAAGGGTTAATCTGTGCCGAAGCGACATTGTAACTAACCTGGTTATTCTGAAATCCTGTAATCACATTACTGATGTGGGATTTGCTGGTATAAGGCAGCTCATTGTGTAACTACCCAGCTAAGCCTGCAGTCCCTCCTGACCACAGCACAGCTTTCTAAATGAGCTCTTTGTTCACCCCAATCGCAGGGGTTCGGCTGTAAATTGCACACTCATGTTCAGCTGGGAGTGGGACAGACATGGCAGTAACCCAGCTCCCCCACCCTTAGCCCCGTCTCACACTGACTCCATACTGCCAAACACCTCCCACCCTGATTTCCAACCCCCTACCTCTCCACACTGACTCCTAACATCCCTCAGGCCCCACCCAGCCTCCCTCAACACCCTCCCACCCTGACTCCACACCGCCAACACCTTCCTCCCTCAACATTCTCCCACCCTGACTCCATACTGCCAACCTCCTTCCACCCTGACTACTCTCACCCCTCCACACCTCCTGCCAACCTCCTTCCACCCTGACTACTCTCACCCCTCCACACCTCCTGCCAACCTCCTTCCACCCTGACTACTCCCTCCCCTCCACACCTCCTGCCAACCTCCTTCCACCCTGACTACGCTCACCCCTCCACACCTCCTGCCAACCTCCTTCCACCCTGACGACTCTCACCCCTCCGCACCTCCTGCCAGCCTCCTTCAACACCCTCCCACCCTGACTCCATCCATCCTATCAGGTCACACCCCTGATGGTCAGTGGGACAGGGAAGAATTTAACAATATTCCATCACCTGATTTTGGGGTTTGATTTCACTGCTGCACAATGCTCAGAGATCACTGAATAAACTCAGATATTGGGAGCAGATATTACCCGCAATGTGGTGTCTTACCGGGCTCAAATAAATCACATGGAGACGGAAAGGTTCAAATCCTGCCCTACATAGTTTGAGAACTTTAACGAAAAATTGGGAACTTGACAATCTGTAACTGACTGGGAGCTGACTATCAGACTGTCTTTAAGAATCCATCTGGTTCATTAACGCTTTTTAAGCATGAGGATCAGCCATCCTTACCTAATCTGCCCCTCCATGACAATCCAGACCTATACCCCTGCCTGGAGAAGTGCCTCAGCAAAACAATTCCTTTTCACTCAAATAAAAGCAACATGCTGCCGGAAATCGGAAATAAAACCAGAAAGTGCTGGAGAAATTCAGCAGGACTGGCAGCATTTGTGGAGAGAAATACAGAGTTAGGATTTCAAGTCTGAGACAATTCTATTTCACTGTACTGACCCTCTGACAGTGCGGCGCTCCCTCAGCACTGACCCTCTGACAGTGCGGCGCTCCCTCAGCACTGACCCTCTGACAGTGCGGCGCTCCCTCAGCCCTGACCCTCCGACAGTGCGACGCTCCCTCAGCACTGACCCTCCGACAGTGCGACGCTCCCTCAGTACTGACCCTCCGACAGTGCGGCGCTCCCTCAGCACTGACCCTCCGACAGTGCCCACTCCCTCAGCACTGACCCTCTGACAGTGCCCACTCCCTCAGCACTGACCCTCTGACAGTGCCCACTCCCTCAGCACTGACCCTCCGACAGTGCGGCGCTCCCTCAGCACTGACCCTCTGCCAGCGCCTTATTGTGAGGTTTGTCCCAGAGTTTGTGCGCAGTGAACACAGTGGAATGGCTCGATCTCACGCTGTCTCAGTGAGGCCCAGTGTTTCTGGGGATGGGTTGCGAATGAGTTGACATTGGCCTGAGTTATCGTGAATGTTCTGTCGGGGGCAGTCACTGCGTGTTACATTGACTTGGGACATGGATTGTTTACAGACAGTTACAGTCAAGGTGTTCCCAGGTTGGTCCTGACACTTGGCTGTGTTGAAGATCGTTGGGTCAGAACGGTGAAGATAGTGAATTTTTTTTAAAGCACCCACCAACAGGCCACCTGACCCCCTCGCCCCTCTCAGTAAGTCAGGAGAGAGTGTGAGAGAATCAGGAAGGACTGTTGTTCAGCCAGTCGCAGCTCTTGCTAATGAGATCTTCTGATTGCAGACATTGTGCCATTTACTGCAGCATGTAACCATTCTGCAAACATTTAAAGAAGTTTAGCCGAACTGGCGAAAAGAGTTTGTAGCACCTGAATTGATTGTGTGGTGGGATGAAAACAACAATAACTTACATTTATATCACCCGTCTATAATGTAACGCCCCAAGATGCTTCTCAAGAGCAGAGTGTAACACTGAGACACAGCAGGAAATATTCAGTCCCATGACCAAAAGCTTGGTTAATGGGTTGATCTTAAGGTGTATCTTAAAGGGGTTGGGGGGAAGGAGAGGGGGTGGAAGTTGAGGTGGACTTGGAGGTGAGGGAGAAAATTTCAAAGTCTGGGCGGTCACCAACGTGTAAGTAATTAAACTTTTTAATTTACACCCCTCATTTATTTCCCATCTTTCACAGCCTTGGAATGTCCCAGAGCACAGACGACAAAGCAATGTTTCTGGAAACACAGTCAAGTGTTGTAATGTGGTGAAGGCAGCAGACTGTTTGTACACAGCAGGATCCCACAAACAGCCCTGTGAATACGATCCAGGCACGTCTGACGCTGGTGGCGTCGGCTCAGCCATAAATCCTGGCTCCGTTCAATGCGGACAAACCCCTCCACCTCCTGCGCCCCCCTCCCCCCACCTTCCCCTCTCCCACCCAACCCCCCAAACCGACACCCCGCCCCCCCCCCCCCCATTTGGGTCAATCTGGAGAACAGGCCCCATTTACTGAGGAAGCGTAGACTGCAGCACACAGCAGCAGATGGGGAGGGAAACTGGGAGGGGGACACTTTTAAAAATATGTGGAATAAACACACAAGAGGGCAGGAAGAATGTAGCTTTGAGTTAAATTTAAATAAACAGCGACCTGTGTGTGTGTGTCTATGTGTGTGTGTGTGTGTGTGTGTGTGTGTGTGTGTGTCTGTGTGTGTGTGTGTGTGTGTGTGTGTGTGGCTTAACTAGAAACTTGTGAGAACAGAGCATCGCAGTGATTACTGACACCGTGCTAATTCCCTGGCTGTCCTCCAACAAACATATTTTTGAAAGGACATTCTGCCCGCGATCCGCAAGCCCCAGTGCAGTTTGGCTGTTCCAGTCACCATCCTTTGCTGCCTCCACCCATATGGGCCCTCTCTCTAGGCCTCGGCGCTGTCTGCCTGTCTGCATGCATAAAATAAACTGTACATTTTTATTAAAATAACAGATACCATCGAAGGGAGTAACGGGACTATAATTCTATTTGGGTGATGTTATATACCACAAATGGTGAAGTTCAGCCAGTTTATAAAAGGGAGTCCAACTGACTGGTCTGAATTCCAGTCCGATGGCTCCCTCACAGGTATTTATTTTAAAGAACAGAGCTCCTCTGTCTGATGTTAGCTCAGGGAAAGGTTGAGAAATTGCACGGCCACAATCACAGCCAGTTTCAGGCCCTGGGGATCTCCATCTGTTTCTGCCCTCCTGTGACTATGCGGCATACATTTCAAAAACCCCTTTCCCCAGCCTAGGCCATTTCGGGCTGAGATGATGAGGGGTTTCCTCGCTCAGAGAGGGTGGTGGGTCCTTAGAATTCTCTGCCCCACAGACCTACGCAAGTTCAGCATCCTCAAGAAAGAGGTTAATAGATTTCTAGATACTTATGACGTAAGGGATAAGGTGGGAACGTAGTGTTGGGGAGATGATCTAGAAGCATGTTCGAGGGGCTGAATGGCCTGCTCCAGCTCCTATTTCGTATGTTTTATAGGGGAGGTTGGGGGTGGGGGTGGGGGTGGGGTAGTGATCTTGTCACTGGACTAGCAATCCAGAGAGCCAGGTGAATTTAATAGACTCAACAGGTCTGACAACATCTATAGACACACAGAGAGAGTTAACATTTTGAGTCTAATTACTGTTCAGAATATCAAACAATGATTATTCTGAAAAAGAGTCATTCTGGACTCGAACCGTTAATTCTGAGGGAGCGCCGCACTGTTGGAGGGTCAGTGCTGAGGGAGGGGGCACTATCAGAGGGTCAGTGCTGAGGGAGCGCCGCATTGTCGGAGGGTCAGTGCTGAGGGAGCGCCGCACTGTCGGAGGGTCAGTGCTGAGGGAGTGGGCACTGTCGGAGGGTCAGTGCTGAGGGAGTGCCGCACTGTCAGAGGGTAAGTGCTGAGGGAGCGTCGCACTGTCGAAGGGTCAGTGCTGAGGGAGCGCCACATCGTCGGAGGGTCAGTGCTGAGGGAGCGCCGCACTGTCAGATGTGTTGACCTTTGTTATCTTTCTGAGAAATCCCTTCACCTCACAGGTGGAATTGAAAGGTCCTTCAACATGAATTGGATAATTGAAGGGTATTCTCTTCTGACGCCAGTCGAATATCCCTCAATCCACATCAATACGTACAGACTTTCAGGCAATAGGCATATGCTATTAGTGGGAGCTTGCTGTGTATACATTAACTGACAATTCTATACTTTGCAACAATGACTACACCTTAAATAGTATTTCATTGGCTGCTAAGTAGATTGGAATTCATAAGTTTGTGCGAAAGGTTCTGTAGAAGTCCCAGATTTTCTCTTTGGGTGTCTCCTTTGTCCCTTGACTGACAGATATTTAGTCAGCAGTTTTGATCTTCAATATTTACATTCCACATATCAGGGTTTCCCTAGCACAGATGCTGGCACGGTGGCTCAGTGGTTAGCGCTGCTGCCTCACAGCACCAGGGACCTGGGTTCAATTCCACCCTCGGGTGACTGTCTGTGTGGAGTTTGCACATTCTCCCCGTGTCTGTGTAGGTCTCCTCTGGGTGCTCCAGTTTCCTCCCACAGCCTGAAGAAATGGGCAGGTTAGGGTGGACTGGCCATGCTAAATTGCCCATTGTGTCCAGGGATGTATGGGCTAGGTGGATTAGCTATGCAGTGTTACAGGGACTGGGTGGAATCCTCTTTTGAGGTCAGTGTGATCTTGATGGGCTGAATGGCCTGTTTCTGTCACTGTAGAGGTTTTATGAAACCACTGAGGGAAGACAGAATTTACCTACACAAGTTCTCCTGACCCATTCTCCATGTCCAATCCCTATCAATTTGATTGGTGTGGTGTTACTTTCAGGGAACAATGAAGATTATCCCCCTCCCTTGCCCGAACATGATGGAGTGACTGCCTTACAGTATAGGGAGGCCATTCAATCTATCATTGCTCTCTGGACAACCTATCCAACTGATCCTGCTGTCCAGGAACTCTCCCCAGCCCTACAAAATCCATTCTCCCTTTCAATTATTTATCCTGTTCATTTTTTTAAAAGTCCTTATTAAATCTGTTTCCACTGCTCAGGTCATGGCAACATACTGCATTAAAAAAATTCTCATCTCCTCTCTTTCATTTGCCAATTACCTCAAAACATGTTTTTGTCCAAATTTATTTTGACTCTAAATTTTATTTGTCCTCAAATTCCTGTGTAATCTAAGAGATTATAGGTACTGCAGATGCTGGAGAATCCGAGATAACAAGGTGTGGAGCTGGATGAACACAGCAGGCCAAGCAGCATCATAGGA
>JAHRHZ010000008.1:18528262-18613094 GCA_024137785.1 Ginglymostoma cirratum | reverse complement strand
TTCGGGCCTAGACCCTTCATTTTCTGATGAAGGGTCTAGGCCCGAAACGTCAAGCTTTCCTGTTCCTATGATGCTGCTTGGCCTGCTGTGTTCATCCAGCTCCACACCTTGTTATTCCTGTGTAATCTACCCAGTTTAGCAACTGGTTAGAAAAAAAACAATAACAAAAAATTAATTTATTTAATTTCAATCACTTCTTGGGCTGGATTTGAATTCAGGTCCCAGTGCTGGACAGAGATTTTTTTTACTATCAGAGAATATTTACATCTCATCCTGGATCAGCAAGATAGGATTTTGTTTTCTGAAGTGTTTTACTACAGTTTAGTCATGTTCCTCTTCATATTTTAATTTTTCAGAAATGAAAACCAGGCAATTCTTGCTTTTCTCTGTGATTTTACCATCAGCCGGATGCAAACAATCTTACTTTGAAGACTGCAGGCTGGAGGCTTTGATAGGAGCGTGAAAATGTTTGTAAAACTGTCTTCATTGTTGCTTCAATCTTCACAAAGGGATACTAAAAATATATAAATCCAGATTAACCCCATCCCTGCAAACTCTCTGATCAAATTCACCTCTCAACAAATAGTCTCACACTTGTGAATTGACAATTGGAAACTAATTGTCATTTTGCTTTTCATATGCAATACTTTATATTTTTAAATTTATTCACCAAAAAAAAAAGCAATTTTGACATGAAACTGATTTTCCTCCAGGGTCTAGACCAGTGTCTGAATCCCATTGACTTTAACAAAACAAAGTCTTTGGGAGTGGAAGAGACGGGAAGATGGTGTTTGAAGGGTGAGTAAAGGTAAGGAGGTTAAACCGAATCTTTATAAAGCACTGGCTATGCCAGCGTTGGAATGTCAGGCCTGATTTGGGAAGCTACAAGGCTTTAGCAAGGCTGCAGGGGAGATTTAATAGAATGGATCCAGGGATGAGGGACTTCAGGTGGTTTGAGGGAATGCAGGAAGCTGGGACTGTCTTCCATAGACTAGAGCATTTTAATGGAATATGTAATATGTTCAAAACCACTCAGTTTTAAATAAGGAGCACAGTTTCCCATTAATGTCATTGAGAAAAGCACTGGCTGCAAATGTTTAAGCTCATAGGAGGGCCATTCTAAAGGAGATCCTGGATAAATGCCTAAAGGCTGGAAATTATCCAGGTAACGGATTGGGAGGGGGAATGGGCAAAAGAAACCCTCCTGTCAGATCATTTTGAGACTCTACAAATGTATTCAAGACGGGAGACAGGAGGCACACACACACACAGTCATACCACCGCCTCCCCCCGCAACACACTCTCTCACGCACACACACACACACACACACACACACCATCTCCTCCCACCCACACTCATCCACCTTCACCCCCACAACACACACACCACCACCACCTCCTCCTCCTCCCCCAAAACGCACTCTCATGCGTGTACACACACCCTCACACATTCACCACCCGCACCCCCCACCCCCACACACACACACACAGATAAAGACACAAAGCACAACCTGTGAGAAGGTTTATAAAAGGAACATGTAAACTGGCATGTCCATCTTTACACATTTATTTTGTCCAAAGCACGGTTACATTGTACTACACTAGGTGTAACAAAACGGGAAGCTATGAAATTCACAAGGTGTGGATATGCTATCATACAATTTCAGACCTGCACAACAGGGTATATATAAATGCTCCAATTCACCTCACTACCAGCAACTGAGACTGGCAACGAGGGGGCCAGGTGGGACTGGACAGGAGCTGTACCATGAATCAGTTTGACAACATCTCATACTCCAGGCCAACACTTAGCCCTTCCCTCAACAGCACCAAGAACCTTTTAATAAAAAGTCATCAGTGTCTCCTCCAGCCCTGTGATTATGAAACATTGCAGAAACAGCAGGACACTCTCTCTTTCCCAGTTAATCCAGGACTATAGGCACCAAAGCCCGGAAGCTGCAAGGATTTTCAATATTTCACAATTTTACTCACAGATTGAAGGGCTGCAGTTTTTGGGTGGGGGAGATGAGGGGTGAGTAGGTTTTGAAAAACTTAACCAAAAATATTCCCAGATCCCAGCTTCCCAGTCGCAGTGCCACTCAAAACCCCTAATAAATAAACTGACTGAAAACTGCCACGTCCTTTCATTGAACTGTCACAGTGGCCAGTCAATACACAATGGGTCAGAAATAGATTAATATCATAAAGCCTCTTCCCTCCCTTTAACTATCCACACCTCCCCCCCACCCGCCCAGGATCTGATCACAGAATTCTTTCACCGTACTTTACCCCCACCATCCCAAAGACCCCAGTTTGAGCCCAAGAAGGAAAATGCTCTGCGAGTGGATTTTGTTCCCTTTCTAATTACAAAGGAGAGGAATAAGTGATGTTAAATACCCTTGGTCATTTCCCGGGGGTGGGGGGGGGGTTTGGGGCGAACAATAAAATAATAAAAACAGCCACACAGACAAGAAACGTTATCTCTTAGCTTCAGAGATAGTAGGAACTGCAGATGCTGGAGAATCTGAGATAACAAGGTGGGTTATCTCTTAGCTTGCTTGTTGCAGTAGAGGTTCATCTGGGAGAGCTGACTTCCCCTGCATTCAGATCCCTCAGCCTTTTAAACACACCAACTCTCTGCTCTGGAGCTCATCCAATTAGCCCAGGCAATGAAGGTCAGAGAGCTATTCGATAGCAACATCATCACAGGAACCCAACATCCTGGGTGCTTTCATCGGCCAGAAACTGAACGTGAACAGCTACATCAGCACCATGGTTGCAAGAGCAAGTCAGAAGCTGGGAATCCTGCAGCGAGTTACTCACCTCCCCACTTGCCAAAGCCTGTCCCACCATCTCCAAGGCACAAGCCTGGAGTGTGATGGGATACTCCCCACTTGCCTGGATGGGGGCAGCTTCAACAACACTCAAGAAGCTTGACACCATCCAGGACAAAGCAGCCCACTCAATTGGCACCACATCCAGAAACATCCACTCCTTCCGCCACCTATGCTCAGTAGCAGCAGTGTATATGATCTACAGGATGCACTGCAGAACTTCACCAAAGATCCTTAGACAACATCTTCTGAACCCATTTCCATCTAAAAGGACCAAGGGCATCAGCTACATGGGAACACCATCCCCTGCAACTTTCCCTCCAAGCTATTCATTATCCTTACGTGGAAATATATCACCGTTCCTTCACTGTCACTGGGTCAAAATTCCTGAAATTCCCTCCCTAAGGGCATTGTTGGTCAACCTACAGCACATGGACTGTAGTGGTTCAAGAAGACACCTCACCACCACCTTCTCAAGGAACAACTAGGCATGAGCTAACCGTGCAAGTGGAGGCTACATCCCATGAATGAATAAAGGAAATTCTGCTCACACCTAAAGCTCACTAACAAGGGCTTAGACTGGACTGATTCATCCCCTACTCTACTGTGGGATGAAGGACTCCTATTACATGGAGTGAGTGAAGAAGCTGGGATTGTTCTCCTTGGACACAGAGGGTTAAAGCTGAGACGTGAGGAGTTTTGATGGAGTAAATAAGGTCAAAGTGTTTGTAGTGACAGGAGAGTAGAAACCAGAGGGATACATATTGAAAAACCAAAGATCTGCGGATGCTGGAAATCAGAAATTGCTGGAAAAACTCAGCAGGTCCCCACAGATGCTGCCAGACCTGCTGAGCTTTTCCAGTAACTTCAGATTTTGTTTTGGATACATATCAAAGATAATGAAAAGAACCAGAGAGAGAGATGAGGAGAGACGAGGAGAGACATTGTCAGGGGGTGGCTTGTGACCTGGAACGTGTTGCCTCAAAGTACAATGGGAAGACCACACAAGAAAAAAACATAAGAACGGATTACTGTCCCCTTGAGCCTGACCCTGGAAGAAGATTGAATAACAACTGTACAGAGAAATTTCAATAAATACTTGAGGGGACAGATTTTCAGGGATTTGAGGAAAGGGTGGGATTAATGGATAGATGTTATCAAGAGCCAGCACAAGGCCAAATGGCTTTTTTTTGTTTTTTAACAGCTTCTAGACTGAACAGTTGCCGTTTCGGGATCAACCGACTTAAAGCAGACTAGAGAATGTTCATGGGGTCATCTCTGGTCCAGTTGGGATGCATCCATCCTGATTTCGATTAATCCCAATCTGCAGAGGGTTTCTGAAGACAGGTTTTTACGTAACTCAGAAAATACCGAGCAAGATACAGCATATAGCCTCTCACTGCATGTGCCAAACAGCAGATGGTTGAGGACAATCTAACTATTATAAAATAGGATTGTTAAATAAAATATTCACACAACAGCGACAGCATCTTAACACTATAAAATAAATATACTTTCCAAAAACTCTGCTATTCTACATTTCCATAGCATCACTGATTTGAACATTATGCCCTTGAGGCAGCTTAGCAACAAGCATATATTATTAATGAAGTTGCAATGGGTTAAGCACCTGGCTCTCTGACAGGAGACCAGCTTGGTCCTTTCTAAAGGAACATCATTTCTCCACAAGTTTATTTCTGAAACAAATGGGGACACATTTTCCCTGGCATAGCTGCGGGTGGAATTGGACAACCGGTTAATCTAATTTCATTTCATTGGTTCTAGTTTAGTTCCAAGTGTAGGGTGGGTAATTTTTTTTCCAGAAAAAAAAAGGGAAAATTAGACAATTAAGATGAGACCTGAGACAGCAGGCAATGGCTAAGTCAACAGCACGTGAGCTCCCACAGAGACATCAGTTTTATGCTCAATTTTGGGATGTCAATGGCATTTAGTACCAACACGAGTTGCTCATTATATGAAACAACAGTGTATTTTAGAGGAGCGGGTGGGAAGCAGGTCCACTGGTGGGGGATTATAGTCCGAAGATGTGCAGGTTAGAGTGGATTGGCCATGGGAAATGCGGGGCTACAGGAATATTGTCGGGTGGTGGGTCTGGGTGTAATGCTATTCAAAGGGTCAATGTGGACTCAATGGGCGAAATGGCCTGCTACCACAGTGTAGGGTATAATTCTATGATGCTAAAGACCTAGATGAGAGCCTGGGGATCCTACAGCAAGTAACTCACCTCCTGACTCCCCAAAGCCTGTCCACCACCTACAAGGCACACGTCAGGAGGGTGATGGAATACTCCCCACTTGCCTGGATGGGGGCAGGTCCGACAACACTCAAGAAGCTTGACACCATCCAGGACAAAGCAACCTTTTTGATTGGCACCACATCCACAAGCATCCACTCCCTCCACTACTGACGCTCAGTAGCAGCAGTGTGTACCATCTACACAATGTACTGAAGAAATTCAACAACAATCCCGAGACAGCACCTTCCAAACCCACAACCACTTCCATCTAGAACGACAAGGGCAGCAGATACATGGGAACACCACCCCCCTGCAAGTTCCCCTCCGAGCCACTCAACATCCCAAACTAGAAATATATCGCCGTTCCTTCACTGTCGCTGGGTCAAAATCCTGGAATTCACACTCTAAGGGCATTGTTGGTCAACCTGCAGCACATGGACTGTAGTGGTTCAAGGCGGCAGCTCACCACCACCTTCTCAAGGGGCAACTAGGCATGAGCTAACCATGCAAGTGGAGGCTACATCCCATGAATGAATAAAGGAAATTCTGCTCACACCTAAAGCTCACTAACAAGGGCTTAGACTGGACTGATTCATCACCTACTCTACTGTAGGACGAAGGACTCCTATTACATGGAGTGAGTGAAGAAGCTGGAATTGTTCTCCTTGGACACAGAGGGTTAAAGTTGACACGTGAGCTGATGGAGTAAATAAGGTCAAAGTTGCCGAAGGGATCGATTTTCCGGAAAACTAAATGGATTCACAGTCACCTTTACAAATCTGAGCTTTTTCCTTCAAGTTCTGCCATAGTTATGATTTTAATTCCTCGTCTTTAACATAGACCTCAGGGTGATTAATCCAGTCACATCACAGCCCCACTGGTATATGCAGATACAAGAAGTGAGGGTTGAATAAATTAAGAAGTGCCCCAAGGATGTCCACTCAATGCATTATTCAGTCTCCTACATCTCAGACTGTGGTCATTGCTGTTTTGGAAAGGTGACAGAAGTTGAGTTTTAGAGACCTTGTCTCTGCCTGCTTCAGGTCCAACTCAGGAGAGAAACAGGCCTACAGCCTGAGGCCCAATCCATTAGGCCACTAGGGTCCCTCAACACTTCCCTAGAGACTTCATCACCTCATCCTCCGGGTGCCCAGACTCTGTCTCCTTCAGTTGGCTCTCCAAACCCATGCAGCCCTACCTGCTGTCAGCCAATCAGAACGCAAACAGTGTGCTCATTACTTTGATTGGCTGCTTCTTAATGGTCAAGTTTGTCACCTCCTCCCCAGGCTCCCACTAATGGCCCATCTCCAATCTTTGCTGAAATAACAATCATTTTCTTTTTTAGCAGCCAGTTTGTCTGACAGAGGGAGTTCAATCAGCATTTCCCAGGACAATCTGGGAGGGTTAGCAACTCTGATCTGGGCCTAACGTTGAGGGCAAAAAGTCTAACCCTTAGAGAGGTGAAGCTACTGGACATGAGCAGTAACTCATTGTACATTTCTGTTAAATATTTGAGAAGGGTTTAAAAGTCATCTCTTTGTTGACAAGTAGTTTCTGGCAAGAATCCAGCTAATGGCTTGACTGAGGAATCAGACCCCACCGACTCCTAGAACAAACCCCATTTTGGTGCATGCAGGAGTTTGGCACAGAGCAAACACAAAATTAAAACACAACGGGATGTCTTAGAAACCAGAAAACAAAACCCCGAAACTTCCATTTCTTCATCAATCTTTGTCTTCCCAGTGAGCACCATTTCAAAACCAGCAGGGAGGGAAACTTTTCCCCAGTGCTCCTGGGACCAGCCACTCGGCCTTCAAATAACGCTTACGAGAAAGAAAACAGACCACCTGGGGTCAGTGGCTGTTTCTTGGGATCTTGCTGTGCGCAAATCGACTGCCAAGCTTCTTACGTTTACAGCGGCGGTGACACTTCGAGAAAAGGCTGCGGAGGGCTACGGGGAGCCCATGAAGGGCGCTACACTAATGCAAGCCTTTCTGTCCTTCTCTCCTGTTTCCTCCTCTACCACCAAGCCCCTCCACTGACTCCCCACTCCACCCCTCCCTCCACATTGTGTACCTATCTGGTCGCACCCAGAATGTTAGCAACAGCTCCAAAAAGGTTAGCCCTGGCTAAAGCTAACCACAGCCTAACAGGGCTCGGCAAGTTCAAACAAAATAAAAGGAAATGTTAGTGGCGACTGAAGACAAGCCACTTTTAACAATTTTGACACGAAGAAGAGGACACTGGCAGTCACAGGCTCGCGTTACTTTCGGACTAGAATCCTGCTCGTTTTAAATTAACAGTCTTTTACAGTTCTGCTTCTTCAGAATGGTTTCTGAGTAGATCTCAGTCAAAGGCCCACGTGAATGATGTGAGAGTTTCCAATGTGTTGAGCAACTCCAGTCTCAACTATAAAGTGGTCACTTGTTGGGTGACAGAATCCCTGGCGTTCCAGGACCCGGTGAGATTGACTGGAGAACCTTTCACCTCTCAGCGACCCCACTCTGCTTTAGCGTTCTGTCTCAGGTGGTTTGGTGCAGCTTTAGGTCTGGAACCTCAGCAGCTCCCCTCCTCAGTCCAGGCCAGAGTCTGAAGGTGAGAAACTTCCATACCATCAGGGCTTTCCCACCCCGACACATGGGAACACTCAGGCTCCAGCGTGGCCAGAGATCTTTCTCAAACTAAACCAAGCAAGTCCCACTGGGTCCTTGATGGGTGAGGGTTGGGATGTGGGGCTCTGAGTTTAGGGGGGTGGGGAGGTTGGGGATGATGGTGCGGTGTGTAGGGAGATGGGATGGGGTCTGGTGCGTGGGTGTGTGTGGGTGTGTGTTAGGGCACAGTAGGTTCAGAGAGAGAGAGAGAGAGATCCTATGGTCGAGTGAGCGTTGTGTAGATCGGCTGCTCCCAGTGAGTGGGGCTGCGAGACTGAGGCACGGAGGACGGGTCGCTGATAGACGGGTAGAGTGGCCGCTGAGATGGGCCCATGTAGGAGAAGGCGGTGTAGAGTCCGGACGCCTGGCTAGAGGGGTTGTAGTAGGATCCGGAAGGTTGGTGCTCAGGGTAGTCAAACTGGGACCTGGTGATGGTGGGGAAAGCAGAGCCATAGTGTGGGAGGCTGAGGGAGGTGTATGTGATCTGGGCTGAGGAGTGCTGTAGCTCTGTGTAGTGACTCGGGTGAACTTGCTCCGTCTTGATCTGAGCTTTGGACTCGGACGCTGAGGAACAGGGGGTACCAGCTCCGCCGTGCTGCTTGGCGATCCAGGAACTGCCCCCCAGCCCGTAATTCCCAACGTACGCCCCTCCTGCCAGGCTTTGGCCATGACCCGGGTGCCCATTGGGGGGAAGGTACTGGTCAAACTCATGGACGTCGAAGGTTTCCATGTTGGAGATGACATCGTGACTCAGCTCCCCGATGTCCATGTTGCCAAAGTCGATGTGCGGTTTACCCCCTTCCACCAGCGGGCGCCCATCTCGCTTGCCCTCCGCTTTCCCCGGCTGGATCTCCGTCTTCGGGGTGGTGGGGGGTGTCGGGGGCCCGTGGTTCTGGCCTGAACACGAGAGGTAAAAACGGGAAGGGCCGGTGGGGAAAGAAAAACAGACAAGAAAGAATGGTCAGACATTGGAACAGAAGGTTCTCACCTTCATCAAAACTTGGGGCTGGGGGTTTAGAGGCAGCAGGGTGGGCAAATATGTGGCCAGTGCAGGTCAGTGGCACCTTCAATGCAGAATGGGCAATTTCAGAGTAAAGCCGCCATAAGTAGGTCTATAGGATTGAAAAACCCATAAGACATAGGAGCAGAATTAGGCCATCTGGCCCATCGAGTCTGCTTCGCTGTTCTACCATGGCTGATATATTTCTCAACCCCATTCTCCTGTCTTCTCTCCACAACCCTTGATCCTTTACTATTTACAACACTTAAAAGGCATCTGGAATGGGTAACAAGAATAGGAAGAGTTTAGAGGGATATGGGCCAAATGCTGACAAATGGGGCTAGATTGATTTAGGATATCTGTTTGGAGCAGATGAGTTGGACCCAAGGGTCTGTTTCTGTGCTGTACATCTCTGACTGTAATCAAGAACTTATCTCTGTTCAAAAGACACTCAATGACTTGGCCTCCACAGCCCTCTGTGGTAAGGAGTTCCACAGAAACACCACCCTCTGGCTGAAGAAATTCCTCCTCATCTCAGTTCTAAAGGGTTGTCCCTTCACCCTGAGGCTTTGCCCTTGGGTCCTAGTCTCTCCTGGAAGTGGAAACATCATCTCCACATCCACTCTACCCAGGCCTCTCAAAGGACAGAAACACATGGTTGTGTTTCACTAGACTAGGGGACCAGAGGGGGTCAGGTACAAATCATAGAAGCACAGATACAGCTCGTTGAAATAAGAGCTGGGGTTCTCACTATATCCAAACACAGGATACATACACAGGGAAATGGTGAGTCAATGCCAATCCCAGCTCTACTGACCCCAGCTTGGGCCAACATGTTATACACGGGATATTGGAGCCACAGGCAAGAGGCAATGAAGATTCATGGTGATTGTCATAAAGTTTAGAAAGTACAGATACGAGACACTCAAAATTCCCAGCCTAGGCACACTCCATGGATGTGGAAATATATCTCCATTCCATCACTAGGACACAATCCTGGAACTCCTTCTCCCAATGGCATTGTTGGTGCCCTCACACTGCAGGGTTAGCAACAGCTCTGGGGGCACTTGGTCAGGTACAAGGGGTCAGTGCCTCTTTCCATCTTGCCCCTGTGAGTACTGGCATGGAGGATTACTTTGCAGGGGGAGGAGGGAATGGCCTCAGGACCATGAGACCTGGAGGGAGGAGAGTGAAGGCTGGATCAGCTGGCAGTACAGATGGGCATGGGGTGAAGAATGGCCCAGCTGGCTTAGACTTCTGAGTATAGGAGTTGGAATGTCATGTTGAGGATATTGGTGAGGCCTCTTGTGGAATACTGTGGGCAGTTCTGGTTGCCCTGTTACAGGAAGGGTGTTATTAAACTGGAGAGGGTTCAGCAATGATTTACCAGGATTATTTTTTTCCCCTTTATTCATTCATGGGATGAGAGCATCGCTGGCCAGGCCAGCATTTATTGCCCATCCCTAATTGCCCAGAGGACAGTTAAGAGTCAACCACATTGCTGTGGGTCTGGAGTCACACGTAGGCCAGACCAGGTAAGGATGGCAGTTTCCTTCCCTAAAGGACATTAGTCAACCAAATGGGTTTACCAGGATGTTGCCGGATATGGGAGGTTTGAGTTCTCAGGAGAGGCTGGATGGACTGGGACATTTTTTCACTGGACCGTAGGAGGTTAAGGGGTGACGTTAGAGAGATTTATAAAATCATGAGGGATATAGATAAGTGAATGGCAGGTGTCTTTTCCTTAGGGTAGGGATTTCAAGACTATAGGGCATATTTTGAGGTGAGGGCAGAAAGATTTAAAAAAGACATGAGGGGCAGCTTTTTTTGCATAGAGAGTGGTTCATGTATGGAAAGAAATGCCAGAGGAAGTGGTAGAGATGGGTACAGTGACAATATTTAAATGACATTTAGATAAGTACATGAATTTGGAGGGATATGGGCCAGGAGCAGGCGGGTGGGACTAGTTTAGTTTAGGGGTCAGCATGGACTGGTTGGACTGAAGGGTCTGTTTCTGTGCTGCAAGACTGTATGATTCTGTGACAGTGCTGGGGTAGCATTACAGAGCTGGTCATGTTACTGGTTCACGGGCAGTAAAGCCTCAAAAGATGAACTTCACTGTCCCACATTCCCAAAATCCTCAGGAAGCCCATCCCTGCCAATCTCAGAGAACAGGCAAACTCAGCTTAGTTGTGAATGTCTGAGGAATTTGAGAGTAGGAGGTCAGAGTATGGCCCTGGTGGAGGATTAGGAGGGGGAGGGGGCGGGGGCGGGGGCGGAGGGGGTGTGGAGTAGGGTTTAAACCCCGCATGAGCTCACCTGTGTGCTCTCCGTGCCCCTCCGAGAGCGGGGAAGCTCCCGCACCACGCCCACGGTCCTGAGGCACAGCCTTGTAGTGAGGCTGCCCAGCGGAGAGGTGGCCATCGTCAGTGTGGCCCTCAGACTCGGCCTGGCCTGGCTTCATGTTCTTGCGCCGGCGCGGCTGGTATTTGTAGTCAGGGTGGTCCTTCTTATGCTGCGACCGTAGCCTCTCCGCCTCCTCCACAAACGGCCTCTTGTCATTCTCATTCAGTAACCTGCAACAGAGACCAGACCCTAACACCTTTCAAACTGTGTTCCCAACCGGACTCCGCACAGTCAGAGCACACACAGGCCACTCAGCCCTTTCAGCTCTGCTAGAACTTTGAAAGAGCTTTCAATTCACCCTACACTTCTAGAAACATAGAAGTAGGCTACTCAACCCTTTGAGCCTATTCTGTCATTGAATATGATCGTGGCTCATCATCCAACTCTGTCCGCTGTACCTGTTCTCTCCCCATATCCTGTGATCCCTTTAGCCCATAGAACTATAACTCCCTCTTGAAAACATTCAATGTTTTGCCATCAACTGGGCTGGTAAGGTGGTTCAGTGGTTAGCACTTCTGTCTCACAGCACCATGGACTCAGGCTCAATTCCACCCTCAGGCGACTGTCTGTGGAGTTTGCACGTTCTCCCCATGTCTGCGTGAGTTTCCTCCGGGTGCTCCGGTTTCCTCCCACAGCCCAAACATTTGCGAGTTAAGGTGGATTGGCCATGGGAAATAGCCCCTGGTGTGCAGGTTTAGGTGGGGTAGCTATGGGGAATGCAGGATTACAGAGATAGGGTGGTGGAGGGGGGAGGGTCTGGGTGGGATGTTCTTTGGAGGGTCAGTGTGGACTTGTTGGGCCAAGTAGGCTGCTTCCACACTGTGGAGATTCTATGAACTGCTGTCTGTGATACAGAATTCCAAGGCTCCCCACTCTCTGCGCAATTTCTCCTCATCTTAGTCCTAAATAGCCTACACCATAAACTGTGACTCCCTTCCTATGGTTCTCTCCCCTGTGACCCCTGCTCATTTCCTTCAACCCTTTCCCAGTTCCTTTTTGAAAATTACTCACCACGCTGCTTCTGTTGCCCCTCACCATTAGAGTGTTCACTGGTAGCACCATATTCTTGTGCCACCTTTTTTATATTCACTCATGGGATGTGGGCATCACTGGTTGGGGTCAGCATTTATTGGAAGTCTTAAGTAGATGATGGTGAACCACCTTCTTGAACCACTTCATGCGTTTGGCTGCCTTTGCAAATGTCATGATCTTGAGGTGCCGGTTTCGGACTGGGGTGGACAAGGTCAGGAGTCACAAGGCACCAGGTTATAGTCCAACAGGTTTATTTGAAATCGCAAGCTTTCACAGTGCTGCCCCTTCATCAGATGAAGTGCAGATGGGCACATAGGCACAGAATTTATAGCAGAGAAGAAAAGATCATACGAATGGCATGGGTGAAGTGTTGACAGGTTGAAGGATAAGTCTCTCCACGTGATCAAAAGTGCCAGACAGTGAGAGTCAAGTGTTAACAGCAGAATAACAAGTGAAGGGATGACCTATAATCTGATTAATTGAGGCAGAGAGATCATTTCAAAAAAATGAATAAGCTGATGGTGAAGACAAACCAAACGACTGGAATAACATGAGGGGTATAAGAGTTGCATACTGAGGGTCTAACCAAAGTAACAAGTAATCCAAGACTGTACAGTAATACAAAACTGTACTAATTAAGGTAGAGAGATCATAAGTTATCAAGGTGATGGTGTCAAAACAGGTCAGATCAAACTGAGGGGAGAATTTAATTTACTGTAATGATGTGGAGAATCTGAAAATGTTTTGGAATTTTAGATATTATCAAGCTGGACAGGATTCAAAAGAGATTTACCAGGAAGTTGCCGGGTATGAAAGGTTTGAGTTATAAAGAAAAGCTGGATAGGCTGGGACTTTTCTTCCACTGGAGTGGGGGAGGTTGAGGGGTGACCTTCTAGAGGTTTATAAAATCATGAGGGGTATAGATAACGTGAATGGTAGGTGTCTCTTCCGTAGGATGGGGGATTTCAATACTAGGGGCACATTTTGAAGGTGAGAGGAAAGATTTAAAAGAAGACATGAGGGGCAATTTCTTTTTATACAAAGGGTGGTTCGCATGTAGAATGAACTTCCCGAGGTGATGGATACAGTTACAACGTTAAAAGACATTTGGATAGGTACATGAATAGGAAAGGTTTTGAGGAATATGGGCCAAGAGCAGGCAGGTGGGACAAGTTTGGTCGGGATTATATTTGGCATGGACTGGTTGGACTGATGGGTCTGTTTCTCTATATTACTAACTCTATAACCTTCTCTGATCAAAGGACAACAAAGTATTTGAAGTGTCATATTTGACACACTTTTTCCTCTCAGCAGATACTGTCAGACCTGCTGAGTTTCTCCAGCACTTTGTGTTTATTTCAGATTTCCAGCATCCACAGCAGTTTGCATTTAAAGTTAAAAGGAGATTGTTGGGAGGTTGAGAAAATAACAAGTGCTTTAATGACAGTAAATAAACAGAAGGTGTTTCCTGTGGCAGGAAGGTGGGTAATTGAAGGGATTGTCAAAACAGCCAGAGCAGTTGGGGAGGTGGGCAGAAAGAGAGGACCCTGTATTTACAGTGAATTACTGGTGGCTGGAACATGCTGCTTGAAAGGATGGTTCGGGGTGATTCACCAGGAACTTTCAAAAGGGAATGGAACAATGACTTGCAGGAAGATGATACACAGGGCAATGGAGTGAGGTAATGTCACCATCGTCTTACCAGACCACACAGCTGCTCTCTCATTAGGCAGATATGAGTGGCACCACAGATAGACAGGGTGGTGAAGTAGGCATTTGGCACACTTGCCTTCATTGGTCAGTGCATCAAGTATAAGAGTTGGGATGTCATGTTACGCCTGTACAGGACGTTGGTAAAGTCACAGTTGGAGTATGGTGTACAATTCTGGTCGCCCTACTATAGGAAGGTACTATTAAACTGGAAAGGGTGCAGGAAAGATTTACGAGGATGTTGCCGAGACTGGAAAGTTTGAGTTATAAGGAGAGGTTGAATAGATTGGGACTATTTAGCCTGGAGAATAGGAGGCTGAGGGGTGACTTCATAGAGGTTGTTAAAATCATAGCAGGCACAGATATGGTGAATAGCCAAGGTCTTTTCCCCAGGGTAAGGGAGTCCAAAACTAGAGGGCATAGGTTTAAGGTGAGAGGGGAAATATTTAAAACGGATCTGAGGAGCAACTTTCTCATACAGAGGGTGGTGTGTGTATTGTACGAGCTGCCAGAGGAAGTGGTAGATGCAGGTACAGTTACAAGATTTAAAAGATATTTAGACAGATACATGAATAGGAAGGTTTAGAAGGATCTGGGCCAAATGGGACTAGTTCAGTTTGGGAAACCTGGTTGGCATGAATGAGTTTGGCTTAAGGGCCTATTTTTGTGCTGTATGACTCTGTGACTGATGGTAGTTTAACCCGAATGTCATCATGTATCAGGCAAGGGGAGAGGTTGAGGAGAGTCCTCCATGGTAACTTCAGTCAGTGTGAGAATTGAACCCATACTGTTGGTATCACTCTGCATTACAGAGGTGGGGAGGTGATGGCCTAGTGTCATTATTGCTGGACTGTTAATCCAGAGATCCAGGTAACATTCTGGGACCTGGATTCAAATCCCGTAATGGCAGATGGTGGAATTTGAATTCAATAAAAAAATCTAGAATTAGAGTCTAATGACAATCATGACTTCATTGTTGATTGATGGAAAACCCTATCTGGTTCACTAATGCCCTTTAGGGAAGGAAACTGCCATCCTTACCTGGTCTGGATTACATGTCACTCCAGACCCACAGCAACGTGGTTCACTCTTAACTGTCCTCTGGGCAAATAGGGATGGGTAATAAATGCCCAGCGATGCTCATATCCGGTGAATGAATTAAAAAATACTAGTCATCTAGCTAACAGACATTGGACTAATTAGTTCGGGCTTTCAAAGAACCAGCACAGACACGAAGGGCTGAATGGACTCGTTCTGTGATGCATCATTCCATAATCCCAACACAGTTTTCCCAAACTACATTCCCGAGCTCACGTCTGTCTGCCAGCCTGCAGGTAAAGATTCAGACTGCAGTGCCCCCATATGAAGATGTGAGATAATTAGGACTAACACCCTGTCTGAAAGAGAGATGAAAAGGGGCTTGGAGTCAGGGATACCAAGAACCAGCCTTTTCGATTCCCATTTCTAAACATGGAGCTTGGGCAAGACCAAGACACAAGGCAGGAGAGAAGTCAGTGACAGCTGTGACCCAGACTGAGGGTAGCTCACTGCTCACTGGGCCTCAAGTCCTCCTAGGAAGCCTCTCTCTGTGTAGCACCAAATGAGTGCTGCACTCTCAGAGGCATAACATTTCAGACAATGTATCGAACCAAGGAACAGTCTGCTGTAGGGACTTCACCCCAGTCTCCAAACCAACTAACCTCACCAATTCAGGCGGTCTGCTCAGTATCACAGAGCTTTCTGCAAACTAATATGCAGCTGCATTTCCTGCATTACAACACACTTCAGAAAGTCCTTTACAGGCTATTAAGTACTTCAAGACACCTTTCAACCGTACTTCATACATACTTAAACCAATCATTAAAAAGCTTTGAATAGAGACAAAGGTTGGTGTCTCTCAGGGAGATATCTGTACACTGACTGGACTCTCTTAGAACCCCTGCACACCCCTCCCTCTCCCTCAGGGAGATGTCTATAAACTGACTAGTGTCTCTCAGTCCCCTCTCTCCACCTCAGGGAGATAGCTGTACACTGACTGGTATCACACCTCCCTCCATCTCTCTCTCTCATAGAAGGACGCAGCTGAAAGGTCTGCTGTCGCAAGGAGTGGGGAGGAAACAGAGAAACCCCCGAATTGGAAAAACATTCATTATTGTATACATAGCAACATTGGCTGGAAATTGCTTTTGGATGTCCAGAGGTTGTGCCAGGAGCTATAGGGATGCAAGTCCTTCCCTGTTCTTTTAAGAACATCGCAAGCTGCTGAAAAAAGAAAAGATTATGCTGGCACTTTCTAAATCACTTGTTAGTCCTTAGCTGGATTTCACTCACCCAGAGAAGCTCCAAGGATACAGGAATGGTTATGGAGGGGGGTGACTCTGGAGAAGAGGGGCCTGTGTTGAGGATGACATGGGAAAGTTCAATCTGTTTTCTTCAGAATGGAGGAAGGCTAGAGGTGAACTCAGTTTTAGAGATAACAAATGGTTTTGACGGAAGAGAGAGAGAGAGACACTAATGTCTCTGGCGAGTGAGCCAATAAATGGAGGTCATAGAGTCAAAATCGTTTAGTAAAACCTCTTGATGGGAGGCAAAGAGAAATGTTTGTCACTTGGAGAGCAGTAGGGAGTTGGAATGCTTTAAAACAGAGACACAGATTGGTTTTTGATTAGTAAGGGGGACAAGGGTTACAGGGAGAAGGCAGGAAAATGGCATGAGAAATGTATCGACCATGATCGAATGGTGAAGCAGACTCGATGGGCCAAATAGCCAACTTTGCTCCTATATCTTATGGTCTTATTAATAAGATGACAGGAAATTGTAAGAGTGAGTTGAACGGATCTTTGAGCATCAGGTAAGGTACAGGGGAATAAACAAAAACAGCTGAGAAGATCAAAGAATGCACACCACTGTTTAAAAGCGCAAACATAGACACAATGACTGCCTTCAGGACTCTGTGATTATACAATAGTGACTGTCCCTAGCCACTTGCTCTGGTTAATTCATTTCCTCATTCCCCTGTCTGCACTTTAGATGTGAAGTAATAAAGCGTGTGATATTGGATCCACAGCGTCTCATGTTGATGGGTGGAAGGCAGGACATTTCTCCAGCTCCTGCCTGCCTGCGTCCTGTAGTTGAGCCTCTCCACCCAGAGGGTGACTCGGAGTTTCATTGAGACTTACAGACAGCAAAAACCTATTTCAATGCAATGCCTTCCAGAAACAGACTGTTCAGCTGGCTCTCACACTCGGAGCTACGGATCATCACTGGTTCCCAGGTCAGAACTTTCAAAGGCAATTGCATACCTCTCAGATTGACAGAGTTGAAGGAGCCATTTGGCCTGTCGATCCACACCTATCTCTATTTGAATCCAAACTTGTTTGAATATCTTGTTCAGGAAAGTGATGCTTGCAGGTGGAAATATTCTACAGGTTTATGGGTGGGGCCAGCACAAACATGACAGGTGAAATGGCCTCCTTCTGCAGTGTGGCATTCCTGTGATTCCGAGGATGGGTGGATGGAGGAGAGGGATGTAGAATGGGCCAAATAGTAAGCTTCTGAGCTACATAATGCTACAAGCTTGACTAGAATGCCCCAGAGTAATGCCCATCTGGAGTATCATATACAGAATTGGTCACCTTAATTAAGGAAGGATCAAAATACATTGGAAACAGTTCAGAGACAGTTTACTGGGCTGACACCTGGGTTGAGGGGCTTTATTTTAATGAGGAAGGGTTGGACAGGCTAGGCCTGGATGAGAAACGAAGGGGGTGACTTGATTCGAACATCTAAGATCTAAGAGGTCCTCACCCAGTGGACAGGGAGAGGATGTTTCCTCTCATGGAAGAATCTAGAACTAGGGATTATTGTTTAAAAATAATCAACCATTTAAGACAGAAACCAAAGAGACCTTGGAGTGCAGGTTCATAGTTCCTTGAAAGCAGAGTTCAGGTACACAAAATAGTGAAGGCAATGTTCGGTACGCTTGCCTTTATTTGTCAGTACACTGAGTAGGAGTTGGGAGGTCATGTTGCAGCTGTACAGGACATTGGTTAGGCCACTTTTGGAATACTACATTCAATTCTGGTCTGCTTGCTAGCGGAAAGATGTTGTGAAACTTGAAAGCATTCAGAAAAGATTTACAAGGATATTGCCAGGGTTTGGAGGGTTTAAGCTATAGGGAGAGGCTGAATAGGCTGGGGCTATTTTCCCCGGAGCATCGGAGGCTGAGAGGTGACATTATAGAGGCTTTTAAAATCATGAGGGACATGGATAGGGTGAATAGCCAAGGTCTTTTCCCCAGGGTGGGGGAGTCCAAAACCAGAGGGCATAGGTTTGAGGTGGGAGGATAGAGATTTAACAGGGATCTAAGGGGCAACTTGTTCACGCAGAGGGTGGTGCATGTGTGTACCGAGCTGCCAGAGGAAGTGGTGGAGGCTGGTACAATTACAACATTTAAAAGGCATCTGGGTGGATATATGAATAGGAAGGGTTTACAGGGATATGGGCTAAATGCTGGCAAATGGAACTAGATTAATTTAGGATATCTGGTCAGCATGGACGAGTTGGACTGAAGGGTCTGTTTCCGTGCTGTAAATCTCTATGACTCCGATTTTGAAACTCAAAAATCAATTTTTTATTCCTCTCCTGATTTCCCTGGAGCAGTGAATTGTGAATCCTCCTCTCCCTTTCTTTATTTTCTAGTCAGTAGGATCAATTAATCCCTTAATTCAATGACAATAAGTCATTATAAAAATTCTAAACTTTACCCCATATTGCCCCCACACCAGCTGTCTGACACAAGTGGTTGGTTTAAACTGGAAAATTGCAGACACTACACTTTGCACAAGGAACAACAAGCCCAGCAATTGCCAACCAGTTGGTTTAACGTCGGTGATGGGGAAACTTCTATAAGTGGGCCTCAGCCATGTCCAACCTATTTCCTGCACTTCTGTCCTCACCCAAATCCATCCCCTTCCACAATTGCAATAGGTTACCCCTCATCCTCGTTTTCTATCTACCAGCAACGAAACTGCAGCGCGGCGCTCCCTCGGCACTGACCCTCCGACCGCGCGGCGCTCCCTCGGCACTGACCCTCCGACCGCGCGGCGCTCTCTCGGCACCGACCCTCCGACCACGTGGCACGCCCCCAGCCCCGACCCTCCAATAGTATGGCATTCCCTCGGCACTGACCCTCCGACAGTGCGGCACTCCCTCGGCGCTGACCCTCCGACAATGCGGCACTCCCTCGGCGCTGACCCTCCGACAGTGTGGCACTCCCTCGGCGCTGACCCTCCGACAGTGCGGCGCTCCCTCAGCACTGACCCTCCGACAGTGCGGCACTCCCTCAATAGTGCAGTTGGATGTTTGTCTAGAGGTGGGGTTGTGGAGACCTGCAAAGGTCGTGGTATATAGTCTTTCCAGACACTCAAGGTTCATCAACATTCATTTCAAATAATTTATATTTGCAATAAAATGCTGCGCAGGTGTGTTATCCAACTGTGTTTTACACCAGGTCACACAAGGGGAACAGAGTAGAAGCTTCACTCTGTGCCTATCCCTGTGCTGTCCCTGTCCTGGGAGTGTTTGATGGGGATATTATACATTAACAGTCTGGATGAAGGAACTGAGGGCATTGTCACTAACTTTGCAGATGTCACAGAGGTAGGTGGAGGTACAGGTAGTATTGAGGAAGAGGGGAGGCTGCTGAAGGACATGGGCAGGCCAGGAGAGCAGGCAAAGAAGTGGCAGATAGAATACCATGTGGGGAAGAATAGAGGCATAGACTATTTTCTAAATGGGGAAAGACTTTGGAAATCTGAAGCACAGAAGGACTTGGGAATCCTGAGGCTAACATTGTAGGTTCAGTTAGCAGTTAGGAAGGCAAATGCACTCATTTCAGGAGGGCTAGAATACAAGAGCAGACATGTATGGCTGAGGCTATAAAAGGATCTGGTCAGGCTGTATTTAGAATGGTGAGTGCAGTTTTGGGCTCCATATATGAGGAAGGATAAGCTGGTCTTGGAGTTCAGAGGAAGTTTACAAGAGTGAGCTCAGGGATGAAGGGCTCGTCATACGAACAGCAGTTGAGGGCACTCGGTCTGTACTTAGAGTTTAGTAGGATATGAGGTGATCTAATTGAAATTTACTGAGAGGCCAGGATAGAATGGATGTGGAGATGATGTTTCCACTAGCAGGAGAGACTAGGACCCGAGGGCACAGCCTCAGGGTGAAGAGACGACCCTTTAGAACTAAGACGAGGAGGAATTTCTTCAGCCAGAGGGTGGTGAATCTGTGGAAATTATTAATGCAGGGGGCCCTGGATGACAAGTCATTCGGTGTATTTAAGACAGAGATAGATAGGTTCCTGATTGGTAAGGAGATTAAGGGTTACAGGGAAAAGGCAGGAGAACGGAGTTGAGAAACATATCAGCTATGATCAAATGGTGGAGCAGACTTGATTGGCCAAGGGGTCTAATTCTGCTTCTGTATCTTATGGGACAATTTCGAAGTAGCTTTACACTCAATTTGAAAGAGCAGAGGGAGCTTTACTCTGTATCTAACCCCGTGCTGTACCTGCTTAAGGAACACTACTTGCTGTAAAATTGCACTGTGGATCATTAGCCAAAGCAGGAGTTGGTGTTTTCGAAAGAGGAGGAAGGAAACTGTTTTCAGGATTTTTAAAAAAGTTTTTAAAACCAATGTTAGAAGCTGCCTTCAGGTATAATGTGAACAGGACAAAACTGGATTGTCAAAAACACTCGGACGGATATAAGGATCAAAGTTAGAGTTACTTCAAGACATTGGCTTCGGTCTGTTTCCACTGGTGAACGCAGTATGGGAATTTCCCCTTGCCCTCGCATTCTGTCCATTATCTCTCTCTCTTTATCTATCTCTCTCTGCCCCTTCCACTTTTTCCAGGTGAACCCTCACCGCTCAACATTGACTGAGCTGGTCCAGCTCAGTTAAAAATACACTTGCTGTACATGGCCATTGTTAGCTGGACCATCCCTAGTTACCCCTTGAGGCTGCCAGCGTGGATTGAGAGCTCTGTGTGAAGATTCTTACTGCAGTTGGCATTAACTCAGTGGGGTTGGAACAGAGAGAGTTAGATACCATCATTTCTCTGGCAACACTCACAGGAGGGGAGAAGAAAATGCCAGTAAATTCTATTTGAAAGTTATGTTTTATGGAGGAGTGAGAGAGGGGGGGTTTGCTGAATGTCACATCTCTGACCCTGAACTGAAGCCAGAGTCGGCCAGGAATTCTCATCCCCTCACTCCTACACTTCGTTTCTCTGTAAATTAATCTGTGCCACACTGTAGCAAACTTTTCACAAATCCAAATAACCAAAACATAATATAGTGGCCATTAACCCTTTACTGCCTGCTCAGAGTCAGAATGGGGGTGACCCAGTGTCCTGTGCGCGCTCACAGACAGTCATATGGTGACTGTGTCACCTGGCTCGTAGCGAACAAAAGCTCACGTCCCATCAAGGCACTCTGTGAATCTGGAAACATTAAACATGCTCTCTCTCCCTGCTGATGCTACCAGACCTGCTGAGTTTCTGCAACAGTTTCAGTTTTCTTCTGTGAATCTGGATTCCGTTTTGAAATTTAGAAAAAAGGAAAAACTGGTTTTGGTAAAAGTAACTCTAGAAAAGTGTCATACAGATGTACAGCATGGAAACAGACTCTTCAGTCCAACTCATCCATGCCAACCAGATATTCTAAATTAATCTAGTCCCATTTGCCAGTGTTTGGTCTATATCCCTCTAAACCCTCCCTATTCATGCCCTCCAGATGCCTTTTAAATGTTGTATTTGTACCAGCCTCCACCACTTCCTCCAGCAGCTCATTCCATACACACACCACCCTCTGTGTGAAAATGTTGCCCTTTATTTCCCTTTTATATCTTTCACCTCTCACCTTAAACCTACGCCCTTTAGCTTTGAACTCCCCACCCAGGGAAAAGACCTTGGCTATTCACCCTATCCATGTCCCTCATGATTTTAAAAGCCTCTACAAAGTCACCCCTCAACGTCTGACGCTCCGGGGAAATGACTCCAGCCTAGTCAGCCTCTCCCTATAACTCAAACCCTCCAACCCTGGGAACATCCTCTTCAAGGTTTTCAGAACACTTTCTAGTCTCAACATCTTTCCTATAGCAGATGGTTATAAAAATGCATCTGGTTCACTGATGTCCTTTAGAGAGGGAAGCCTGCTGTTCTTCACCTTGACTGGTGTTTATAGGACTCCAATCTCACATCTTTTTGACTCTAAGCTAGCTTCTCAAGCAATGACTCAGTTTTTTTTTAAACATCTACAAAAAACACTAAGAGCGAATGCAAGCTGACCATTCAGCTAAGACCTAACAATGCTTCAGGAGCACCTTTCCAAACTGCCTGGGACAGATCCACATCTTTTCAAAGGAAAATAGATGCAAACTTTGTTAGTGACCCCCATATCCCAAGAATGGCCGATTGTAATCCAAAAACCACACAGCGCTGCTAGAGCACGCAAGGTGAGGGAAGGCCGAGAGAATTTATTGCTGTGTAACCTGTACTCCAGCTCACTGCTCTCAGGGAGCTAAAGGAACAAGGCTGTTTTTAACTGCATGCTTCTATCAAGCAATGCTGATAGAGGAAAACCTAGTCCAACCTTCATCATGCTGCCTGTCCCAATCTTTCAACCCCACCCCGTATAAATGCACGCACTGATCCCACCAACCTCATCACTTGAGGAGGTTCCACAGAATGGGAGACAGCAGTATCATTATCGAAACTTCCTAAAGCTTAAAAGTGGATCAATTGTGATGCTCACACGGCCAAGTCCAGACATCCTGCCACGCCAACAACAATGGCTTGCATTTTTATCGTGGCTTTAGTGTGGAAAACTATCCCAAGGTAACAGGATGATAGCCTGACAATGCTGAACCAAGACCTGGAAGGAGTTACTAGGCCAGACAACCAATAGATTGGTCAAATATGCAGGTCTGAGGAACATTTTGGAGAGAGAGGGGAAGGCAGGTGAAGAGGTTTTGAGAGAGAAGTCCAGAGCTTCGGCTCAGAGGCTCTGAGGGTTGAGAGGCTGGAAGAGCTCAGAGAGACTGTGAGGTAGGAGGCAGTGGAAGGATTTGATCACAAGGAGGAAAGTTTTAAAAATCAAGGTGTTGCTTGACCAGGAGCCAATGCAGGTCAGTGAGTAAAGAGTGGGGGCAATGATGGATGACCAGGAGTTGGTACAAGGTAAGGATACAGTGGGGGAAAGACTGTGAAGTTTCTGAAGCTGGGAGACTGACCAGGAAAGCCTTGGAAAATTCAGGTGTGGAGATGACATGGGTCTCCTCCTGGATTCACTTTCAGCTGAGAGTGAGCTCAGAGAGGATTTGAAGATTAGAACTGATGGACAGAAGTCTATTATTAAGTATTACAACCTCACTGAAATGTTGGGGGCGTTTGAGGAGACATTGAAGTTGTCTTTATTGACGTATGTCATTACCAAGGCTGTTCTCTTGGCCTGATGTACATCAATTGATCATCAAATACAACAGCATAAGAAATTATTCCTTCTGTCTAATCAACAATTAAAGAATCTTTGCCAAAGCTACCTCTGATTAAAGGTTTATTGCCCAACCAGACGACTGATTAACTCAACCTCCCACAGTCCTAGTCAGATCAATCCCATCTCCATCCACGGATGGGGAGAGAGTGTTTGGGAATGATTGCTGGATTGATGAGACTGAAAATCCTCTTTTGCCCCTTGGTACCCTCCTGCTTTCTCCAAACCCTTTCCCTTGTCCCACTCATCCCCTCATAGCCACATGCCTGGACAGGAGTTACGAGACTAGCTCCAGAGTGACTGAACAACATCAGAAACCACAGACAGCTGGATTTCTGTCTCCAGCTCCCTACCGGATGCCAGTTACTCACCTTGTTATAAATAGCCGAGAGTTTATTTTTGCAAACTCAGTTACATTTTGCTGGTAAGCTGTTCTGATTCCACCCCAAATAACCCCTGCAACCTTTTCTTTAGATCAAAAATAATCGTTGTTTGCATATTTGAGCCAGTAGTCAAGAAAACATCCTATTTTTCAGCCCCTTGCCATTCATCCCAACCCTGCTATTCCACCCCTATCACCCCCAACCCCCTTTTCCCAACTTTAAATATCGTCAGAAATTCAGGAAGTTCATTTTTCTCTTATTTGTTTTTCTTTGGGAATTGTGGGTGTCACTGTCTGGGCCAACATTCATTGTTCACCCTTAAATGCCTTTGAGCTATCTTCCTGAACCACTGCATTCCATATGGCACAAGTGTATGGTCACCCAATTGGTGTGGGGAAGGATATTTTCACTCATTTTTGACTTTATCGTATCCAAGTGTCTTGAGGCCATTTCAGGGCGCAGTTAAGAGTCATCCATATTACTGTGGATCGGGAGTCACATGTAGGCCAGACCAGGTAAGCATGGCAGATTTCCTTCTCTAAAGAATATCAGTGAACCAGAAATTTTTAAAAAGTTCAGTTGGGGGGTGGTGTTTATGTTCTGGGCTAGACCGGCATTTATTGCCCATCCCTAATTATTCAGAGGGCAGTTAAGAGTCAACCACATTGCTGTGGGTCTGGAGTCACATGTAGGCCAGACCGGGTAAGGTCAGAAGTCACATGACACTAGATTATAGTCCAACAGGTTCATTTGAAGTCAAAAACTTCCAGAGTGCTTTGAAAGCTTGTGATTTCAAATAAAGCTGTTGGGCTATGACCTGGTGTCATGCGACTTCTGACTTTGTCCACCCCAGTCCAACACTGGCACCTCCACGTCAGACTGGGTAAGGGTGGCAGATTTCCTTCCCTAAAGGGCATTAATGAATCACGTTAATAATCAACAACATTCACTATTTCTTTTTTAAATTCCAGATTTTCTGAACTGAATTTAGTTTACATCAGCTTGCTGTGATGGGAATTGAGCCCATGTCCCTAGATCGTTAGCCTGTGCTTCTGGATTACTTGCCCCATGACGACACCGCTGCACCATTAGCCCCAGTTAGTGTAAGGATGGGCAGGTCATGGATACAAATGATGAAGAAGAGCACGGAGATCTGGGAAGGTTGGAGCACTGGTTGAGATGAGAAATAGGGAAGGGATGGGGGAAGGTGAAGCTATGGAGGGATTTGTAAACAAGGATCAGAGTCTTAAAGTTGGAGCGTTGCCTGATCTGGGAAGTCCATGTAAGTCAGTGAGACCAAGGCTGATAGGTGAATGGGAGGATGAGGGTTCAAATCTCGTAGCAGGATCCTGGATGAGGTGAGGGGCTAGACAGTGGGATATCAGTCAGGACAGTAACGGATAAATCAATTGATCAAAGTGGAGGAGAAACACCGGAAGATTGATCAGTACTCAATGATAAAGAGAGCATCTGAACCAGACCACGATAACCTTCTGCTGATTTATTGATCAGCTTTCTTTTCCAGTTTGAAGTTTAATATTTTATTCTCTTTAGTTACGACATGAGTGAGAAACACAACAAATTGCATTTTAATAGCTTCCTTTACAACCTCAGGAAATTCCAAAGGGTCTCATGGCTAATGAGTTGTTTTTGAAGGGCAGGCACGGCTCAAATTTAGCAAACAGATTTTCAGGACAGCAAATACATCAGTGAGAAAAATGTACCTGCTTTAAGGGTTTGTTTGATACTAAAAAGATAATTATTGGCCAAGACACAGGAGTAGGGGTGAGATTTCTCCTACTCCTCTTCATCTCATGGCTGTCCAAATATTCATGTACACCTGTTCCTCCAACAGTGCGGCGCTCCCTCAGCACCGGCCCTCTGACAGTGCGGCGCTCCCACCTCCGACAGTGCGGCGCTCCCTCAGCCCCGACCCTCCGACAGTGCGGCGCTCCCTCAGTAACATACCAGGAGTGTCTGCCTGTCTGTTTATACTCTGGGGTGTGTTTCAATTTCAGAATATTGCCAGGTGAGAGTGCTGCCCATGGTCATGCTGACAACAGTGTTTTGGCAGGAGGTGGGGGTTGCAGAGCACAGGGTCTCAGCTGTTTCCTCATTCGTCTAGTGTCAATCATTTTGCCTTCTCTCAGTGTGGATAATACACACAATATCATCAGAAATTCCTGCCAGTGCACCTCACGCAAACCCACGGTGGTTCAAAGCAGCCATGATCCTCCTCAATGGCTGACTGGAATTGAGGGGCTGAATGACCTGTCGTGTTCCTTTTCCTCCTCCTTTCACCAGCACAGCTCCCACGAATCACCCCAATGGAACACCCACTTCCACAGTGAGGACCTCTCCTTGGCGTCAACGTGACACCCAGCATAACACCCTCTCAAGTGCCTCCACCTCCTTTGTACTGAGGCAGTGAGTCACATCCATGGAGCCAGTCCAACTTGATCCATCACACCCTCTTATTGGATAGACGCTCTGATTCCTGACCAACTCCACTGAGGGTCTCCCCTGTTCCAGCACACACTGCAATCTGGTTATTCCTCATTTGGTGATTTGCTGTTGACTCCATCAATCCCACCGCAAGCTCACAGGCAATTTGCACAGAGAGAAACAGTTGGGTTGAGGGCAGTTCCTCTCTCTCTCTCTTTCCTGTTAGTACTTGTCTTTGTTGACAATATAACTCTTTCCCCCAAACCCTGCCACACTCCTCCTTCCCTGGTCTCTCCCCATCAAAGGACATGCCTTTGTTTCTCTTGGACCGGCAACGTTATCCTTTCTTCTTTAGGTTTCCCTGTCTACACTTCGTTCCCTCAAACTTTCTGTCCATTTTTCTGCCTCACTCTGCTCTCCAATTTCTTGACCATATCATCTGACAGCTCATCCATTTTTTCCATGTTGTTCAGTATCTGCCCCAGTCTATCCTTTGTTCCTATTCCCCATTCCCTCTCTCTTTGAAACTTCTCATTCCTTGCCCAGTTTCCTCTATCCCAATTATTTGACGGAGGACTTTTTTCCTCCCTCAGTCCATCTCTCACGCTCACTCCAACCCCCTTTCACCCCCCTGTAGTTGCCCACCTTTCTCTGTTCCCAATCCCTCTTCCATCTGTTCATTCTCGGTCTCTCCCCGCTCAGTCAACCTGAGCCTTTCAGCACCTCCTCCCTCACTTTTCAGTTGTCCCTCAATGTTAGGATGTGGTGGGCATTCCTTGCAGTCAGGAAATATGGAGACTGAAGATTTACACAGAGAAAGGCTTTTCCTTGCAAATCCCTCCAAACCTAATTCCCTGGTCCATTCCAATTCAGAATTTCTTCCAATTGGGAATAACAAGACAAAGGTCTGCAAACATTTTGAATGCATTCTCACAGACTAAACAAAGGCAGCGGTATTTACAAAGTAATGATTAAAATTCACTTTGCTTTGTATAATTTAGCTGTTCATTGAGAAGTAATTAACTTAATGACAAGCCAGTTGGAACCTGTAAAAGTAGCAAATAAATATCAGTCAACAAGTTTGGAATCAACGCAGGAAGTTCTGGCAACAGTGGGTTCCTATATCGGTGTATCTGCAGTCTGCCTTAGATGGAAAATGACTGGCAAATGCTTCTGAAGGACTGGTACAAAAATCTGGCTGAACTAACCACTATTTAAATTAGACCAGATCTCCATAAACGATTTCCAATTCCCAAAAACTTTGTCGCCCCTAAATCCGGCTGAAAAGTTAGCACCTCTCAACCCAGGGTTGAAGAGCTTGACAACAGGCATTTCGTTTCTCTCTGTCCAGTCTGCCTTACAACGGAAACAAAATTTAAAACAAAACCCAGAAAGCGCTAGGCAAAAATCCGCATCTGAGTAGCACAAACAGCTCACGTCGCGTATCCACGGTCCCTCTATTCGGCTGGAGGGTGTTGGCATCTGAAATGCTCCAAGGGGAAAGGGGTTTTAACCTCCAGAAACGCACGCAGAAATTGCTGGAGAAACTTAACAGGTTTGGCAGCATCAGCGGAGACAGAAGCAGAGTTAACGTTTCAAATCCAGTATGAATGTTCGGAATGTTACAACAACTCAAGAAAGATCAATTCTGCCGGAGATATATACCAGACTTGAATCATTAGCTCTCTCTCTCTTCCCCCACAGATGCTGTCAGACTTGCTGAGCTTCTCCAGCTAGTTCCGCGTTTGTTTCTGAATGCCAGCATCCTCAGTTCTGAGGAAGGGTCACCGGACACGCAACGTTATCTCTGATTTCTCTGCACAGATGCTGCCAGACCTGCTGAGCTTTTCCAGCAGTTTCGGGTGTTTTTTGCTCAGTTCTTTAGGGGATTTTTTTTTTGTGTGTGTTGAACTCACCTCCAGAGTTTGCCCAGAGTCTTGCTAAGCTCCGCGTTGTGGAGATGTGGGTATTGATCTGCCAGTTTCCTTCTTGCGGCCTGAGCCCACACCATAAAGGCGTTCATAGGTCTCTTGACATGAGGCTTATTCTTAGAGGAGCCGTTGACTCGGACCGGCATTGGCACTAGGGTCCAGTCATAACCTTCCAGCACTTGGCTCACCGCTTCTCGGATGCACAGCGGAAATTTGTCCTCCTCGCTCTCCCGTTTGCCACTGCCTTCCTCGGTGCCAGCCTGGAACTTTTCATCTCCATCAGGAGCGAGAGAGGATCCAGGAGAAACCACCGACTCACTCTCTGAGCCTCCCGAGCTCGCCACGTCTGACACGCTCCGATCATCCGACATGGTCCCTTCCAAGTAAAAAAAAGGAAACCTGATTACAGCTCGCTAATGGTTAGCAACAACGGCACACACACACACACACACACACAGGCGCACACACACACACACACACACACACACACACAATCCAGAGCCGCCTTTATACAATTAAATTCATTCCCCAGAACACAAACCCCTTCCTTTTTCAGGCACACACTCAGAGAAGGGCAGAGAGAAGACGAAGAAGAAAAAAAGTTTTTTTTGAAAGTTGTCAAACTTGTTTTGCACCTTAAGATTAGTCAATGTCAGCTCTTCAGCGCTTGAGAAATTCCAACTAACTTTCTGTGTAGGTTCTGCAGGTCCCTCCAGAGTTACAACGTGAGTTCTGTTTTTCTCTTGGTGTTGAAAGATTTAATTGAAAAGCAAACAGTGGGCATCATCCGATGGAATGAGTTGTCCTCTCAGCCCTGGGATGCTCCTTGCTTTCCCCCCCCTCCCCCTTTCTCCCCCACCCTCCCCCTCCTGGGGATATTCAACGGTAGAGGCTGCTCTACTCCCAACTACAGCCGAACTTTTTGTAAAAAGAAACTTGAGGGTGCTCGGTCGTTCAGCTTTAAATACCATACCCAGCCCCCATTGGCTACACTGCATGGCTTTAGTCGCCCCCCATGGAGCTCTGCAGCGATTGGACAGCTCTCCATGGGTGGGCAGGGCTTAGGCGTTAGACTCCACCCAGAGGCGGGGCCCTCTTCATTAGCCGGAAGTGTGGAGTGTGTGAGCGAGTTGTGGTGTGTCCTACACTGGAGGCATGCTGAGGAACCTGCTCAAAGACCTGTCAGAATCAGGGCAAAGGCCTGTAGATGCTGGACGTCCCTAACCAGCGCAGAGAAACTCAGGAGGTCACGCAGCATCTGTGGAGAGAGAATCAGAGTTAACGTTTCCAGTCCAGTCTGACTCATCTTCAATTCTGAAGAACTTCAGAAGCTTTAGAGTCATACAGCACAGATCCTTCAGTGCAACCAGGCCATGCCGAATATTATCCCAAACTAAACTAGGCCCACATGCTTGCTCCTGGCCCATATCTCTCCAAACCTTTCCTATTCATGTACTTAACCAAATGTGTTTTAAATATTGTAACTGTACCTGCCTCCACTGCTTCCTCAGGAAGTTCATTCCACATTTGAATCACTCTGTGTGAGAAAAAGTACCCCTCATGTTTTTTTTTTAAATCTCTCTCCTCTCACGTTAAAAAATATGCCCCCTAGTCTTAAGATCTCCCATCCTAGAGAAAAGACAGCTACATGTCACATCCAGAAGATAGAAGGTATCTTTGCAAAAATTAAATAACGTCTCTTGCAGACACATGGACCAGATGGAAGTGTATCTACCACTTCCTCTGGCATTCATTTCACATATGAACCTCCCTCTGTGTGAATAAGTTGCCCCTCAGGTCCCTTTTAAATCTTTCTCCTCTCACCTTAAAATTATGCCCTCTGGTTTTGAACTCCCCAATCCTGGAGGAAGGGGGCAGGGGCACTTTACCTATGGCCCTCATGATTTTAGAAACCCCTATAAGATTACCTCTCAACTTCCTATGCTCCTGTGAAAAAATCCCAGCTTATCCAGCCTCCCCCATAACTCAAACCCTCTGTTCCCGGTAACATCCTTGTAAATAAAAACTGAAAGAACTGCATGATACTGTAAATCAGGAACAAAAACAGAAGTTGTTGGAAAAGCTCAGCAGGTCCTGGCAGCATCTGTGAAGAAAAAAATCAGAGTTAACGTGTCAGGGCCAGTGACCCTTCCTCAATACTGGTTTCTTCACAGATGCTGCCAGACCTGCTGAACTTTTCCAATAACTTCTGTTTTACATCCTTGTAAACTTTTGCTGCACCCTCTCCAATTTAATGATATCCTTCCTATGGCAATGCAACCAGAATACTACACAGTATTCCAAATGTGGCCTCACCAATGTCCTGTACAACTGCAACATGACATCCCAACTCCCTAACTCAATGGTCTGAGTAATGAAGGCATATGTTCCAAACACCCAAGTGATAGTGATAGAGAGATGAAGATTGGTTTTGACACATTGGAGAACCCCCTTACTCTGCTTCAGACCAGCACAGTGGGATTTCTTTCATCTCCTCCTCAGAAGGTAGGCAGGGTCTTAGTTTAACACCTCACCCGAAAGACAGCACAGCACTCCCTCTATTGGGCACAATTATAACATGTAAAAGACATTTGGACAGGTACACGAACAGGAATGGTAAAGAATGATATAAGCCAAGCACAGGCAAATGGGACTAATTTAGTTTGGGAAACTTGGTCAGCATGGATGAGTTGGACTGAAGGGTCTATTGTATGATTGTATGGTTGTTAAGCTGCGGTTTGTGGGATCTTGCTGTGTGCAAAGTGGCTGCTGTGTTTCTAACAGAGGACAAATGGCATCACTTCCAAAGTGTTGCACTGGCTTTAAAACACTTTGGGATGACTTGAGAACGTGGCAGTTGCCATTGAAATGCAATTGTTATGCACCGTTCAGAAACCACAGCAACAAAGCCCTGAGCTGGAGTGGGATTGGGGCAGTGATGGAGTACATGACTGGAATCTGGACATTCTTCTCTGTTAGCATTTGGATGGCAAACTATTCCTCCAATGTCTTCATGTAAACACCCAATTTCATACTCACCATTTACAGTTAGCAACTGACAACCACCAGACACCAGGGCAGAGAGCTTTACTCTGTATCTAACCCTGTGCTGTCCCTGTACTGGGAGTGTTTGATGGGGACAGTGTAGAGGGCGCTTTACTCTGTATCTAACCCTGTGCTGTCCCTGTCTTGGGAGTGTTTGATGGGAACAATGTAGAGGGCGCTTTACTCTGTATCTAACCCTGTGCTGTCCCTGTCCTGGGAGTGTTTGATGGGGACAGTGGAGAGGGCGCTTTACTCTGTATCTAACCCTGTGCTGTCCCTGTCTTGGGAGTGTTTGATGGGAACAATGTAGAGGGCGCTTTACTCTGTATCTAACCCTGTGCTGTCCCTGCCTTGGGAGTGTCTGATGGGGACAGTGTAGAGAGAGCTTTACTCTGTATCTAACCTCATGCTGTCCCTGTCCTGGGAGTGTTTGATGGAGACAGTGCAGAGAGAGCTTTACTCTGTATCTAGCCCCGTGCTGTCCCTGTCCTGAGAGTGTTTGATGGGGGCACAATGTAGAGGGTGCTTTGCTATGTATCTAACTCCATGCTGCCCCTGTCCTGGGAGTGTTTGATGGGGGACAGTATAGAGGAAGTTTTACTCTGTCACTAACCCTGTGCTGTCCCTCTCCTGAGAGTGTCTGGTGGGAACAGTTTAGAGGGCACTTTACTCTGTATCTAATTCAATGCTGTCTCTGACATGGAAATGTTTGAGGAGGGACAATGTAGAGGAGACTTTACAGTTTAGAGGGAGCTTTACTCTTTAACTAATCCCAAGCTGTCCCTGTCCTGGGAGTATATGGTGGGTGACAGTGTAGAGGCAACTGTATCCTGTATCTAACCCCGTGCTGCCCCTGTGCTGAGAGTGTTTGATGGGGACAGTGTAGAGGGAGCTTTACTCTGTATCTAACCCTGTGCTGCCCCTGTGCTGAGAGTGTTTTATGGGGACAGTGTAGCAGGAGTGTTTGAAGTTTGCACTGTTGTGGCCATTCCATCAGCATCCTGAACTGGTCACGTATTGCAATTCCTTCCTTAAACCTTTGGACCAACATCCTGGAACTGATTATCTGGTATCATTGTGGGAGTAACTCTTCAACATGAGCTGTCGTGTTTCAGGATGAGATTTTGTCACAATCTTCTTAAGGGACGGCTATATATGGACATGAACAGCCAGCCCTGTGAACGAAGCCCACATCCTGAGATTAAATCCTAGCAGATCAGAGAAAAGATTTAGAGCAGAAATATTTCTTGTGAAACATCAACCCTACTTGCCATTGAGTTACATGGAACCAATTTAATAATTGCCGTGAATTAATCTGCACTCAGTAAGAAACTGTGGCCCCATTGATTCCCAAACCTTCACTCACAGCTATTTGCTAATTAATTGTTCCATCCTGATATTGTATCCCTTTTGAAGAAGTCACTCATTTTACAGTCATTTTTTAATTTAGAAGTTCTTATTGCTGCACAGAGAGACGTGCACGCATCAGGACCAACACAAGAATGCCAAATTTCAAGCAATCATGACAATTTATACCATGGTTGGTTGGCAAGTCAACTTCGATTTGCTAAGCTGTTGCCATGGAGCAGAAAATGGGGAACTACAGGCTTTTCAATCATGTGGGTAATTCCAAAAAGGCACAAGGTTTAAGAATGTTTCTTTCCCTCAGTAGAGAATGTGCCCTATTTATGAATGTATGTTGCTTTTAGCACACAGAAATGCATGACACCCCGAGTTCAGCTGGGTGTCTTCTATCGGTTATTAGTGCTGCGTCCTGAATTATTCAGCAATTGCTACCCAAACGTAGAATCACATCTTGACAGTCGATGTTTTGCTTTTGGCTTTACAACAGCAGGATGATTGAGTATAATTTGCGGTCTGCCTGTTGCAAACGACCAAAGGAACATGAGATAACAAGGTGCGGTGCTAGATGAACACAGCAGGCCAAGCAGCATCATAGGAGCAGGATGGTCTAGGCCCGAAATGTCAAGCTTTCCTCTCCTATGATGTTGCTTGGCCTGCTGTGTTCATCCAGCTCCGCACCTTGTTATCTCGGATTCTCCAGCATCTGCAGTACTTATTATCTCTGATCAAAGGAACATGCTGTCTGATTTGATTAGTTGATCACTAGGATTTATGCCGAGCCACCCAGGACTGAAAATTGGACACAACTTTGACCAAGACACCTTCCACCCAATGAAGCTGAGCTGGAGTCTTGCTGAAAATGCAGTGAGGAACTAGCAGGTTCTCAAGGTAGGTCCTAGCTCGGTGCTTGAGCAAGGTCTGTGAATTACCTTCAGTTTTCACTTCTGCTCACTGGCTAGCCAGAAAAGAAAGGAATGTTGGCAAGATCCCAAGGCTGACATTAACCAGTTGCCTCCCTCTCCCTTTGATTTGCATTTGGACCCGAGGTGCTGAGACGAGCAGGACACTGTGGGATTGAATCAAACAAGCTGCTGCTGGATTCTCTGTAATCCCACTCTTAGATGGACCTTCAGGCAAGGTAAAGGAAAATAACTGAACAAGATGTGCTGGGCATTAATGGTTGGAGTAATTTCAGAAAAACACTCCCAAGAGCTCAATAATGCAGCTGACAAGGCTGATTATTTGCAATGTCAACCACGTGGATCCTATTACACCAATCTCCATCGTTCTTCTTCGCTAAGCTCCAGGCCACTGGAAGGTACTGACACAGAAAGGCCCCATCCACAGCCTAGAGCACAGACCCTGGGCTGATCCTTCCAGTACAGTGCTGAGGGAACGCCACACTGTTGGAGGGTCAGTGCTGAGGGAGCACCGCACTGTTGGAGGGTCAGTGCTGAGGGAGTGCCGCACTGTCGGAGGGTCAGTGCTGAGGGAATGCTGCACTGTCGGATGGTAAGTGCTGAGGGAGCGCCGCACTGTTGGAGGGTCAGTTCTGAGGGAGCGCCACACTGTCAGAGGGTCAGTGCTGAGGGAGCACCGCATTGTTGGAGGGTCAGTGCTGAGGGAGTGTCGCCCTGTCGGAGGGTCGATACTGAGGGGGTGCTTCACGTCCTGCATTGAATAACTCCCCTCTTGACTCCCCAACATCTGTCCACCATTAATGAGGCACAAATAAAAGTAAAATAATGCAGCTGCGGGAGTGTTGGAATAAAAACAGAAAGTGCTGGAGAAACTCAGCAGGTCTGATAGCATCTGTGGAGAGAGAAACAGAGTGTGTGACTGAAATCCAACAACTGTTTTTCAGAGCTACAAGGCAAAGTCAGGAGTGTGATGGAATACTCCCCACTTTGCTGGATGGGTGCAGCTCTAACAATAACCAAGAAGCTCAACACCATCCAGGACAAAGCAGCCGGCTTGATTGGCACCACAGCCACAAACATCTATTCCCCCCACCACTGACGCTCAGTAGCAGCAGTGTGTACCATCTACAACATGCACTGCAGAAATTCACCAAGGATCTTTAGACAGCACCTTCCAAACCCGCAACCACTTCCATCGGGAAGGACAAGGGCAGCAGATACATGGGAACGCCACCCCCTGCATGTTCCCCTCCAAGCCAGTCACCATCCTTGCTTGGAAATATATCGCTGTTCCTTCACTGTCACTGGGTCAAAATCCTAGAATTCCCTCCCTAAGGGTATTGTGGGTCAACCTACAATACATGGACTGCAGTGGTTCAAGAAGGCAGCTCACCGCCACCTTCTCAAGGGGCAACTAGGGACGGGCAATAAGTATGAGACCAGGCGGTGATGTCCACAATTGAAAACAAAGTTTAAAAGAAGACTTCACTACTCTACACAGCACTGATTTCTTTAAGCCTTGGCCACCAGTTGCATCAATCTCAGTCTCATCAGGGGGAGTTGGTATGGTTCAGTGGTAATTATTGCCTTTGTTCGAATTCTGCCATGGCCATGATGGAGTTTGAATTCATTGAAAAATCTGGAATTAAGATTCTAATGATACTGGTGTCAAATGTCAGGAAAATCCCTTCTGGTTGTTTGAGGGAAGGAAATCTGCTTGGTAACACCATCCTTATGTACTTTGGCCTACAAGTGGCTCCCACGGCCCTCTGGCCAATTAGGGACGGGCAATAAATGCTGGCCTAGCCAGGGACGCCCACATCCTGTGAATGAATGAATAAAAATGGGAGAAAGGGTCACTTGCCCCGTAATGTTAACTCTGATTTCCCTCCACAGATGCTGCTAGACCTGCTGAGCTTTCCCAGAAATTTCTGTTTGTGTTTCTGATTTACAGCTTCCGCAGTTCTTTCAGTTTTTATTTAAAAAGATCCTTATCCATTTCTGAAGTGTAACGGAATTAATTTGTACAAATTGGAGTTGTAGATTAATTACTGTTATTGACTCTATCTCTAACCTCTCCAAGTATTGAAGACTTATGACTCGATCTTTTCATTACTTGGTAAATATGTGAGATCACGAGGTGGGTTTTGATTTGAGCTATTGGAACATCCTTTCAAAGCATCAACCCTTGCGTTACATCTTTTGTGTGTGCTGGACTCATCAACTCTTCCAACACATGCTTCCAGCTGCTACGTTTGCCCTCTTGTAGAAAGGAAACGTTTTCGACCTCTGTCCTAAACATGCTGCTTCTGGTTCTGATTGCGTCAGCTCCCAGTCTCAGCCTTGCTCCTTCCACCGGGTCATCACCACATCTTCTCCCCTTTTTTCTCCTGTTTTCAGATAGGAGGAATAGGGAGGGGTTTCTCTCACAATTTACCTTTAATGAGGCGTGAACTCTACATTCTGAAGGAGCTTGACAGGGTTGATGCAGAATGGATGTGACCCCTTCTTGGGGAGACACTGGATTTGAATCAGGGACACTGGGCTGAATCTTATCAAAAAAACAGCTAAGTGTCCATTTCAGGGAATTCCTTGGAGACTTGCCCTCCATGAGCTATCTCACTCAATTCTCTGCCATGCACTGATCCCATTTTTGTAAATCTATTGGCACCTTACGCCATCGCCTACCTGACCAACAGTCCTTGTCACTGTGGCTACAACACTCCCTGTGCTTAGCACCCATTGCTCTCTCCCTAACACAGGCAGAGCACAGTGCCATGTCATTGCTGAATCTGGCAACAGCACACTTTGTAAAGACTTCAGTTGTTAAAGTTGTTTCTTTAAATTAAACAGCAGGGAAAATGAGAAAAGTGCAAACAAAAATGTCACTGCATTTGTGATTGAGAATAAACTGGGGCAGCTTGCTCTGTGATTGGCAAGTATTTTCACGATCAAAGCATTTTCTAATCAACCTGTTCAGGGCTGTTATTGCACACCCATGGTGCACACCCATTAGAACCTAACCTTTTGGTCCAGAGGTAGAGACACTACCATTGCACTACCATAACTCCTAAATTTACAGTCAGCGAACGATCACTTCATCCACCTCAGGTCCACTGGATGTCAGTTGAGTCCTGTCTGGGGTGTTGCACTCTAAGCTGCAGCACTCTATCCAGTTGAAGATGATGTTCCCCCTGCACCACTTTCCCATCTTCATCCTCAGAAGCCTACTGCTGTTCTTTGAACTCTTCAGAGTCCATCCATCCCCTCTTTACCTGGGCCAGATGACTAGGCACACATTGCATTCTCAGGGGGTTCTTGAGGTCTGTCTGCTCCATGATGGGGAAAGATAGAATCAAGATGGGTCAAAAGGCATCTTCTCCTCAAAAAATTGAGCCACTGATTGGTTGGAGATGTAGGAGGCCAGGGCTGGTTTAGACTGATAGCGTTTATGGGTTTGCTCTGCAATAGTAGCAACAATTTGGATGATGACCAATCAGCAGCCAGTTTCAGAATGGGGGAGGGTTTCTAAAATTGACCCTAACTCAATAACCTGTCCCCCCCCACCCCACTGATCTCCCCCTGCCTCCCCCCCAGTCAACCCTTTGACCCTAAACCTCAGCCCCCTGCTCAACCCCATCCACCCCCCCCCCCCCCCCCACTATTACCTTGCTCACCCCCTCACCCCAGTCACCCCCAACCCTGCTCACCCCCTCCCCCCTGCTCACCCCCTCACTCCGGTCACCCCCTCACCCTTGCTCACACCCTCACCATCAATTGACTCAATCCTTCACTCCTTAACCCTTCCAAACTGGTCTCCCCTCAAACCTTCAACCTCCCCTCGCCCTCAAACTAACCCCCAGTGCAACCCTCAGGAATGCAAAGCCTCAATAAACAGTCACCCGTGTAATGAGGGTTAAAGGTCACCATACAAAACCGTTCCCTTATTTAGACACAATGCCGTAATGGTCCCTTGGATCCAACAAGCTTTGACAAACTTCCCCAGCCCTTCCCCCTGAGTCCTTCAGTGAGGAGGCCTGTACTGGGAAGGTGAAACATTTCTTATGCCCCTCTGAAGGATGAGGTGCCAGTGAGAGTGAGAGTGGTTAGTTTGCAGTACAGTGAAGCTGCTAGTGTTGTGATGCCAGCAAGCCCCCTCAGTGCCGGCCTGATGAAAAGACATCATTTGAGGAGGTGCCCCGTGTGGGAGGGCCAGTGGGAAGGCAATGATAAAGAGCCACAGTTGGGTCCTTTGTCTAAGGCTCATGCCCACATCCTGCACAATCAGCAGAGCAATGGACAAAGTCACTGTAGGCCAAAGACAGTCGGGATCACAACACAGACTGTGTAACCACCTCGGCATTAACCCAATGATCCCAGGTCGTCAGAATTTCCCTTGATTTCTGCAAAAGGAGAGGGACATGTTTTCTTTCTGCTTTTGACTCCTGCCATTCACCAGGATGACCCCATGATCATGAATATTCTATCTTACTGTGAAATCAATCGATAAATGTGACATAGAGATTTGTTTATTTCTGGTGATTTTATTCCAAAATGAGGAAAAGAAGGAATTTCACACGTGGGTTGTTACAAGTAAATAAGTTAGAGTTAACCGTGCCTTAGGGAGCATTGCAAACTGAGGCCACAGGAATGATAAAGCTGGAGTTTGGTTGTGTGAAGGGGAGTAGTGTAAAGGTGGAGAAATAGAATTGAGATGCAGAATCTAACAGAATACAGAATGACCTGGAAAGGCTGAATTGCATTGTCCTCTTTCTAATTTGCCCAGATCACTGTGAAGGGGCATTTTATAGAAACATTTTATGTCTTGGCATCACAAGGGCACATCTAAATACTTCTTCAATGTTATGAGGGTTTCTGCCTCTATCACCCTCACAGGTAGTGAGTTTCGGATTCCCACCACTCACCTGGGTGAAAAAGTATGTTAAATCTCCCCTAACCCTCCTGCTCCTTACCTTAAATCTATGCCCCCTGGTCATTGATCCCTCCACCAAGGGAAAGAATTCATTCCTGTCTACCCATCTATGTCCCTCATAATTTTGTACATCTCAATTGTGCCCCTCTCAGTCTCCTGTGTTGTAAGAAAAACAAACCGAGTCTATTCAATCTCTTTTCATCACTGAAGCTCTCCAGCCCACGCAACATCCTGGTAAATCTCCCCTGCATTCTCTCCAGGGCTATCGTATCCCTCCTATAATGTGGATTCCAGAACTGTGTTTATATTTGTCGTGATTGGAACCAGGGCCAGGTGGATCTCATTGACTATGAGATCCTTAATTGGGCTCGCTAACCTGGCCCAATCAGGGAGCCCTGGCTGACAGATATAAACAGGAGATTCAGAGCGTCTCCTTAGTCTAGGGCCTGGCTATGAGCTGGTGGTCAGAGACCATGTACTGTGCACGTGTAAATAAAGAGTGACTGGGTGATGGGATACCGGCCTCTGCACGGTTATTGCAATATTATATGATTATAGTTTGTAATTATGTAAGAGTGGAAATTTCTGAAGCTTAAATGAGGCAGCAGCGTCAAAACCCCATTTCTCCTTGCTGCTATCCTGCGAAACAAGAGTGTTTCAGTTGTTGGACGGCTCAGCGAGCCTTTGTCACTGGGAAGGCAAACACTTCCTTCATCAGCCCCTTACACTCGAGGAGAAGGTAGCAGTGACCCAGGCGAATGCCCAAACTGTGGGAAACATGCTCACCCTCATCATGTTGTGATGCAGGAAGTCGGTGGAGTTTTGGCCTTGCGTCAAGGATTTTGGAATCCACCTGAACAGATGATTGAACACTTGCGGATATCTAAATAGCCTTCTCCACCCCCCAACCCCCACTCCCTCTCCCCAGTACCTGGGACGGTCCCACCACACCAATCCCTTACACAGGGCAGCCTTTATATACGGCCTGTGGCTTGATATAAGACTGGTATTGTATTTGCCTGGCGTGGTTTGCAGCTCAGCATAGCAACAATGAATTTAATGTACAGTGAGGTCTTTTAGAAGCAATAGGGGCCCAGAACAATTCGCCTTGTGTTTCCAATTTTGCAGTATGAATGGTAAGTTAGATAAGACTTTGGGGCCTAGTTGTGTATCCCCTTTGTTCAGTCCCAGGTGAACTGGGACCATGTGATCAAATGTAAAGACTTGTTAAAATGAATAGCTGAAGGGACAGAGTCACAGAACGACAACATGTTTTCAGTCTGGTTGCTGTCCGTCTCCTTTTGAACATGGTGAACATTCCAGAAGCCACCAAATTTACCTCACGTAGTAGTTGGAATTTTGGGCCTACACAGCCGCAGCTGCCTGTCAAGTGGAATCCACTGCTGGTGTGTTTTTATTTGGGGAGAGAAATAATATCCCGATTTTGGAATCTACAAAGGTTTGTGAAAATGTCTTGTGCGTTTGACAGCAGGGTTAATGATTCTGGCTTTTCTTAAAAATGACAAGGCAAAGAATTGTATTTTGCTTGAGGTCGGGGGGGGGCGGTGGTGACTGTCACACAGGTAGCTGCAATGAATTAAAGGCCTCACTTGTTGCTAAGGGCCAGGGTCCTTGATGGTTAAACTGATGCTCAGTTGGGGTAGATAAAGGTGAAGTCAGATTGCCACCACAGATAAACCTGACATGGCAAAGGTGTATGAAAAAATAGTGAATAAAATAAAGGGGTCAATCCTACTGAAAGGGCAAATGTGTACTGAAAGCTTCCCACTTAATTGTCGCTTGATTTCTTTCGCTGACTGTCCTGGCCTCACCCACATTAAAGTATTTTCTGTGATACCTCAGTGAGGGTAAATGTTCTGACTCCGTGGCTGATGTCAAAGTAATCCAGGTGATAGTGTAAGGTTCTCAGTAGAGACACTGCTAGTACCTGAGCTGTGCAGGAAGGGAATGCGAACAAGAGCCTAGCGTAGATAAAATGGCCAGCACGCTCACGTTTCTGGGTCAGAGGGTTGAGTGTTCCAGTCCGAACTCCAGGGGTTAAACCCATAATCCAGGTCAATGTTCCAGTGCTGGGCTGAGTGAGTGCTGCTCTGTTGCAGGTGCTGTCTTTTTGATGAGACATTAAACTGGTCTGTCCACTCAGGTGGACCTGAAAGGACCATGGAACAACAAGGAAGTTCCTCCTGGTGTGTTGGGCCAGTGTTAATCTTTACAGAAACGTCAACATTATCATGGTCATTAACATCTTGTTTGTGGGAGCTTGCTGTGCACAAATGGGCTGCCATCTGGCCTGTGTTGTAGTGGTGACGACCACTGCAGGAAACATTTTTCACCAGCTTCTGCAGCTTTCTGGGGCTTTGAAAGGCACAATAGCGATGAAAATTATCATGAAGAGGAATCTAAAAGTCATTTCGGGCTCCTTGAAGCTGAGATTTTCAAATGGATTAGCGTTGGGATCATGGGAAGGGGTAAGGGACCCTAACCTCAGGACCTCATGATGGCTGTAAAGAGGAGGAGAGGAGACAAGAAACAGCAAGAGGTTGTAGGTCACTGACGTGAGATTAATGTTCCCAGGGACTGGAGGAGGGGTTGGGGAGGGGAGCGGTAGTTAGGGAATAAACCTAGGAAGGTGAGAAGTTGAAACTTCAAATTAACTTTTGAAAGTTTGTGACGCTTTTTTTTGCTCAGCAGTGACACACTCTGAATTCCAAATGTTGCTCTTTAATCTGTGAGTTAGCAGAACGGTTTGACAGTTTGACTGCTACATTTCCAGGTAATCAGTTGTAAACTGTTACTCGATGTGCCTTCCCCAGCTCACAGCACAGTTACGAAAACTCTCAGATTTCATTAGTACAGACATTGCAACCTCTCAGTGGATGAAGATTGACAGATTTCATGAGAAATCTCAAATCTCAGAGAAATATCATGAAAGGCCACTTCAGCTCTGGCCAGTAACCGACTCCTGGTTATCAGCTTTTCTATTTCTAAACATTGGAACGCTTTGATTAGAGTTCAGCTTGCGCCTGGCTATCTGTTAAATCCCCTGAACAACTAGATTAAATTCCAGTCTGTAACCCATTCTGGGGTACCTGTAATTCTATACAGCAGCTATACTGAACCCCTCCATTCGATTGCAGCCTGTAATGCACTCTAGTATCTGATACTCTGTGTAGAAATGAATCAGTTGAGCGTCCAAATTAGACTCTGTCATCACTCACTCCAGGGTATCTGGTATTCTACACAGGAATCCAGCAAACCCCTCAATTAGATTCTAGTGTGTAACTGAGTACTGTTGGAGGAGCAGGGAGAATGAGAGGTGAGCTAGAAGACAAAGCTGGACTAGTGCTGGGAGCGGGGAGTGAGAAAGAAAGCAGTATGCAGAGAGGAAGTGATAGACTTGTTGCTGGACATAACACAACATATTATGTAAGGACACTCTGTGTGCAGCTGGCTATAACACTATGTACATTATGTAATAACACAGTGTGTTACTGAGTATAATGCTGTGTATATTATACATTAGCACACTCCGTGGTACAAGCCCTTACTGGGTGTAACACTATGTGCAGTTCATAAAGCCACAGTGTGTGTTACAGCGTGTAAGACTGTGTATATTAGATAATAACACACTGTGTGTGACTGGGCATAACTGTGTGTGTACGGTATATAATGACAAACTGTATTATTGTATATTGTATATTACTGTGTATATCATACAATAACACGCCCTGTGTTACTGGGTCTAACATTGTCTATATTGATTGATGATATACCTTGCATTACTGTGTGAGCCCTGTCTATATCATACAATAACACACCCTGTGTTACTGGTTATAAAGTGGTGTGTATTATACGACGATACACCATGTGTTAGTTGGTAAAGCCCTGTGTACATATTACAATAACACATGCTCTATCACAAACAAAAACAGAAATTGCTGGAAAATCTCAGCAGGTATGGCAGCATCTGTGGGAAGAAAACACTGTTAACATTTCGGGTTGAGTAACCCTTCCTCAGAAGACTTTCCAAACAGGACCCTTTCTGAAAAAGGGTCACTCGACCCGAAATGTTAACTCTGATTTCTTTTCACAGATGCTGCCAGACCTGATGAGGTTTTCCAGCAATTTCAGTTTTTGTTTCTGATTTCCAGCATTTATAGTTCTTTCAATTTTTTGTCTAGTGTGTAAGACCCAGTGTGTCATTGGATATCATACTGTGTATACTGTACATTCACACACCATGCATTACTAATATAATGATGTGTATTTTAGGCCAGAAGACCAGAAGATATAGGGGAAGAATTAGGTCATTTGGCCCATTGAGTCAGCACTGCCATTCAATCATGGCTGATATGTTTCTCAAACCCGTTCTCCTGCTGCCTCCCTGTTATCTTTGATCCCTTAATCAAGGACCCATCTATCTCTGTCCTTAATATGCTCAATGACTTGGCCTCCTCAGGCCTCTGCAGCAATGAGTTCCACAGATTCATCTGTCTGTAGCAATGAGTTCCACAGATTCATCACTCTCTAGCAGAAGAAATTCCTCCTTATCTCAGTTCCAAAGGATCATCCCTTCACTCTGAGTCTATGTCACCGGGTTCTAGACTCTCCTACTGATGAAAACACCTTCTCCATGTCTACTCTATCAAGGCCTCTCAGTATTCTGTAAGTTTCAATCAGATCCCCTCCTCATCCTTCTAAACTCCATTGAGTGCAGACCCAGAGACCTCAACCGCTCCTCATATGACAAGCCTTTCATCTCCAGAATCATTCTTGTAAACCTCAATTCTAGTGCATCCTTCCTTAGATATGGAGTAGAAAATTGCTCACAACATTTTGACATTCAGTGGTCTGACCAGAGCCTTATACAACCTCAGCAGTACGTCCCTGCTCTTGTATTCTGCCCCTCTTGAAATGAATGCTAACATTGCATTTGCTTTCCTAACTGCCAACTGAACCTGCATGTCAACTTTAAGAGAATCCCAAACTAGGACTCCCAATTTCCTTTGTGCTTCAGATTTCCAAAGCCTTTCCCCATTTAGAAAATAGTCTACACCTCTGCTCTTCCTAACATAGTACATAGCCTCAAACTGTCCCACATTATATTCCATCTGCCACTTCTCCCAGCCTATCTAGGGCCTTCTGCTGCCTCCCAGCTTCCTCAACACTACCTGTCCCTCCAGCTATCTTTGTATCATCTGCAAACTTAGCAACAATGCCCTCAGTTCCTTTGCCCAGATCGTTATTGCTTTATGTGAACTGTTGTGGTTGCAATATTGACCACTGTGGAAATCCACAAGTGTCTAACTGGCATACTGAGAAAGATCCCTCTATCCCCACTCTCTGCCTTTTGCCAGTCAGTCAATCCTCTATCCACACCAGTACCTCACCCTAACACCGTGGGCCCTTATCTTATTTAGCAGCCTCCTGTGCAGACCTTGCCAAAGACCACCTGGAAATCCAAATAGATCATGTCCACTGGCTCTCCTTTGTCTAACTTACTGGTTACCTCCTCAAAGAATTTGAACAGATTTGTCAGGCATGACCTCCCATTGTTGAAGATGTGCTGACTCCGCCCTGTTTTACCATGCACTTCCAAGTACTCCACAAGACTCTAAAATCTTATAATCAACAAAGGTCATGCTCACCAGCCCACAGTTCCCTGTCTTCCTACATTCCTCTTTTCCTAAACAGGGGTGTTACAATAGCCATTTACCAAACTTCTGGGACTCTCCCTGACTCCAGTGTTTCCTGAAAGATCACCATCAATGCCTTCAGAATCCTCTCAGCTACCTTCTTCAGAACCCGGGGCGTAGTCCATCCAATCTGGATGATTTATTCACCTTCAGACCTTTCAGCTTCCCCAGTACCTTCTTCTTAGTGATAGCATACCAGAATTTCAAAAGAGTCAAGGGTCAGAAGTGAGTGTCCCTTGACTCTCTTGAAGTTCTGGTATTCTACAGGTGTCTTCCACCATGAAGACTGGTGGAAATTGCCCATTCCGTTCCTTTGCTGTTTCTTTATTCCTTGTTACTACTTCTCCAGCCTTATTTTCCAGTGATCTAATGTCCACTCTTGTCTCTTACCTTTTATATATCTAGCTAGCTTACTCTCATGTTTTATCTTCTCCCCCCTTATCCCTGTTGAGGTCATCCTCTACTGGTTTTTGAAGGCTTCCCAATCCTCTGGATTCCTACTAATCCTTACCGCATTGTATGCTTTATCATTTGCTTTTGTGCTGTCCCTGACTTCCCTTGTCAGCCATGGTTGCCTTCTCCTCCCCTAAGTATGTTTCTTCTTCTTCTTTAGGATGAATTTCTGCTTTGCCTCCTGAATTACACCCCCGTCTTCCTCAAACTCCTGCCATTGCTGCTCCACCATCTTCCCTGCTTGGGTCCCCTTCCAATAAACTCTGGCCAGCTCCTCCCTCACATCATTGTAGTTACCTTCACTCAATTGTAATATTGTTCCATCTGATTCCAGCTTCTCCCTCTCAAACTACAGGGTGAATTCTATCTTGTCATGGTCACTGCCTTCTCAGGTTTCCTTCACTTTAAGCTCCCTAATCAAGTCTGCTATATAAAAACATATTGTATGTTACAAAGTATAACATCTGTACATATTTTATAATAATTTACATTGCGTTACTGGATATACACAGTGTATATTATGGGATAGCATACAGTGTATTGATGAGGATTACACTGTGTCAATTATGTATTTGTTGTACCCACTTGTATTGAGTCTAACACTGTGTATATTACATAATTACGCATGATGCATTGCCATGAATAACATTGTGTATATTACAAAACGACAATACTGGGTTTTATCGCTGTGTATGTTGCATGATAACACAATGAGTTACTGGGTATAACACTATATATTACTACACCTGGTGCGTTACTGTGTCTAATGCTGTGTATGTTATACAGTAACATACCATATATAATGCTGGATATAATGCTGTGCATATCATATAATAACATACAGTACATTACTGGGTACAATGCTGTGCAAATAATGTAGTAATATACGAGTGTTACTGGGTATGACACTCTATATATTCTCAAATAACTCCTAATGTGTTATATTCGGGTGTAACACTATGTATGTTACTGGATATAACCCTATATTGTATAACAGATAATGCTTTCCCCGGTATAACACTGTGTATGTTACATAATAACCCATTGTCAGTTACGGGATACATCACTGTCTATATTATGTGACAAATCACCATGAGTTACAGCCATGTATACATACCATGTATATGAAGTAATAACATACCGTCTGATATTGGGAGTGACGCTGTATCTATTATATAGCAACGCGACATATAATGTAACACATCCTGCGTGACTGGATACAATGCACAGTATCTTTTATAATAATGAACCATCCCTTACTGGGTAAACACTGATAATGTTATATTTCTCTGTGAGTTACTGGATATGTCTGTTTTCTAACAATTTACCTTGGGGTTACAACATATAACACTGTCTATATAATATAATAACATGCTGTGGGTTACTGGGAATGACACGCTATGTTCCATAATAACATCTTGCATGTTACTGGGTATAACTCTGTATGTTCACCAGTAACAAACTGTGCCTTACTGAGTCTAACACCGTCCGTATTATAAAATAACACACGGTGTGTTACTGGGTATAATCCTGTACATTCACTAATAACACACTGTGCCTTACTGAGTCTAACACTGTCCATGTTATAAAATAACACACGGTGTGTTACTGGATATAATCCTGTACATTCACTAATAACACACTGTGCCTTACTGAGTCTAACACTGTCCGTGTTATAAAATAACACACGGTGTGTCACTGGATATAATGCTGTGTTTATTATATCGCAACACATCTTGTGTAAAGGGGTATAATGCCGTGTATTATATACTAACAGGCAGGGCGTTACTGGCTATAACCCTATGTATAGTATACAATAACACATCATGCCTTTCTGGTTTTAGTGCTGTGTGGATTATGTATTCATACACCTAGTTTAACCAGACATAATGTTGTACACATTATAAAATAACCCTGCCTAGTACAGAGCTTTGTATATTTCCTAATAACTCAGCACACGTTATTGGTTATGAAGAAATGTGTATTATGTAACAACGTGCCATGCCTTACCAGGTATAATGTAACATATCTTGTGCTACTGGGTAAAACACTGTGTGCGTTATATAACAATTCACTGTGAGTTACAGTGAAGCAACATTTTATTATGCAATATACACACCAATAGACTCAGTAATACATGATGCGTTATTATCTCATGTACACACTGTTTTATAAACAACATAACACACTCGTGGGTGTCACGGTGAGTATATTATACAATTAGACAGTGTATTACAGTCTATGACCTTGTATATCTTACATAATAGACAATCTTTGATTGCCCACACCCTGTTCTTCTGGGTATAATATTATGTTAGCACATTGTATAGCATTTAATGACACACCATGTGTTGCTGGGTATAATGCTGTGTCTATTATGTAATTACAAGCTGTGAAATCTGGCTATAACACTGTACATTACATAATAGCACACCATACATTACCCAATATAACACTGTGTCTGTGATAGAATAACCCATCCTGTGTTACTGGCTATAACACTCTGCTTGTCATGCAACAGCTTGTGTTTTGAGGTATGATGCTTTGTATATTGTATAGTAACACTGTGTATTACTGAGTACAATGTTGTGTATTTTAAGTAATAACATGCCATATGTTACTGGCAAACACTATATATAATAACTCACACGGTGTGTGTCTCGGCAGAACACTATATAGAGTGAAAGAAACACCATATATTTCTGGTGTGATGATGTTGTCACTTAAGGGGGTTTTGTTTTGAAGAGAGGTTGTAAGGCAGAGGTCCTGAGCTGTCTCTAAGAAAGTAAACAACTTGTGAGGTCTTGGGTTTTATTTTAAAGTTGGAATAATAGAAGCAGCCTGGGCATGGCCAAATCTCAAAGACCAGGCTTTCTAGTTTTTTAAAATTAGTTTTTAGGTTTAGTTTTGAACAGAAGCCTTTGGGGTCTTGAAAGACTTGGAAGCTCCAGTGAATGTCTCCTAACTGCTAATTTTTCTAAAATTTCTTTTGATTTTTTTTTCCTCCTGGAATGGAGAACTGCATGTGAGGATCTGTGTTTGAATTTGCCTTTTTGCTGAGGAGTGTGTTTATGGGATGTTACTATATTGGAACAGTTAATTAGGAATAGGTACTGTATCTATGGTTCAGTTAAGTTTTCCAATAGTTAAGTTATTCTAAATTCCTCTTTCTTTTGTTTGTATTTTAACTATAGGGTTTAAATAAATTGTGTTTTGCTTAAGGTCAAATAGTTTGACCAGTTGCATCGCATCTAGAACACAGCACTTCACATCTACCTTTAAAATAAGAAAATGTTAGAGTCTACTCTACCTTTTTAAAATAGATTGTGGGAGTCTGGTCTGATCCATAACACTGCAAATAACATATATATTTTATATAGAACTGTGCACTGTGTTTTGCTGAACATAACACTGTATATATTACAGAGAACAGTACTGGGTACAACATTGCATATATTATATAATACAACATATGTTATTGTGTTTAACTCTATAATATATGATAACACACACATATTACTGTATGTGAAGCAGTATTATGATATAACACACCGGGTGTCCGTGTGCAACACTCCTTTGTGGATTGTACAGTGGGTAAGAGGTACTCAGTGTACAGAATAATCTGTGGGACATTAATTTGAGTGGAATCAGCGAGTCAGGCGTTTCTGAATCCTGTCTCCTCTGGATTTGGCTCAGTGTGATGTGATAATGGGACTGTCACTTGTGTAATTCCATCACTTGCTTTGTACATGTAGGAGGCAGAACACAAGGAAACTCTATTCAGAAAGTGTATTACTATTCATGGCCAGTAAGACAGGGCTGACTGTGCTGGCTGTCCTCTTGCACTGCTTTCTATGGTCCTTTCTTCATTTTGTAAGGAAATAACCTTTTAAACATGCTGAACTCTGACCTTTCAGAATTGCAGAGGGTTTGAGTGGGGTTCAGCAGCTGCACGACCTTGACAGCCTTCCCAGTGTTGAGGAGAATGAATCCCTCCTTTGTGTTCCTACTTGTTTTGGTTCCTGCTTCAGAATGGCAGGTTGCTGGCACAGGCACCAATGTGTTCAAGGCTGTAGAGAGGGAATTCCTTGTTCCACAAGGTATGCGCAAAATAAAGTTGGGGAGGGAAGGCAGTTTTTCTTTTAAGTGTATCAGTGTAGCCTAAAAAGAACTCTCACTCCAAATTTGCCTGTTACACACACGTAACTGCCCACTTTACTCACAGCTCAAGTTCTCCCTTAAACTGGCAAACTGCTGGGTTCAGACATCCACCTGTTAAATAGACCTTGTTTCCATTGAAGATTTCAAATGTGTGTGTGTGTGTGTCTATGTGTGTATATGTGTCTACGTGTGTGTGTGTGTGTGTGTGTATGTGTGTTTGTGAGAGTGTGTATATATGTGTCTAGATGAGTGTATATGTGTGTACGTGAGTGTGTGGGTGTATGTGTGTATGTGAGTGTGCATGTGTGTGTGTATATGTGTGTATATGTGTATGTGTGTGTGTATGTGTATGTATGTGTATACGTGTGTGTATGTGTGTGCATGGGCGTGTGTATGTGTGTGTATATGTGTCTATGTGAGTGTGTGTGTGTATGTGCATGTGTATGTATGTGTATATGTGTGTGTGTAAGTGCATGTGTATGCATGTGTATATGTGTGTATGTGAGTGTGTGCGTGCGCGCGCGCGTGTGTGTGTGTGTGTGTGTGTATTTGTCTCAGTGTGAGTGTGCCTGTATCAGCGTGAGTGTGAATGTGCCAGTGTGAGTGTGTCTGTGTGTGCATTTGTTCTCTCTTGCTGGGGTCTCTCCTTCAACAACAGCCCTCTGCCTCAACAGGATAGCTGCTCTCCCTTGCAATGGAACTCCAATTACAAAGCATTTAAGACATAGAAGCAGGCTATTCTGTCCATCAAATTAATGTTGCTGCTTAAGCTCCGCATGAACCTTCTTCCACCCCTCTTCATTTTACCCTGTAGCTCAGTTGGCTGAACTGCTGATTGTTGATGCAGAGTGATGCCAACAGTGAGAGTTCAATTCCTGATGTTACCATGAAGGACTCTCCTTTTCAACCTCTCCCTTGTCTGAAGTGTGGTGACCCTCAGGTTAAACCACCACCACCTGTCTCTCTGTAACAAAAGAGTAGGCCTATTACCTTTATCAGTATGTCTAATCAGTTCTCCCTCGTGTGCTTAAATCCATCGAGACTTTGTAAATTTATTATTTCGCAGGATGTGGGGGTTGCTCGCAAAGCCAGCACTTATTGCCCATCCCTAATTGCTCTTGAGAAGTTGGTGAAGAAGTTGCCTTCTTGAACCACTGCATTCTATTTGGGTTAGGGACTTCCAGAGCGCTCTTAGAAAGGGGGTTTTGGGATTCTGACACTGACGGAACGGCAATATATTTCCAAGTCAGGACAGTGAGGGACTTGGAGGGGAACTTGCAAGGGATGGTGTTCCCAAGTACCTACTGCCCTTGGCCTTCTATATGGAAGTGGTCGAGGGATGGTGAGATGCATTTGAGAGAGGCCCCACTATTTCCCTCAACCACTCCCTTCGGTTGAGAGTTCTACATTGTCAACACTCTCTGAAGAAGGCTTGTGGCACATTGTGTAGTGTCCCTGCCTCTGAGTCAGCACCTCTAGATTCAAGTCTCAATTGATGGTCAAGGAAGGTATGTTGCAGAAACAAAGGGCAACAATGATACTTGAATAAAGCACTGAAATAGGACATCAAGAAAACTTAAAGAGCCGCTGAATGGAAGAGATCCAGAAAAGGGAAAGTACAAGTTGAACAGGCTGCACAAAGGTTATGAAGGAAGAAATATACTGGACAAAAGAATGCTAAGACTCTGTTAGAATTAGAAGAATCTAGGGCATAAAGTCAAGAACTTCAAAGGAGCTGGAAGTTCTTAAGGAACAAAGTAATAAATGCCAAAACGATTTCAACCACTTGAAACAGTAACCAGAATTAGTCAGTGGCTAATCTGGAGCACAAGTTGTCTGTAGTGCATGAGGAAAACAACATTCTGGCATAACGACCGCATCCCATGAAAGAGAAATTTGACAACAAAAATAGGAATGACTGATGCCCGTAGCAATCAACACCACCTTCAGACATTGGCATGACGTCATTGTGGTCTATCAGCAAATTCCATGCGCAGTATAGAAGCTCAAACTCACTGTCATTGCAAACATTGACATTCTTTTGGATAGGTGGGAAATGGTGGCTGTGTATCTTGTCTTTAGGAGGGTTCAGCTTTAAGGGCTGTGTGTATACAATGCTGCCACTCTGCCTGGCAGTTAGTTTACTCTGGGTCTGTGCTGCACAGGTCAGTTTCCTTGCAGTTATGCCTGCTTCATGACTTAAAATGTGTTTTACTGTTTTAAATAAACTAACCCATGGAGTCAATCAATCCTCAACAAGCAATTCATCATTAAACTGTTAACATTAACATAGCTTCCATATCCTCTGATTATCAACCCTTCTGTTAATAGATATGTTCTCCTCTGTGTCCATTCCAGTGAGGCGGTTTTATTATTGTAGAGATCCCAGGCCAGGCAGGTAGTGTACCCTTAAAATAGTTGGATAACGGCATAATATTTGCCATTCCAATATAGAGGCTTCTCTCAGGAATTACTCCATGCAAAGGGTCATGAATCTGTGGAATTCACTCCTCAAAGTGCAGTGGATGCTAGAACACTGACTATATTCAAGAAGGAGATAGACAGATTTTTAATTTGTAACGGGTTGAAGAGTTATAGAGAATGCGCATGAAAGTGGTGCTGAGGCCAAGATGAGATTAGCCACGATTGTATTGAATGGGGGAGCAGGCTCAAGGGGCTGAATGGCCTACTCCTGCCCCTAGTTGTTAAGTTCTTATGGCAGCAAACCAAAGAATGTGGTGAAGAAAGCCATTCCGAAGACAAAGACTCCCATGAAAAGGTAAAAAAGACCAAAAGCCCAGAGGCTGCAAAACTGATCGTGAAATTGAGTAAACTAAAGGCCAAGCCCAAAACAAAAGTCACCAAGAAATCAGCAAAGAAATGAACGACTCATTGCAATATGAAACCAGCTTAACCCAAGGGATTGGAAGGATTGTCGTTCTGAACTTTTTATTCCTCCATTTTCTAATTTATTCCTACATTCTACAATGCTGGACTTATAATTTCTTTATTTTTCTTATTTTCTTTTCCTAAGAACTTGTACTGAAGAATCTGTACCTTGTAACTTGTAGGTGACACTACAGATGGTGACTTGTAAGCTTTTCACTGCACTCTTTTGAGTACATGTGATAATAAACTTAATTCAATCCAATTCTTATCCTTCATCTTCACTGGTCACAGCATAGTGACTAGCAGCCTGCTTGCAGTTTATCTTTGCTCTACGTAAGCACAGAGCTCAGACTATGTGTCCATCTGAGATCCTACAACAGGTAAATAGTTCGTGTTGTTGATAATAAACTTGAAGACACCTGTCTCAATGAAACGCCAAACTTTGTGGCGTATGTTACAAGAATGAACATGCTAGCAGTACAAAGATCATATCCTACTGATGTTGATGATTAACCTAGATAGCACATCAAAAACCCCCTCACAGTTTATTTTTTGATTAGAATCCCTACAGTGTGGAAACAGGCCCTTCGGCCCAACAAGTCCACACCGAACCTCGGAGTATCCCAACCACACCCGTCCCCTTGTAACCCACCTAATCTACACATCCCTGAACACTGCAGGCAATTTAGCTTGACCAATCTACCTAACCTGCACATCTTTGGATTGTGGGAGGAAACCAGAGCACCCAGAGGAAACCCACACAGACACGGGGAGAATGTGCAAACTCCACACAGACAGTCACCCGAGGCTGGAATCGAACCTGGGTCCCTGGCGCTGTGAGGCAGCAGTGCTGATCACTGAGCCACCGTGCCACCCGTTTTGCATTCCTTTGTTAAAACCCTCTAATTTTCCTGTTTCAAAGGGAACATTCCCAGTTCTCTGCTCATTTCTTGTAGTTGGTGGGATTAGTTTAATCTATGGATTGTCCGGTGGAAATGTGGGGGAGATATCAATGCATCCCATTTCACCAGATTTTCCATTTGGGGCGGGGGAAGGGGGACGCTTGATCCCTGGGGCATCTCAATGACAATCAAGTTCACACCCACCCCCTCCCAGAACTGTCCTCTCTGACCCAACAGCAGTTCACCGTTTTTCAAGTTTGTTCATAGGATGTGAGGGTGGTTGTCTGGGTCAGTACTTATTGCAGGACTCTCATTGCCCTGGAAAAAGTGGCGCTTTTGAGGTGTAGGGACATCCACAGATCTGTTTCAAAAGAGTTCCAGGATTTTGACTCTGTTATAGTGATGGAATGGTGATATAGCTCCAGGACCAGATATTAATGTTGCTTCATTGATAGCATTTCCTGGCATCTGTTGTTTTTGTCCTTCTAGGTGGTAGATCTCATGGGCTTGGAAGGTGTTGTTTAAGGAACCTCAGTGAGTTGCTGCCGTGGTACATACGGCTTGTGGTGGTGACAAGGGAGTGAATGTTGAAGGTGGTGGTTGTGGTACCAGCCAAGCAGGTTACTTTGACCTGGATAATGTCAATGTGAGTGTCGTTGGAGCTGCACCCATCCAGAGTATTCCATCACATTCCTGACTTGTGCCTTGTAGGTGGTGGACAGGCTCTGGGGAGTCAGGAGCTGAGTTGCTCACCACAGTATTCCCAGCCCCTGGCCTGCTCTCGTAGCCACAAAATGTATATGGCTGGTCCAGTTCAGTTCCTGGTCAATAGTAACCTCTAGGGATGTTGATAGTGGGGGGATGCAATAAGGTAATATTGTTGAACATGATGGAGATGGAAATGTTGGAGATGGCGATTGCCTGGCACTTGTGTGGTATGGATTGAATGCAACATTTGAATGTTATTGGTCCATCATCTTGGTCATGTAATGCAGAATATAGGTTACAGGAATATAGAAACAGGAGTGGGCCATTCAGTGGGCCTCAAACCTGTTCTACCATTTGATGAGGTCATGGCTAATTTGTGGCCTACACAAAAAGAACATAATAAATGGGAACAGGAGCAGGCTACCTGGCAGCTCACTATAACCCTTAATTCCTTTACTGTTCAAAAATCTATCTATCTTTGCCTTAAAAACATACAGTGTGGCAGACTCAATTGTTTCACTGGGCAGGGAATTCCACAGATTCACAACCCTTTGGGTGAATAAGTTCCTCCTCAACTCAGTCCTCAACCTGCTCCCCCTTATTTTGAGGCTGTGCCCCCCCCCCCCCCCCCCCCGCAGCTCTAGTTTCACCAACCAGTGGAAACAACCTCCCTGCTTCTAACTTATCTATTCGCCAATTCTATATACCTAGCTATGGCCCATATCCCTTAATACTTCTCATAGAATCATAGAATCCCTACAGTGTGGAAACAGGTCCTTCAGCCCAACAAGTCCACACTGACTCTTGGAGCATCCCACCCAGACCAATCCCCCATAACCCACCTAACCTACACATCCCTGAACACTACAGGCAATTTAGCATGGCCAATCCACCTAACCTGCACATCTTTGGACTGTGGGAGGAAACTGGAGCACCTGGAGGAAACCCACACAGACACAGGGAGAATGCGCAAACTCCACACAGACACCCGAGGGTAGAATTGAACTCGGGTCCCTGGCGCTGTCTGCTTAATGAAAAATTATCAATTTCAGATTTAAAATTCACAACTGATCCAGCATGCACAGCCATTTGTGGGAGAGAGTGACAGAACATAGAACATAGATCAGTACAGCACAGTACAGGCCCTTCAGCCCACGATGTTGTGCCGAAATTTTACCCTCATCCTAAGGTCTATCTAACCTCCACCCCTACCTTATACTATCATCCATATGCCTATCTAATAGTCGTTTAAATGCCCCTAATGTGGCCAACTCCACTACCCTCTCCGGCAATGCATTTCACGCCTCTACCACTCTCTGAGTAAAGAACTTATCTCTGACGTCTCCCCTATATGTGATGAACCTGTCCCAGCCTTTCCGTGTAGAAGTGCTTCCTAATATCTCCCTGAACATTCTGGTCCTAATTCTCAGACCATTCCCTCAGTTCTCGAATCTCCAACCTGTAGAAATAGTTTCTCTTTATCTACCCCATCTTTTCCTGTTGTGTATGGGAGGCCACAAGGGGAGTGCAGATGACATCTGACATTGTCTAAAGGGCTTCGATTCAGTGAATGAGGACAAATTGTTTCCAGTGGGATGAGGTTAGTGACTGGAGGACAGGATTGGAAGAGAATTGATAAAGAACCAACAGCAGGACGGAGAGCATTTTGTGACATAGTTACAGTAGTGGAACACATTGCCTGAACAGAAGGTGGAAGACAATTGAACAAGAACTTTCAAAGGGGAATTGGATAAATATTTGACGGGGAAAGCTTTGAAAGTTATAGGGAATTGAGAGGGGAGTGGGTCCAATGGACAATGGCCTTTTCAAAGCGCTATTACTGACAGAATGGGGTGAATCTTTCTGCTGTAAATGCGATGAAATCAGACCACAGGATTGTAAACTGTGTATTTAAGTCGTCAAGATACCACAAAAGACTTTTTTTTGTATTTTAACATTGTATTTTATCGCTAACTAATTGCTGAGATGAGGCCCAAGAGATGAATGTTCACGAATTGAAGCGATTTCTTTCCCATTGGTTCTTGGCCTAACAGCTGCAGACAAACACAAAATCGATATTTTTTTCTATATATAATATACTTTTATATTTAGCTTATTAGGGATGCAGTGAGTGCTAATGGCCCATGAAAGAGAGGGGAAGAATGTGGCTTTTCATCCCAGAGATGAGTGGCTTGTGATTCAGAGTTGCAGATGTTCATCAGAGGAGCCATTATCTGAGACATTTCCTGTCACCAGCATGCCTTTAACCCTTTCCCAACCTGTTGCCGCTCCCATTTCTTGGCTTAGCCTTAGGTCTCTCTCTCTCCCTCTCTCTCTGTCTGCATCAACAAGAGCGAATTCCTTGCCATTGTCAGGGATGGGATCCAGTGCAAATGCTGCGACAGAATGATCTAGAAGGTTAGAGCTAAAAGGTCACTCAGCGCAAACCCTAGCTAGTAAGCTTCAAAGCCTGTGGCAAAAAGAACATGTCTATTAAAATCAATTTCGGTGAATCAGAAAGAAATGGGTGATTTCTAGAACATTCTTGCACAAATCAAATAGTGGGAAGCCAGGCCTGAGGCACTGAACCTAGTGAACTTGGTAACACTCCCATCAACTGCCCACATCTTCCAAGCTCAATGTCATAGTATTCAATGATGACAAATCAATCAGATCTACTCAAAAAAGTAACGGTCATCAGTTGACTGTGTGAAAGTTGAGACCAGTTTCTCTTGAAGAGGAATTAAAATACTTTCTCGTGTCTAATTGACAGGACCATGGCTGACTATAACTTTGAGTTCTGAGGCAGTGCCTGGGGTAGATCTAGGAGGGGGGGGTGGGTGAGGATCTTACAACAAGGAGGGAATTGTCTTGAAATTAGTGTCATGTTCTTCAGAACTAACGCCAGGAAATACCTCTTCACATGAAGAGTGGTGGAAATCAGATACACTTGCCCCCAAAACATGGGGTGAGTTGAAAATGTCATAAATGAATGCGTAATGATTTTTAAAAAATTCATTTGTGGGATGAGGGCATCGCTAGCTGGCTAGCATTTCTTGCCCTTGAGAAGGTGGTGGTGAGCTGCCTTCTTGAACCGCTGCAGCCCACCTGCTGTGTGTTGACCCACAATGCTATTAGGGAGGGAATTCCAGGATTTTGACCCAGTGACCGTGAAGGAACGGTGACGTATTTCCAAGTCAGGATGGGTGAGTGATTTGGAGAGGAACTTGGAGGTGAAGGTGTTCCCATATATCTTCTGCCCTTGTCCTTCTAGATGGAAGTGGTCATGGGTTTGGAAGGTGCTGTCTGAGGATCTCTGGTGAATTTCTGCAGATTGGAACGAGGTCAGTCAGGTGGATCACATAGAATATGAGTTCCTTGATTGGTGCTGATAATCTAGTCCAATCAGGGAGCCCTGGCTGACAAATATAACCAGGAGTGAGAGGGGTCCTGTTCACTCTGAGAGCTGGCTCTGAGGAAGCTGGGTCAGTGTCACATAACTGTGGACATGTAAATAAAGGGTGACTTGGTGACAGGATACCGGCCTTTGAGAAGTTATTTCAGAATGGATAAACTATTGTTGGGGAAGAGTACTAATGTAGTAAGGGTTACAGAATTAAGGCAGAGAGATGGAGTTAAATGGATGGAAGAGCTGGAGTGTTAGGATGAGAATGAAGACTCTCTGATGTTAGCGTTAGTTTGCTCTCTCTCCATGGGTGCTGTCTGACCCGCTGTGATTTTCAGCACTTTTTTGTTTTCAGTAAAGATTCCAGCATCTGCAGTATTTTAATCCTACGAGTTAGGTTGAGGGTTAGGATTAGCTTTAGGGTTGCGAATGGGCTCCTTCTGTTCCTGCATACATTCTGTTCTGCATGACAGACACTGGATATGGAAGATAGGCCCTTGACCACTGTTTGATGGTCATGTAGGAGCTTATTCGTGTGGTCAGTGAGCAATGGAAACAGTGCCAAGGTTGAAATACAATTTCTGCATCCGCCCCACAACATTTGAAAGCAGTCTGTACACTTTGTTACTTGTTTGGAAATGTATAGATTCGGTTACAACACCAGTTTTACATTCCTTTACAGGAATGAGAAAAGAGCAACATTAAGCTGTTGGTTCAATGTGTTATGTTAAAATTGCTGCCCGATATTCCAGTTTCCAAAAACAAAAATGCATTGCCACGACTCCTAACTTTTAGTTGTGAGTTGATGATGCTCCCAGGGAATAGTCAGTATTAGTAATCATTGGAATTCTAACTAGGATTCCACTCTTCAATTCCCTGGCTCTGAGGAAGTCTTCTTTAAATCTCTCTCTTCTCCTTTACAATGCTCCTGAAAACCTATCTCCACGGTCAAGCCCTTGGTCAATGTGTCCCATGTAATTTTTAAAAAGTTCTTTTCATGGGATGTGGATATCACTGGCTAGGCTAACAGATATTTCCTATCCCTAAATTCAGTTAGGAATCAGTTACATTGCTATGGCTTGGGAGTCTAGATCAGAGCAGGTATGGAGGTCAGATTTCCTTTCTTCTTCAGTGAAAGATGGTTTTTAACAATAATCCACAATGGTTCTATTCTAGATTTTTAAAAGAAAATTGAATTCAAATTTCACTATATACAGTAGCACTTGAACCCATGTTCCCAGAACATTAGCCTAGAATTCTGGTCCTGTGACATCACCACCACCTCATCACCTCCCCTTATTTCATGCATTTTCATTATTTATTTTTATTGTTATTTGGACACTTTGATTCTAAAATGGACAGTTCCATGTTTAGGTTTGTAGAACATAAAACTGTACAGAACAGAAATGGGCCCTTCGGCGCACAATATTGTGCTGAACATGACACCAAATTAAACTAATTCTTTCTGCCTGCCCTTGGTCCATATCCCTCCATTCATGCATATTCATGTGCTTATCTAAAAGTCCCTTAAATGCCTCTGTCGTAATTGCCTCCACCACCACCCCTGGAAGTGCGTTCCAGACTCCTACCACTCTCTGTGTAAAAATCTTACCCCTTTGAACTTTCCTCCCTATCACCTTAAATACATTCCCCCGAGTATTAGACATTTCAACTCTGGGAAAAAGATTCTCACACTCACAGACACACACACTTGCACACACATAAAGGGATACAGAGACAGTGAGACGCACGCACACGCGCACAAAGAGATGCGGAGAGCGCAATAGACACACAGACACATATGCACCATTCAAATATGAAGAGATATAGAGAGTGACACACACACAAACATATGGACGCAAAGAGATTATGGAGAGGGAAAGATACAGAGAGACGATGTGGAGAAGGTGACAAGTTACACAGAGAGACAGTTACACAAAAAGAGATAGAGAAAGACCAGATTAGGAGACAGACAGAGAGGGAGAGAATGATAGAAGAAAAAGAAGGAGGCGGAGAAAGAACGAGAGATGGAGGAAAGGGAAAAGAAGGGAAACAATAAAAATAATGGTTGAAAGAGAAGGCAAAGGGGAGACAGATCTAAAGGAGGGGCCGGTGAAAGTAAAGAAGAACAACAGTAATGATAAAGATACAGAAAGAAAGAGAAACAGAAAGGGAAAATGAAAAAGAGAAGACTGAGAAAATCAGATGATAGGAGATACAGAATGGATGGCATTTCCCTGCAACAGCTGGTTTCTGAAATTGGCCATTTCTAAGTTTACACCAGTTTTACCCCCATCTTACACTCAATTGTAACCCATTATTTGAGGGAGGAGAGCTATCAGGGAGCCTTCAACTGTCATTGCATTAACTGCTGCTCAGTCTCTGACACGGGCTATTTATTCTGCATTGCAACTTTCAATTTAGAAACCTCTTAACATAAAGATGGAAATAAGAAAATGTTTTTAAAAACACGCTGTTACAAGTCCAGAGACACATTTCCCTTGCAGACAAAGATGTTTGCAGCAGTTCCCAGACCTGGTTTCGGCTCAATAAGCAATTGTAGTCATCAATGGAATCAGAATCTGGATTTCCGTAGAGTCAAACAGCCAATTGCCACCGACCAGAGTAAAGTGTTTCAGGGCAGCACCTGTGTCCTAGGTTCAATTACAAAAACAACGTACATTCAAAGAGAATCCTTAAAGGAGTAAAACCAGCAAAGGCACTTCACTGGAATGATTAACAAACAATGATTTCATACAAGTCACTGAAAGTTTTTGTTCTAAGCAGACCCTGCATAAAGTTCCCAAGTTATCACAGTTCCACCCAGGAAATGTCGCATTGTCCAGCTACTGGGAGAGGAGGCATGAATAGCTCCCCTTCCTTACCTGTCTAGTATCTGCTTTTTCTTGGGGCAATGTCCCTTCTCAAGGAAGGTGTCATCCTCGTGGTGAGAGCTGTTTCCATGCTAGGTGATGTTGCAGATCCATTTCCGTTGCTGGGGCAAAGTGAACATCAGGATCAATAGCCTTGCTGTACTCTCGTGCTGCTGGTGAGGTCACATCTTCCTGCAGTGAAGAAACATAAATTCTCTATTACTATGTAGGTGCCTGTGGTGGTGAAGATATAGCTGGTTATTCACAGCCATTCATTGGTCATTCACTGTAGTGACCACTGTGCAACACAGGTCTCAAATTGGGCTGACCTTGTCGAGAGCATTGAACGTTTGCACTCTGATTAGCTCTCTCATGCTCAGCTCTGGTAACAAATTGGCAGTTTTGTCAAAGTGAAATGCTGCTCTCTTGATTTTGTCTCTCACCTGTTGTTATTTCTAGCTTCAATAGTTTTTTCCACTATTGGAAGAGTGATTTGGATCCAGTATGACATTATGTTTTTAGACTCAAATATGCCTTCAGGAGGCACAATTCTCTAATCAAGGAGTTCGGTCATCCAAACAAGGATAGGACTTATACAATTAATAGTAGGGCCCTGGGCAGTGTTGTTCTGGTATATAATTCTTCGAAGTTTGCATCACAGGTAGACAGGGAGGTTAAGAAGGCATTTAGCATGCTTGCCTTCATTGCTCAGATCTTTGAGTATAGGAGTTGGGACATCATGTTGAGGTTGTACAGGAGATTGGTGGGGCAACTTCTGGAGTACTGTTTCCGGTTCTGGTCACCCTGCTGTAGGAAGAATTTTACTAAACTGGAAGGGTTCAGAAAAGATTTACCTGGATATGGCTGTGAATGGAGGATTTTAGATATAAATACAGGCTGGAAAACCTGGGACAATTTTCACTGGAGTGTAGGAGGTTGAGGGGTGACCTTATTGAGGTTCATAAAATTCATGGGAGGCGCAGAGAAGGTGAATGACATGGGTCTTTTCCTTAAGGTGGGGAAGTTCAAAACTAGAGAGCGTATTTTTAAGGTGAGAGGAAAAATATTTTAAAAGGACATGAGGGCCAACCTTTTCACACAGAAAGTGGTTTGTGTGTAGAATGAACTTCCAGAGGAAGTGGTGGATGTGGGTACAGTTACAATGTTTAAAAGACATTTGGATAAATTTATGAATAGGAAAGGTTTGGACGGAAATAGGCTAGGAGCAGGCAGGTGGGACTAGTTTAGTTTAGGAAAATCGTCAGCATGGACTGGTTGGACTGAAGGGTCTGTTTCCGTGCTGTATGACTCTATTATCTTGTGCAAGTCTGTGCTGGATTCTTTCAATTTCTTTGTGAGTCCTCATGATTATTGCTGCTGTCTCAGCTTTTCTATTTGGCTGGAGATAATGTATGGCATTGAATTTCCCAATTCCTGGTGAAGTCGTTGAAATCTTCACTCATGAACCTAGGGCCATTCAGGGTCGTGACAATGCCTGGAATGCCATACTGAGTGAAATCATTTAGGCAATCTACAATCTGTGGTACTCTTGATGTCAGCTAGTCTAACTCCTGGGAGTCAGAATCATAATCGATGGTGACAAGATTATCAGCTCCTGTGAGTGTGAAGAGATTCACTCCAAGCTCATCCATGGTCTGCTTGGGATAAACCACACTTGACCATGTTTAGCTCGGTATTTATTACGCACTGCGTTAGCTGTAGTGCTCCTTGATCTCAATGCTCATTTCCAGCCAATAGAAACTCTTATATCCCTTAAGTTTGATTCAGTTTCTTGGCGATTTGCATCGATGGATTTTAACATTTTTTTCTCACCTCCTTAGAGATAGTGATTCTATTTTCTTTGTACAAAGAGACATCTTGGACAATCATGTCATCTCTGTTTGCCCAGTACTCAGCAGCAGATGTGCCCTTGATGCTTTCAGTGGGTCTTCCTTACATCGTGACTTCCTTCAGCATTTGGAGAGTTCCACATTGTTGCATCATTTGCTTGATTTGAGCAAGACACTTGTCTTTCAGATTCAACATCTCTGGTAGATATTCAACAAGCAGATGGACTGAGGAAATCAGGTTGGTTGTCGATCTCAAGAAAAACAATTCATGGAATGTCTTCAAGATGTATTTTTGGAGCGGCCTTTGGTAGAGCTCACTAAGGAACAGGCAATACTGAAATTGGTGATGTGTAATGAGGCAGGCTTGATTAGGGAGCTGAAGGTGAAGGAACCCCTAGGGGTCAGTGACCATAATATGACAGAATTCACCCTGCAGTTTGAAAGGGAGAAGCTGGAATCAGATGTAATGGTATTACATATGAGTAAAGTTAACTACAAAAATATGAGGGAGGAGCTGGCAAGAATTGATTGGAAGGGGACCCTAGCAGGGAAGTGGTGGAGCAGCAATGACAGGAGTTTGGAGGGGGGTGGGGTAATTCGGGAGGCACAGCAGAAATTCATCCCAAGGAAGAAGAAACATGCTCAGGGGAGGATGAGACACCCATGACTTACAAGGGAAGTCAGGAACAGCGAAAGTGCATGCAATGTGTTGAAGGTCAGTGGGAACACAAAGGATTGTGAAGCCTTTATAAACCAGCAGAAGGTAACTAAAAAAAAATGGGAGTGAGAGGGGTGGGGGGAAGAGGTTGAAATAAGATGGTAAGATAGTTAGTAATGTAAAAGAAGATTGGAAGCTTTCTTTAAATGTATGAAAGGTAAGTGAGAGGCAGGAGTAGGTATTAGACCACTGGAAATTGAGGCTGAAGAAGCAGTAATGGGGAACAAAGAAATGGTGCAGGAGCTGAACAGATACTTTACATCAGTTTTCACGGTGGAAAAAAACACAGCAGCATCCTCATCAGGGAGTCAGGGGGACAGAGGTGGGTGTAGTGGCCATCACTAAGGAGAAGGTGCTGGGGAAGCTGAAAGGTCTGAAGGTGGATAAATCCCCCCGACCAGGATGGACCACATCCCAGAGTTCTGAAGGAGATAGCTGAGGAGATTGTAGAGGCATTGCTGGTGATCTTTCAGGAAACACTGGAGTCAGGGTGAGTCCCAGAGAACTAGCCATGTTTAAGAATGGAAGGAGGCAGAAGACAGGAAATTATAGGCTGGTTAACCTGACTATAGTTGCTGGTAAGATTTTAGAGTCCATTATTAAGGGTGAAATTACAAAGTACTTGGAAGTACATGGGAAAATAGTGCTGAGTCAGCACAGCTTTGTCAAGGGGAGGTCATGCCTGATAAACGTGTTAGAATTTTTTGAGGCGAAAATGAGAAAATTACACGAAGGAAAGCCAGTGGATATGATCTATTTGGATTTCCAGAAAACCTTTGACAGAATATCGCACAGGAGGATGCTAAATAAGATAAGACCCCATGGTGTTAGGGGCGATGTACTGGAATGGTTAGAGGATTGGCTGACTGGCAGAAGGCAGACAGTAGGGATAAAGGGTTTTTTTCATGATGGCAGCTGGTGACCAGTGGATTTCCACAGGGGACTGTGTTGGGATTGCAGTTATTCACGTTGTACATTAACGGTCTGGTTGAAAGAACTGAGGGCATTGTTGCTAAGTTTGCAGATGACACAAAGATAGCTGGAGGGCAAAGTAGTGTTGAGGAAGTTGGGAGGCTGCAAAAGGGCTTGGACGGACTGGAACAGAGGGCAAAGAAATGGCTGATGGAATACAGTATGGGGAAGTGTGAGGTTGTGCATTTTGGTGGGAAGAATAAAAGTGTAGATTATTTTCTAATGGGGGAAAGACTTTGGAAATTGAAAGCTCTAAAGGACTTAGGAGTCATATTTGAGGATTCTGTTAAGTTAACATGCAGGTTCAGTTGGCAGTTAGGAAGGCAAATGCAATGTTAGCATTCATTTCGAGAGGCCTAGAATCCAGACTACATTTGGAATGTTGTGAGCAGTTATGGGTCCTGTATCTAAGGAATGATTTGCTGGCATTGGAGGGCATCTAGAAGACATTTACAAGAATGATCCCGGAAATGAAGGGCTTGTCATATGAGGAACGGTTGGGACTCTGGCTCTGTGATGAGGCGGATTGAAACTCATAGGATACTGAGAGACCTGGATAGAATGGATGTGGAGAAGAAGTTTCCACTCGTAGGAAAGACTAGGACCCAAGGGCACAATCTCAGAGTGAAGGGAGGACAATTTGGAACTGAGATGAGGAGGAATATTTTCTGCTTGCAGGTGGTTAATCTATGGAACTCATTACCACAGAAGGTTGAGGAGGCCAACTCATTGAGTGTATTTGAGGTTGAGATAGATAGGGTCTTGATTAGTAAAGGGATCAAAGGTTATGGAGAGAAGGCATGAGAATGGGGAATGGAGAAGTCCAAAGATATGCAGGTTAGATGGATTGGTTATGCTAAATTGCCCATAGTGTCCAGGGTGGGATATGCAGGGATAGGCTAGGGGGTGAGTCTGGGTGGGATGCTCTTCAGAGGGTCGGTACGGACTCGATGGGCTGATTGGCTTGCTTCCACACTGTTGGGATTCTATGATTCCTGTACTCAATGCAAACATACCAAATGCCTTCTTCACTATCCTTTCTACCCGAACCTCAGCACTGGTTTGAGGTTACAGTTTGATTCCAGTGAAAGCTGCTTTTCATTCTTTCGCCTGCACATCCCTATAAGTGAGCTATTGTGAAGCAGGTCACACTCCAATGACAAGTTAGGCAGGAACCTTGCGAAGTAATTCACTGATCCAACAAATTGTCGTGTTGTTTTCACTTCTGTTGGAGGCTGCATCTCTGCTACAGCTCTCTGTCAGCATCCAGGCCAAGCCCTTTCACTGTCAGTGCATGACCCTGTATTTGATTTCAGGCACCTTCAGCTGCATCGATTTGCTGGTCGGCTTCAGGCTCTGGCAAGGTTTCTCTCTCGTAGTCACTGCAGATTCTGACTGAGGTTAGTGATGGCTTCTTTACATTGTATCTCCATATCCAGAGACTTGCAGATGATCCACAGCAGCTTCCTTCCCAGGAAGATCACTGACCATCTCGTGCTGCCTGCATTCTTTTCTGGAGCTGTGGAAATGTGCAACCACATGTACCTCCCATTGACATTTAGAAACCTGTTGTTTTCATCCAGATACACTCACCATGAGCCATCTTTAGTGTTGAGGATAGTTAAGAATTTACCTTGTTAAGTCATGACAATATATCTTCAAAGCTTGGCGTAGGGTAGTGAGGTCTCTACAAAGCTTCACCAAGATCCTTTGGATCTATACATATCCTCAGCTTGCCCTTTTTATTTCTCCGCACTGCTAATCAGGTCACTTCTTGATTACTCCCCCTTCTTTTCCAGCTCTTTGATCTTGTATTTCAGATTGGGACTTGATGGCAGCTGGAGCTCTCAGGGGACGATGCTGAGTTGATCTCATCCACTTTGAGATGATGTTCACCAGGGAGATCAGTGAAAGCTTTGCGATTTTCTAGAATTTATTCAGAAGTCAATGGCTTTGTCACCTGCAAAACGTTACAAATCTCTTTGGTCATGGGCAGGTTTACCAATTCAAATGTACAGCTTGTTTCATCTGGGAAGAGGGTATTTTGCTGAATGCCTACTCTTTGGAATTACAGATCTTCATTCTTGCCATTACATTGGGCTCCTGGCTTCACTTATCCTATTGGGATGAGGACCGTCCCATCATACAGCCTCAACTGTACCTCTGAGAGCTTTCATTTTCAGGTCACCATCTTGAGCTGCTTGCAGCTCTGAGAAGCTCATGAAGCTGGGTCCTGGAGACAATTTGCAATTCTCATTTAGAATCCCTACAATGTTGAAGCAGGCTGTTCAACCCATCCAGTCCATACTGAACCTCTGAACAGCATTCCACCCAGACCCGCTCGCCTACCCTATCCACGTAACTCTGCATTTCCCATGGCTGATCCACCTAGCCGGCACATCCCTGGACTCTATGGGACAATTTAGCATGGCCAATCCACCCTAACCTGCACATCTTTAAGGAAACCCATGCAGACATGGGGACAATGAACAATATCCACAGAGACAGTTGCCCGAGGTTGCAATTGAACCCAGGTCCCTAGCACTGTGAGGCAGCAGTGCTAACCACTGAGCCACGATGCCATCCATATTGTTTTCTGAATCTGCTGACATATCATATTTCTGATAGCTCAATCTTTCTCAGTTACAAAAAGGCACAAGGATTTGACTTCAAACTCTCCTGGTTCAGAAGCTACACAAACTAAAGCATTTTGACTACCTGATTCCCTTCGACACATATTTGATTGTCCTACTGTGAGAAAGCTAAAACTTGCTTCTGAAGTCTTCTGAACAGAGGACATTAATCTCCTATTCTGAAGTGAAAACTAAACTGTTACTCTGCCTGTCATAAACTCAGCAGTATAAATATTTTGTTCATTAATACCACTAAGATTAACTAAGCAGTTAACTGTAGTCACATGCCTTCTCAGAGACGAGGTATTTAGGTCATTGGCCAGATGATTCTCTGACGTTTTATAAGTTAAATTACCTTCACCAGACTGACCCACACCCTTCTGTCTATATTTTAAAGTTTAAACTCTGAATATAAGACCACAAATACCAGTGAAACTTAGGCCAAATTAGAGTTTAATAGGTTGTATCAATCATCCTACAGTGTTGAATGTTAAAGAGCCCAAAAATTTATACAAACAAACACCAGGAGTTCCAAACATATCCTGAACAACATAAGTCCCTTAAGAAACACCACCTGGACACTCAATCATTGATCTTATGTGTCTTTCCTGCGATCTTGCCATGCACAAGTATAGTTGCTCTGTTTGTCCAAATAATAACAATGCCTTCAATTCAAAGGCTTATTGTTTGGTAGTAAATAGTTTAGAGATGCCGGGAGGATGAGAGATGCATAAAAACAAGTTTTTTTTCCCCTTCTTTGTTTTCAAAAATAGAAAAGAACTGAATCCAGTTCTAGACCCTGTGGCGCTCTGAACGTCATGGGTTAAGGGAGTCACCTGAGGCCCAGCTACTCTCCTTTGCATAATGGACTCCATTAGCAACGCCCGACATTGAAGAGTCAAAATTCAACATCGGAGAATTCACTCTGTTTCTGGAACTGTGAAGAAGAAAAATAATAGAATTGGGGATAAACTGTTCACATTCATGAAAGGATTGAGAATGAGAGAGCGCAGAATTGTAGAATCCCTACGGCTGGCCATTCGGCCCATTAAGTCCACACTGACACTCCAAAGGGCATTCCATTCAGATCCATTCTCCTACCCTATCCCTATAGCCCTGCATGTCCCATGGCTAACCCACCTAGCCTACACATCCCTGGACACTATGGACAATTTAGCCTGGCCAATCCACCCTAAACTCTGGACTGGTGGAGGAAACCGGAGCACCCAGAGGAAACCCCACACAGACACAGGGGTTTAAATTAAAAGTGAGAGGCTGATTATTCATCCACTTGGAGCAGGAAGCCATCCCCTGCAGACATGTTTGAGTTTAAACCTCCCAGGGATATTCAAAGAAACGGATTGCAAATGCTGATCTGCGTGCGTTAATAGCCTGATGCTCTAGTGTGTGAATGAGTACTCTGTGGGTGTCATAGCATAGGAGCCTGCTATTAAACACCCCTGCACTGCAGGATGGACTCTCACTCTGAATGTTGACAATCAGACACCATCGAAAGGAACCAGGCAAAAGAATCTCCATCAACTTGCAAAGCCAAGAACCGTCTCAACAACCAATGTTAATGTGACCATGTAGTGGCCACAATGTCTTAGTGTCTATCCTTTATGAAGGACTCAGAGACTGATCCTTTTTTTAAAACTTTATCATTTTTTGGACTAAATTTTTATGCTGTGTGTCTGTGGTGCTGCATTAGTATTTCTTCTTGCATCTGGTGACTTTTTTCTGAAGAAGGGTCTAGGCCCGAAACGTCAGCCTTCCTGCTCCTCTGATGCTGCTTGGCCTGCTGTGTTCATCCAGCTCTACACCTTGTTATCTCGGATTCTCCAGCATCCGCAGTTCCTACTATCCCTCATAAATTCACCTTTTCTGTTAACATGAGAAAGCGTGGTTAAATAGTTCCCTTTAAAACAGAAATTCCTTTGGTCTGGGAGAAGAATATTCACAGGGGAAGAATCCTTTTAAAATTAACCTGTTTTTTTGATGAGGAACAACTAAAAAATGTGAAGGGAATAAAGAATTGGAAAGAGCAGATTCTTAATCTCAATGACTCTAGCCATCAGCCAAAACTCCTTTTCCAAATGTACCCAGTGATTTTATGATTAATGAACAAAAGTATTGGAAGAAAAGTTAAGAAGATGGCTGCTAACATAGGTGTAATGTTATTGGATTAGTAATCTTGAGGACTAGGCCAATGGTCTGGGCACTTGGTCACAAACCTGCTGTTCAACCTGCTCAATCCAAATTCATTTCACTGTCTTGAATATAAATGCATCACAGTGACAGTGACCACGAAATTGTCACTGTATCCTCGTGAAAAACCCATCTGGATTCACTAATGTCCTACAGGGAGGGAAATCTACCATCCTTACCTGATCTGGCCTACATGTGACTCCAGACCAGCAATGTGATTGCTCTTAACCCTATGAAAGGCCTGGTGGGTTATTCAGTCTAAGGGCAATTATCAACTACAAGAGGGCACCGGTTCAAGATGAGAGGGGGAAGGTTTAGGGGAGAAATGTGGGGAAAATTGTTCACTTAGAGGGTGGTGGGTTCCTGGAACGCAATGTCAGTGGAGGAGGTAGAAGGAGGCACATTAGCAATGTCTGAGGCATACCTTGATGAACGGGAGGTGAACAAAGGGGTAGAAACTATGCATGGGCAATAAATAGTGGGTCTAAATAAGAAATAGGAATTGGTGCAGGCTTGCTGAGCCAAAGGGCCTGCTCCTGTGTTGCATTGAAAAAAACTCATAGAATCCCAACAGTGCAGAAAGAGGCCATTCAGTACATCACATCTGAACTGACCCTCCAAAGAGCATCATGCCCAGACTCTTCCACCCTATCTTATTTCACTGCGTTTCCCATGGTTATTCCACCTAGACTGCTCATCCTTGGACACTATGGGGCCATGATTAACTCTGGGTTTCTACACTGACCTATCCCAATGTCACCAGCTCTGTATGATTGTCCTGGAGCCTTGAATGATGGGTGTTGCTCCTAACAATATCCTGGTTGACATCTTACAGAGAGTCTGATTGGAAGGACTCCCAAGTACCACAGGCCAGCAACATGGAGTAAAGTGAGCATAGTCTGCAGAATGGGTGGTCAGGGCAGTCCAGCTTCTACACACTTCTTTCTCATACCCTACTCAAGTGCTCATATCCTGTCTATTCAAAACACCTATCCTTCCATTTACCAATCTTACAGATGGCACAGCTGAGACAGCTACTGAGCTTCATGGAGTACAAAGGAGTGGACTTGGCCAGACAGACCCTTCAGGCTCTGCTGCCAGCTTTCTATTAGGTACTCACCAATAAATGAATGCCAGATACTGTTGTGGCTGCACTGTCAGAAAACCAGCACTGTCGGAGGGTCAGTGCTGAGGGAGCGCCGTACAGTCAGAGGGTCAGTGCTGAGGGAGCGCCGTACAGTCGGAGGGTCAGTGCTGAGGGAGCGCCGCACTGTTGGAGGGTCACTGCTGAGAGGACTGTAAATTTGAAACTACTGGCCCTTCCATTCAGGTAGATGTAAATGATGTTTGAGGAATAGCCTCAGAGTGTGGCTGATCACTTATCCAACGTGTGACTCTGAACCAATGCTGGGTAAACAGTTGATGTGGTCATTATCCCGTAGGAGACCGTGGGTGCTTTCTGTGTGTGAGTTCGTTGGTGCGTACTTTGTATTGTAACTGTGAGACTTCAGAAATATTTCATGAGTGTGTCATGATTGCGAGCATTGAGGTTGTGAATTGCACAATTTAAAAATGCATCTTACTTTGACTTCAGACCCTTGGTCTAGTTTAATTCCACTGCCCTCCTCCCATCCTCACCCTGCTCTACGCGCCCTGTCTCATTTTATTTAAACAAAGTTATATCGGCCATTTTTTTTGTGTGATGGCAGCTGGAAAGGTTACAAAGTCAGTGATCAAGCCTTTCAAGTGAATCAAATCTCTCAGTAGGGAATCTCTGTCGGCTGTGAGTGGACAAGTTACTGATTGATTTTCAGCCTGTTTTCATTCTGTCCCACTTAAAGGGTTTGATTCAAATGCTGAGAGACTGCGAGCTGGGCTGGAAAACAACACAGCACCTGCAGTTTCAGGTCTCAGAGAATCTGGCAGAGGGTGAGAGTGAGGAAGGACATTGGGAGTGGTGCTGGTGGGGAATGGAGGGACCGGGGGACTGGGATAGTCTGTGGCCTCAACAGGAGGAGACAGGGTAAAGCTCATTGCAGAAAGGCAACAGAGAAAGCCACAATTTTAAGAGACGAAATCTGGGGGAACAATTTCCACCAAAAACAGAGGCAGTAATCAGGGCGCACAGATTTAACATTATCTGCAAAAGAACCAAAAGGTTGACGAGATTAAATTTATTCTGAGGAAGGGTCACTTGACCTGAAACGTTAACTCCACAGATGCTGCCAGGCCTGCTGAGCTTTTCCAGCAAATTCTGCTTTTGTTAAATTTATTCTTTTTTTCTTAACATAGTGAGTGTCTGAAAGGGAGGTAGAAGCCCCTTGAATAATGGATGAGGGGGTTTGCAGTAATATTTGAGGTTGAAGGCTTTGCGGGGCTATGTGGGGTAAAATAGGGAAAGTGGGACTAATTGGATAGCTCTTCCAAGGATCCAGTACAGACACAATGGGCTGAATGCTCTCCGTTGGTGCTGCATGATCTTATAGAGGAGAGACGAGTCTGGGGAGATGGGAAGAATTAACAAACCGAAAGAGGAACTATGGGATAGTTTAAAGAGCAGGTGTGGGCTCTGGCTCAGTTGGCAGCACTCATGTTTCTGACCAGCAAGGTTATGCCTTCAAACCTCACTTGGGGGAGGTTCCTGCCTGAAACTATAGGCAGACATCCCAGTGCAGGAGTGCTGGATTGTCAGACGGACTATCTTGGACGCAATGTTAGACATAGACTGTGTCTGCAACTAATCCTGTGGCATTATCTCAAACAAGTTAGTGGAGTTATTTACCTGGTTCCCTGGTCAATATGTATTTATCATTCCAAAATGACATGATCTGGTCATGGTCCCATTGCTGTGAGTCACTCGTCTGCTGCATTCTGTACTTTATAAAAATGACATGCACAAAGTTGCTTTGCTGGCTGTCATGTTCTTTGAGAGGTTCCTGTGGTCGTGAACGGTGCTACATAAATGCAAGTCTGTCTCTCTAACAGCTAATACTGAGTTGTAGGCAGCAGTTTGATTCAGAGGCTTGAAATGTGGTTAAAATTGGCAGGGAACTGTGGACAGGCTGATGTTTGTCTACAAATTGAACTTGGAGTCAAGGTTGGTGCACATTTGACCAGAAATCAAGAACAGTAATCTTTTATTCACTCATAATATATGATTATCACTGGCTGGGCCCGGCATTTGTTGCCCGTCCCTAGTTGCCCCTTGAGAAGGTGGGGGTGAGCTGCTCTCTTGAACTGCTGCAGTCCATGTGCTGTGGGTTGACCCACAATGTCCTTAGGGAGGGAATTCCAGGATTTTGATGCAGCGACACTGAAGGAACAGCAATGTATTTCCAAGTCAGGATGGTGAGTGGTTTGGGGGGGAGCTTGCAGGGGGTGGTGTTCCCATGTATCTGCTGCCCTTGTCCTTCTACATGGAAGTGGTCATGGGTTTGGAAGGTGCTGCATTAAGGAGCTTTGGTGAGTTTCTGCAGTGCATCTTGTAGATAGATACACTTCTGCTACTGAGCATCAGTGGTGGAGGGAGTAGATGTTTGTGGAAATTTTTGTATTAATAGGAAGATAAGGGAATGGAACTTTTAGAAATGGAATAGTGAAGGAAAGGAATGGAGGAGCAGAAAAATCTCAAATGCAATTGATGTCTAATTGCTCTTCAAGCTTTTCATTATGCACCCATTAAGAACGCCACATTTCAATGGGACCAATAATTTATATTCTATGAAGAAATGTGTGTTCATTGGTTGGCGAGTTGATTCTGATTGTTCAAGACACTGTGGGATTGGACAATAATTCCCTGGTATATTCTCAATGGCATCACCTTAACCAATCAGAGATAGTCAGTTGGCACTGGCTTCTCACCCAGTATAATTTGCTGCTCCATTTGAAATTTTGCATTCTTGCTGCCTGTCCTGATGAGTGCAAGGTGAAAAGATTTAAAAGGGGTGTCTCTTTCTTTCAGCAATGCCGGTGTTCAAACATTCAAACAGAGGGACGACGAGAGAAACAAGAGAAAGGATGAATTCAGGTTTAATCAGAAAACATTGAGCCATCAGGCTTAAAACATATATATTGAATAACAACGAGAGCCAGTGAATGACATTGGAATAAAATTAATTTATTTTTGATTTGCATTTACAATTGGCATTGGGCAAGAAAACAAAAATAAAATAGGACTGCAAAACAATTCATCGTCGGTGCAGCGTTTGACATCCTGAGGGGCACTGACTTTATTTAAGGCCTTTCAAACAAACTAAGATTGTGCAGTTTTTTGATGCTTCATTGAGCAATTGTAAGATTGTGGGTGACAGTCAGCTACAAGTGCGTTAGTGAAGGTGGCAGGTATAACTATAGCTGACCTCCCGGGCGAAGGAAGGGATAAGAGTGTTAGGTTTCTTTCTCCTGTTGCATGGTCTGTATAGAAAAGGATTTGTGCAGGAAAGGGTGGGGGAGCTAGGTGATAGAGTCACAGAGTCATGAAGCTGTACAGCACGGAAACAGATCCTTTGGTCCAACTCTTCCATGCTGACCAGATATCCTAGTCCCATTTTGCCAGCATTTGGCCCATATCCCTCTAAACCCTTCCTATTCATGTACCCATCCAAGTGCCTTTTACATGTTGTATTTGTACCAGCCTCCACCACTTCCTCTGGCAGCTCATTCCATACACGCACCACCCTCTGTGTGAAAACATTACCCCTTATGTCCCTTTTAAATCTTTCCCCTCTCACCTTAAACCTATGCCCTCTAGTTTTGGACTCCCCCACCCTGGAGAAAAGACTTTGACGATACACTTTAACCATGCTCCTCATGATTTTATAAACCTCTGTAATGTCACCCATCAGCCTCCGATGCTCCAGGGAAAAAGCCCCAGCCTAATCAGCCTCTCCCTACAGCTGCTAGGGATTTGACAGTCAAGCTGTGAGGCTTACCCTCAACAACCAATCCAGCAAAACTTTCAGTCAAGGCTCAACAGAGTGATGATTGGGTTGAGTTGTGGGCAGAACAAAAGCATCAAGCTTTTCCCAGCACAGGGAGGAATATTGAGTGCATTGGGCTGGCTCAGAAATGATAAGTTAGTTTGTCGAATGGAATAGACTCAAATTGAGAAGATAAAGTTTTATGTTGTCCCAATTCTAGTGAGGTACACGCCATCTTGAAGGTTAAAGGTATATGATTTGTAATAAACTTTATATAGAGTTTATTATTCATTCATTCTCAGGATGCAGCCTGCACTTATTAACTGTCTCTAGATGCCTAGAGTAGACTTTTTTTAAATTCGCTCATTGAACGGGGGAGTTGTCGATAGGCCTGGTTTTCATTGCCCATCTTTAATTGCCTCTGTACTGAAAGGCTTGCTCAGGCACTTCCTGATTCTACCACATTTGCTGTGGGTCTGAAATCCTATTGCCAGGCCAGGTAGGGACAGTTAATTTCCTTCCCTTAAAATGTAATGATTGAACCATAACAAAACAAAGATCTGGAGATGCTGGAGACCTGAAACAAGAACAGAAATTGCTGACACAGTCAGCAGATCTGACAGCATTGGTGGATTGAAAATAAAGTTAACATCATGAGTTTGGTGACTCTTCATCTGAACAGAAACTGAAGAGTCACCAGACATGAAACATTAACTCTGCTTTCATCCCCACAAATGCTGGCAGACCTGCTGAGTTTCACCAGTAATTTCTGTTAGAATCAGATGGGCCTTCAAGCACGAGAGGGCAATGGCTACACCCTCATCATTGTTTTCATTGAAACTTCATCATCTCATAGAATCCGTTCAATATGGAAGCAGGCCATTTAGCCCATTGAGTTTACACCCCAGGCCCACCCCATAACCCTGTGTTTCCCATGGCTAACCCACCCAGCCTCCGTATCCCTGGACACTCTGGGGTAACTTACCATGGCCAATCCACCCTAACCTGCACATCTTTGACTGTGGGAGGAAACCAGAGCACCCAGAGGAAGCCCACACAGCCAATTACCCAAGGTGGGATTGAACCCAGGTTTCTAGTGCTGTGACGCAGCAGTGCTAACCTCTGAGCCACCGGGCCATCCAGATGCCAGTGTGGGATTTGAACATACAGCCCCAGAATACGAGTCTGGGGCTCTGGGCTACCAGCCCGGTGACATTACCACCACCACCCTAAAACTCTTGGATTAAACCAGATTGCTGGATCTTTTCATCAGTCACTGTAGTCCATCAGGAATGGTTTCCTTTCTCACAAATTAACATCTTGCTTGGTCACTTCAGGTGACTTTTAAAGTTAAATATGTCACATGATACTGGAGTCAGCTGCAGATCAGACTGGGATGGGCTATGTGTGATAAGTTGTCATTTCAAGCACAAGTTCATAACTTACATCAGATTTACTGAATTTAATTCCATAAGTAACCATGTTGGAATTGAATTCGTAATTCTTACTTTGTTAAGGAGATTACCTCAATAACTACCACTTTGAACACACTGATCTATAATCAGCTAATGGTAAAGACACTTCTGCAGAGATCTTGAGTAACAGTTGGAGTGTCAGAAGGTAGAGGACACGGTCTAGTGGTGTTACCATTGGACTGTTAATCCAGAGACCCAGGTAAGGTTCTGGGGACCTGGGTTTGAATCCCACCATTGCAGATGGTGGAATTTGGAAAAATCTGGAGTTAAGAGTTGAACGATGACCATGAATCCATTGTTGATTGTTGAGAAAAAAAAGAACCCACCTGGTTTGTGCATGTCCTTTAGGGAAGGAAACTGCCATCCTTACCTGGTCTGGCCTACCTGTGACTCCAGACCCACAGCAATGTGGTTGACTCTTAACTGCCCTCTGGGTAATTAGGGATGGGCAATAATTGCTGGCCTGGCCAGTGATGCCCTCATCCTGTGAATGAATTAACAAAAAGGGAGGTACCTTGTTTGAAATGTATAAACATCTGAAGGGTCTTGAGGGGATGGATGTGGAGAGGATATTTCCTCTTGTGGGACAATCTAGAATTAGGGGTCGCTGTTTAGCAATAAGGGGTCACCCATGTAAAACAGACATAAGACAATGTGTTTTTTCTCACAGGAAGTTGCGAGTCTTTGGAACTCTCTCCTTGTAAAGTTGGCAGACGCAGAGTCTTTAAATCTTTTTGAAGGCAGAGGTGAATAGATTCTTGTAGTAATAGTAACAATGTCAGCCAACTGGACTGATAGAATATGAGTTCCCTGATTGGGGCAGTTAATCTGGTCCAATCGGGAGGCCCTGGCTGACATAAAAGGGTGAATGTAAGGGGTATTAATCCCCTGAATGCCTGACTCAGTGAGAGGTGGTGATGTTGGCGAAGGCTATGCATTTGTGAATAAAGGGTGATCAGTGATGGCCACTGAAGAGTTATTTCGATTCTCAGCAACCAAGGGTGTGAAAAGTCATCGGGGTTTGCAGAAACTTGAATTTGAGGTTACAGTCAGACCAGGATGGTGGAGCGATCTCAAGGGGCTGAATGACCTACTCCTGCTCCTAATTTGTACTTTCATGCGTTCACATCTCTGGGCTAGAAGCTCTGATTCAACTCCCACACTGGGACTTGATGGCTACAGAAGATACATTTACAACAAGTTGGTATTTGGCCTGTAAATCCAGCTGCTGGCTTATGTTCGGTGCCGCATGTAGGAGACGCTTCACTATCTGCAACAAATAACAGCAAGTGTCACAGTATTTTGCCAAGGGTTAACACCAACACCCATGATCATGGATGTTATTACAGGCATGATAACTGAGCTAAGTTAACTGAACTGAACTGGCCAAATGCAGGCAAATGGGACTAATTCAGTTCAGGAAACCTGGTTTGCATGGACGAGTTGGACTGAATGGCCTGTTTCCGTGCTGTAGGACTCTATGAATGAAAAGAGAGAAAGGGCCTTGTACCAAAAGGTCAGTCAGTTAAGCACAGGCAGATGGTGCAGCTAAGATGTCAGTCTAGTCTTTGGAATTAAATTTTTGGTCTGTAAGATGGGTTGCCAATTGGGATGGAGTGACAGATAACACCAATGGTGACATTACAAATGGCTGCCATTTTGGATGTTTTGCTTGACAGCGTAAAAAAAATAGAGGTGGAAACCATTGAACTGTGGGGCCTGATGAAATCGTTGGCTGTTCAGGGTTAAGATATACAGCCGACAACAGACTTCTGTGTTGTGGAATGGTGAATCAATGGGGCCGTTGTTGAGGAAATGGCAGTGCAGTGTTTCGTGACACTCGCTCCTTGGGCCTAGAGAATGCTCCTTTGTTCATTGACTTGCGCTCATGGGGAGTGAACACTGGGATGAGCAAGTCTATGGTCACAGCAAATTATAGCAATCTTTATTTCCCGTTTGATACGTGTATCATAGCTTGAAAAACGCACCATAAATAGGAAAATATCATTTCAATTTTATGCTGATGAACCACATGGTGATCATATGTAAGAGGTTAAATGTCAATTATCAGAAAGGTTGAAAGTGCAGAGAACTTCACTGCATTTCAGAAAGATTAAACTTTTTTTCAGTGAGGGAATTGCAGTGGATGGGCTTTGTGACTTATTTTCCCACGAGTCTGGTGTAACTGAATTTGGTTCTGGGTGCTACACCTCAGGAAGTTCAGACTGACTTTGGAGAGGAGTGGAACAGATTCTCCAGAGTGATACCTGGGTCTTAGAGGGCCTTAAATCTGTGGACACTGGTTGCAGAAACGTAGCTTGTGTTCCCTTGGGTGAGGAATGGTGCAAATCTGATTGTGGAGGGTAAAATGAGAAAAGAGTTCATGAGAACAGAGGAGAGCTGTGTGCCCTGATGCAGGCAGTTCTAAACAAGGGGACACAATCTTACAATTGTTACAGTGACAACAATGTCACTGGACTGGAGACTCACATTAATGCACTGAAAATAATTACTCAAAGTCTCAGCAAGTCGGACAGCAACTGAAACAGGGTTAATGTTTTAAGTCTGACATGATTCATCACTGGATCACTGTTAGGTTCTGATGGACAGTCGTGATGCATTAACTCTGTTTCCCTCTCTGCAGTTCCTGTCAGACCTACTGAGCTTCTCCAGCACTTTTCTGATCTTGTTTCTGGTATCTGCAACATTTGCTTTTTATCTTAATGATTCTGGGGACCTGGGGTTCGAATCCCACCCCAGGAGCTGGTGGAATTTAAATGCGATTAATAAATCTGGAATTGAAAGCCAGTCTCAATGATGGTGACCATGACAACTATCATTGGTTGCTGTTAAAATCCATCTGGGCAGGAAATCAGCCGTCCTTACCCGGTTTGGCCTATACATGATCCCCAACCCACAGCAATGTGGTTGACTCTGAACTGCCCTCCAAAAAGGCCTAGCAGGTCACTCAGTTGGAGAACACTTAGGGATAGACAACAAATGTCAGCCAGCGACATCCACATCCAACAAAAGAATAAAAGAAGTTATAGTAACCAGACCCATTGAGTAGGGAAACACATCTTCACACTAAAGTGTCTTCCCCTAAAAGGAGTTTGGATACCAGAGATCAATTGGAGCTTTTGAGACAGTTATCAATAAATGTTTGTTGGGATAGAGGTTCCAAGAGACATGGTGTGCTGCAGGGCAAATGGAGTTACGCAGCAACTTATCCAGAATCTATAGAATGGTGGAGTAGACTGTGGGGCTGAATGGCCTCCTCTTAAGGTAGGAAATGATAAGTCATACCGGCTACATATTGATGAGCCAATCATTTGAACTAGTCTACCCTGTCCAATTGATCTGTCAGGTTAAACCCTTCACTCTCACTGCAATACCCATTGAATCAAAAGCAAATGGGCTTTCTTCTCCTCTCTAAACCCTTGGCCATCCTCCATTCCCAGGAATTGCTTCACCCCAGCAAGGAGGAGGTCTATGTGGAGAGCTTCCTCACTGTCCTCCACAAAACAGCCACTTTTGTTTCTTCAACAAGAGTTGCCCAAAATTGTCTCTATCTTAGACATGTTGGAATGTTCTTCACAATTTGCCTTTCGATGTTCTAGTGGAAAGATTCTGTCTCAGCAACATAACACACTGCGATCTGATTATACTGAAATTAGATATCGTAAAACTGCGCTGGATTATTAAGTCATTCGTCGCTCCTCTTCCTCTACAAGCCAAGGCAGCCAGAGTGTGTTTGGGAAATCACGCAACAATAACAACTTATCTTCTGCACATCACTTCAGGAGTTCCTCAGTGATGTGGAGGCACTGGTGTTGGATTGGGGTGGACAAAATCATAAGTCACACGACACCAGGTTATAGTCCAACAGGTTTATTTGAAATCACAAGCTTTTGGAGCGCTGCTTCTTCATCAGGTGAAAGACTGTGGTCTGAAAGCTTGTGATTTTGAATAAACCTGTTGGACTATAACCTGGTGTTGTGTGATTTCTGCAGGAGGTCCTCAGGGTAGTGTCCTCGGCCCGACTGTCTTCAGCTGCTTCATTAATGACCTTCCCTCCATCATAAGCTCAGAAGTGGGGATGTTTGTGATGATTACACAATGTTCAGCGCCATTCACGACTCCTCAGATACTGGAGCAGTCCGTGATCAAATGCAGCAAGATCTGAACAACATCCAGGCTTGGGCTGATGGTTAGTAATTAGCATTTGTGCCACACAAATGCCAGGCAATGACTAGCTCCAAAAAGAGAGATTCAAACTATCTTTTATTAATACTCAATGGTTTTACCATTGCTAAATTGTCTACCTTTAAGGTACATGCTGTTAACATTCACTGGGAAATGAATTAAAGTGTCCGCATAAACACTGCGGTTGTAAGAGAAAGTCAGTGTTAGCCTATTCTGTGGCAAATAACTCACCTCCTGACTCCCCAAAACCATTCCACCATCTACAAGGCACAAGGCAGGAGTGTGATAGAATGCTAGATAACAAGCGTGGGGCTGGATGAACACAGCAGGTCTAGCAGCATCATAGGAGCAGGAAAACTTGACGTTTCGGGCCTAGACCCTTCATCAGAAATGGGGGAGGGGAAGAGGGTTCTGAAATAAATAGGGAGAGAGGGGGAGGCGGATAGAGGATGGATAGAGGAGAGGATAGGTGGAGAGGAGGCAGACAAGTCGAAGAGGCGGGGATGGAGCCAGTAAAGGTGAGTGTAGGTAGGGGGGTAGGGAGGAGATATAGAATGCTCCCCACTTGCCTGGATGGGTGCAGCCCCAACAACATTTAAGAAGCTGAACACCATCCAGGACAAAACAGCTCACTTGACACTAATTCCCGTTAGCACCAGCGCACAGTGGTTGTATCATGTTCGAGCTCTAGCAGGCACTGTAACAACTCACCAAGGCTCCTTTGACAACACTTTCCAAACCCACAACTTCTGCCATCACAAAGAACCAGAGCTGAGTGTATATAGGAATACCACCACTTGCAAGTTCCCCTTGAGCTACACACCAATGTGAGTTAGAACAATATTCAACCAAATTGTATTTATATAACACCGTTAGAGTAGTAAGCCGTTGAAAGGCACTCTACAGGAAGATAGGAATGTAACTAGGAGCAGGAGTAGGTAATTCAGCCTCCCTGAGCCTGCTCAGCCACTCAGTCTTTGCTGATCTCATCTCAACCTCAACTCTACTTTCCTGCCATTCTCCATAATCCTTCAACCTTTTACTCATTAAAAACCTACTTCCTCCTTAAATTTACTCAATATCCTGGCATCCACCTCGCTATGGGGGAACGGGTTGAATTCCACAGCTTCACAACCCTTTAAGAGAAGCAATTTCTCCTCATCTCTGTTTTAAATCTACTACTCCTTATCCTAAAACTGTGACCTCTTGTTCCAGATTGCCCTACTTGAAGAGACGTTCTCTCTACATCTACTGTGTCAATCCCCTATAGCATCTTATAGACCTCAATTAGATCCCAAACAGATTATCAAACAGGATTTGACAGATAAAGAGATATCAGGGCATATGGCTAAAAGCTCAGTCAAACAGATAGTTTTTTAAAGAGTTTCTTAAGGTGGGAACTGAGGAGATGCAGGGAGGTCTAGGGAAGCAATTCCAGAGCTTGGGACTGAGATGGATGAAGGCACAATTACCAGTAGTTACAGTGATTAAAGTTGGGGATGTCTTTGCAAGGCAGGGTCATGGGGCTGGAAGAGTAGGAGAGAAAAGGGTGGATGAGGTCCTGGAGGGAACTGAAAACAAAGATTATGATTTTAAAATGGAGATGTTGTTTAACAGCGAGTCAATGACAGTCACTGGGATGATGGGTGAACAGAACATGTTGTGAATTTACATACAGGCAGTCAAGATTTTGATATCGTTAGGTTTACAGTAGCTGACTGTAGGAATGTCAAGTCTACAGGTGCCAATGGAATGGAAATAGGCTTCAATTATAGGTGAGTGGTGGCAGAGACACTCTGATAGAGATGTAAATAGATGGCATGGATATGCAGTCAGAGTCTGATCTGAGTATGACATATAATCATAGAATCCCTACCTTGTGGAAGCAGGCCATTTGGCCCGTCAAGTCCACACTGACCCTCTGAAGAGGAACACCCCATGACCCTGTACATCCCTGGATACTATAAGCAATTTAGCACAGCGAAACCACCCTAACCTGCACATCTTTGGACTGCAAATTCCACACAGTTACCCATGACCGGAATTGAACCCAGCTCCCTGGTACTGTGAAGCAGCAGTGCTAACTGCTAAGCCACTGTACTACCCAGGGTACAACAATATGGGTATAACCTGGTTTAGGCTTTCAGGCAGTTATCAGGGAGAGTGATGCAGTCAATGATTAGGGAACAGAGTTTGTAGCAGAGCGATTAGCTTCGGTCATCTTAATATTTAATAAAAAATGATATATGTTTGGCCCACGCATATTGCTCAGTTAATCTGATAATTAAGAGGGAGATGAGGGCCGAGACAGTAGGGCTGGGTGTCACCAGTGTACATGTGCAAACTGATGACACCGTATTGGATGATGTTTCTGAGGGGCAGCATGCTGAGAATTATAAGACGCAGTGCTGGGTGAACACAGCAGGCCAAGCAGCATCATAGGAGGAAGAAAGCTAACGTTTCGGGTCTGGACCTGGTCCAGACCCGAAACGTCAGCTTTCCTGCTCCTCTGATGCCGCCTGGCGTGCTATGTTTCTCCAGCTCTACGCCTTGTTATCTCAGACTCCAGCATAGGTAGTTTCTACCATCTCATGCTGAGAATTATGAAAGGAGAAAAGGGGCCTTGAGGAAACCAAAATCATATTGTCCAGTCCTTCAATCTTCTTCACTCAGTTAGATTGGCAATAAATGCTGGCTGAGCCAGCACCATCCAGAAATAATGTTTTAAACACTTTTAAAGAAATTTAAAGGAGTTACAATTCAACTTCAGCCTCAATTTTCTTCAAACAAGTCTACCCATGGCTTTTGATTCTCACCTTGCATACTCAAAATCAATTACCTGAGCCATAGACCATTACCTGGTGATTTATTTGATACTCCCTGATGTCTTTTCTATCTATTCCATCATAACATCACCTGGACTAATTTTCTTTCGTCTCCCTTTTGGAATCATTAGCTTGATCAATGTTTTCCAGTCGGTGCCGCACTAAACAATCTTTTTACTGCCTCTTTGATAATGAGCCCGCTATCTATCTATTGTCTCAGTATATTTGCCACTCCCCACTCTCTCTCTCTCTCTCTTTATTGCCATCTGATGAGGCTTCTTGCTTCTCCTTCTTTATCAAGCAGATTTTTCTGTAACCTCAGGCCTCAAACATCTCTAGGCAGTCTCTCATTTCATCAGTGCGAAAAAAACCAATGTTCCACATCTGCTGCTGACCACACACAGCACTTAAGACACTTTACTTACCACAGTTTCTGATCTTATAGATCTATAGAAACTCCATCATGTTGTTTAATGCCTCTTTTGCCACTGCTGCCCTCTGTTTTACATCTTCATTGCTTCAGCCCCCAGGTATCATTAGACAACACAAGGTAACCAAATGGCTAACTTGGTTTATCTCCCTACACCACTCACTTTGAGTTAACCTTTGGGATCTTCTCTTTGTGGTCCCCATTGGCTTTGTCTCCAGGGCAGTTTAACATTCATCCAATTTAACAATTCTGAAGAAGGGTCTAGGCCCAAAATGCCAGCCTTCCTGCTCCCTTGATGCTGCTTGGCCTGCTGTGTTCATCCAGCTCTACACCTTGTTATCCAATTTGACAAACTGCCTTTAAAAATCTCTGGCCTCTTGGTATCTGCAAACAGAATTGGTTTGTCTTCGATAGATCAGAGGTTGTTTACCAATATCCTAAACCAAAATTAGCGTCTTTCAAAGACTGTATCTCATAATGAATTCAGAATATATATAGTGAAAGGACTGGGTGACATAACACGTCCTTGTCTCGTTCCTCTGATCATTATCTGCTTTGTTAACTGTCGGCTTTCACTGCCACTGTTTGTTCATGGGAAACATTCCAGAAATCTCATGCATTACCATCAATCTCATCATTTGAGAAAAAAATGCATTAGTTTGTTTTCTTGTGACCCTAATGAAACACACACGCTATCAGCTGTGGCTTGCTTGAAAGTGCTCCAAGTCGAGACATTTACAGGTTTAAGCCCCTATCCTGAGGTTTCATCAGAAACCCCCAGCCTCACACTCCTGCCACAAGAGCAATGCCTCCTCGAATTCTGCGGCAGCATTAAGGTTGTTGCATGGTCACGTCGGTCTAAATAGGAAGGTGCACTACACTGCTGGTGATAATGTCTCTGTGATCTATGATAGTATAACGTAGGGTATGCAGGGTAGCTCGATCTCAGCAGGATAATAGGCCGGCACAACATTGTGGGCCGAAGGGGCTGTACTGTGCTGTAAGGTTCAAGGTGTAGGTTTATTGTCAAGTACAGGGGTAGAAAATTACAGAGAAAACTGTTCAACGTTGCACACACAGCACCATCTTAGATATAAAATCTTAGTTACAGAAATAGAAAAATAAAGAGATGAAGTTTGAAAGTCAAACATTATAGCCTTTTCAGACACCATGGGCCTACAGATATTCCAACCTGGGCTTTCCTCAAAAGGGCTCACTCTGGGCATGCTTTCACCTGCTGTGAGCTAAGACCCTGCTGTGCTGGCCAGTCACCTTCACCGCAGCTGATTTCCATCGGGTATGCCAGGCGTCACTGTCGCTCGCAAATCCTGGGCCCCGAGCGCCGCCCTGCCACCGCTGACCACCACTGCTGCCATATGGGCCCCAGCCACTGCCAGGCCCCACTGCCGTTACCAGCCGCAGGGCCCCGCTCCGGTACCGTTCTGGACAACGACGAAGCTTTGATGCTGCCGACCGTGGCCCACCACCTCACGTCCCACAGCCACTGGCATCGCCCCTACACCCGCGCTCTAAAGTCTAAAGAACTGAAAGGAAGAGAGAAAAAGTGTGAGAAGAGAAGGGGAACGAAAAGCAGGTTGGTGCAGGTGAGCTCCCGAGAGGAGGCCTAGTCTGCTGCCACCTTGCCTGGATAAAATAGGACTGTCACAGTAGTCCTGCTCTCCCATAGACAGAGACAACTGGTCGTGAGTTTAACCTGAGGATCACCTCAGCTCAGAGGAACAAGAGTAGGCCATTCAGTCCCTTGAGCCTATTCTACCATTCAATGAGATTGTGGCTGATCTGTGGTCCAATTCCGTAGATCTGCCTTTCACCCATATCCCTCAACTGAAAAAAATTAATCACCTCAATTGAAGGGACATGCCTTTACAGCAACCTTAGCTAGTGCAAGAATTAAACCCACACTGTTCTCCTCATTCTACATCCAGCCAACTGAGCTTCCTGACCCCATAACCATGACACTGTCTGCTTTCTTACATGGATGCGTCAGATCCATTTAGTAAAGGACAGATGGGGAGCTCCCCAGTGGCTGGTCAACATTTGCCTCTCAACCAACACCAGTGTATCCAAACACAGAGAGCGCTGGGGAAACTCAGCATCTGTGGAGAGAGAAAAACCGAGTTAAAATTTTGTACTCAAAGACTCCAGGATTCAAAATGACTTGAAACATTAACTGTTTTTCTCTCTGTCCACAGACACTGCCAGACCTGCTGAGTTTTTCCAGCACTCTATGTGTTAGTTTGAGATTTCCAACATCTGGGAGATTTCACTTTTCTTTCTTTATTCATTCGCAGGATGATGGTGTTGCTGACTGGGCCAGCATGTATTGCCCAGAGGGCAGTGGGTGGTGCATGTATGGAATGAGGTGGGTACAATTACAACATTTAAAAGGCATCTGGATGGGTACATGAATAGGAAGGGTTTAGAGGGATATGGGACAAATGCTGGCAAATGGGACTAGATTAATTTAGGATATCTGGTCAACATGGAAGAATTTGACCAAACGGTCTGTTTCCATGCTGTACATCTCTGTGACTCTGTCACTCTGTTAATCTGCGCCTCCGTGTCTCTGTGACTCTGTTACTCTGTGACTGTATGACTCCGTGGCTCTGTGTCTCTATGTCTCTGTGACTCTGTGTATCTGTGTCTCTGTGACCGTATGACTCTGTGACTCTGTGTCTTTGTGTCTCCCTGTCTCTGTGACTCTGTGTCTCTCTGTCTCTGTGACTCTGTGTCTTTGTGTCTCTGTGAATGCATGACTCTGTGACTGTGTCTCTATGTCTCTGTGTCTCTCTATCTCTGTGTCTCCGTGTCTCTGTGACTCTGTAACTCTGGGTCTCTGTGACTTTGTGACTTTGTGACTCTGGATCTCTGTGTCTCTGTATCTCTGTATTTCTCTGTCTCTGTGTCTTTGTGTCTCTGTGACTCTGTGTCTCTCTCTGTCTCTGTGACCCTGTGTCTCTGTGACTCTGTATCTCTGTGACTGTGTGTCTCTGTGAC
>JAHRHZ010000008.1:18495772-18513912 GCA_024137785.1 Ginglymostoma cirratum | reverse complement strand
TCACCTTTACTGGCTCCATCCCCGCCTCTTCAACTTGTCTGCCTCCTCTCCACCTATCCTCTCCTCTATCCATCCTCTATCCACCTCCCCCTCTCTCCCTATTTATTTCAGAACCCTCTTCCCCTCCCCCATTTCTGATGAAGGGTCTAGGCCCGAAACATCAAGTTTTCCTCATCCTGTGCTGCTGCTTGACCTGCTGTGTTCATCCAGCCCCACGCCTTGTTATCCAGCAATTTCTGCTTTTGTTTCTAATTTCCAGCATCTTCAGTTGTTTGGTTTTTTTATTTAACATTGAATGTGTGTTTGTTTCACCGTGCGACTTTGTGCTGTGACTCCTGACTCTGCCTGTCGCTGTCAACAGTTCGTCCCAATTAAAATCCTTCGTTCACAGCTTTGCAATCAATACTTTCTTCTCCAAGTTAACTACCCCTTCCGATAAGATGGTGGCAGAGTAGGATGCTCCAGCTAGGGCTCGTCCAACCGCTCGTTCTTTTTCTTCTTTCCTCCCTGCTTTCCTGTCTTGTGTCAGTCTCGGATACCCGGCCACGAAGTGGGGACGTCAGTGGCCCAGTGCAGAGCATGTGGCAGCCAGCAATGATTCCCTGTGCTGGTCTGCTGTGGGCAGCCTTTAGAGAGAGGCCGTGATGTTTGTATTTTAACTTGTTTTTTGGACCTATGTTTATACTATGTCTAGCTGTAAAGTAGCTTTTTCTCCATTTCTCTGTAACTAAGAATTGTACCTAGGTGCGTTTGTACCTGCGATGGTGCTGTTTGTGATGCCTTATTAACTTTCAACTGTAATCATCCGCGTACATGTGACAACAAAGTTAATTCAATTCAAGAATGAAAGGGTGACCTTCTAATTCAAGAACCTCTGACAGCAGAGGTTAGGTTCCCAAATGGTGGGTCGTCATTCCCAGTGAGATGGAATGTTTTTGGAATTTTGTTCGGGCAGGTTCCATCGCAGAAACAGTGGGAGATTAGGCTGTATGTTGGCAGCTGCAAGGTCCCTTTAATTGTTTGTCAGTGGGCACAGCTGAACTGCCAGCTCTCTGGTACCTACCCTCTGCTTGTAAAGAGATGGGTGCATCACATAGTTTACCCCCATCCCCATCCCCAACAGCCGAGCACACACACTGATAGACATCCTCACTCCCTTTTCTGCAGTCACACAAAACCTGAAGCATTGAAATGGTATCACATCAGGAAGAGGTTTGTGTTAGAGACATAGAGAGAGACCCTTCACCTAGGAGCTTGTAGAGTTTAACATTGACTCCAGAAGCAGTCATTAAGTATATAAATGTAATCAAATCCCAGTGCACACTGTTCAGGAAACAGAGTATAAAATAACATCTTCCCCGTACACTTATACAGTTCTAGTGGTGTTACAATGTGAAAGATTATCTCTTTTCACTGGTATGTTACAAAAATTTCTAATGAATTATGCAACCATCATAATTCATTATATAATTCCCACGAACTTAATGTTCTGTCTCTACAGATGATCCCAGAGTATCGAACTGCGAAAGAGCTGCAAATGTAGCCAATGCAACATGAAGGACCACCAACACCATGACAACTATCACCAACATTTAGTGAAAGTCCAGGAGACTGTGCAATGACACACACTGAACAGTATCTACGGACACTAGGCGTTAGTCGGGGCTCAGCATTGAGGGGGTAGGTAGTGGCTAAACTCCTCCTCTAGTACTGAAGGAGTCCTGCACTGTGGGGGTTGACATTTTTCAGTTCAGATGGTAGACTATGCCCCATCTCCAGCAGATGTGAAGGATCGCATGGCTGCTCTATCTTGAGGGTGTTCCCACCAGGACCCCCTATTAATCCCTCAACAAACATCACTGTCGAGCAGCTTAACCAGTCATTAACCTGTGGGACAAAAACAGAAATTCTTGGAGAAACTCAGCAGGTCTGATAGCAGCTGTGGTGAGGGAAACACAGTTAATGGTTCAAGTCCAGTGACCCTTCCTCAGAACGCTCAGTGGACGTTAACTCTGCTTTCTGTACATTGATACTGCCAGACCTGCTGAGATTACCAGCAACCATAGCTCTTTGTTTTATTAACTGGTGCAATGTCACTGTGCGCAGCTTAGCAGTAAACATCATCAAAGTCGTGATCACACTTTAGAAAGTCTGTAGCTGGCTGTGGTTGGTGGGCTGTGGGATATCCTGAGAATGGGAAATGTGCTATCTAAATGCCAACTCCTCCGTTCTCTCTCATTGTAAATTCAGTACATACTGTTGTAAGATGTTGGGCTGAATGGCCTCTTTCTATGTAGTAAATTTTCCATATCTCTGAGTTTCTCTCTCCTCCCCAATCTGGATTTTGTAGGGACATCATTGAAGACTGGGGCGGGACGGTGCCTCAGTGGTTAGCATTGTTGCCTCACAGTGCCAGGGACCTGGGTTTGATCTCACCCTCGGGTAACTGACTGTGTGGAGTTTGCACATTCTCCCCATGTCTGTGTGGGTTTCCTCCTGAAGTCCAAAGATGTGCTAGTTAGTTGGATTGGCCGCGCTAAATTGCCCATAGCGTCCGGGGGTGTGCAGCCTAGGTGGACTGGCCATAGGAAATGCAGGGATAGGGTAGGGGAGTGGGTCTGGGTGGGATGCTCTTCGGAGGGTCAGTGTAAACTCAATGGGCTAGGCAGCATGCTGCCACGCTGTAGGGATTCTATGACTAAAAGGTGATGTTTGTAGTAAGAATTGACTCCAAACTCGTCTGCATTGAAAATATCACAGTAACTTGAAGCTTGCTATTAATAGTTTTTAACTTACCTTAACCATGCCTAGGTCAGACCATAGTGAAAACACCGGTGTTTGAGTCTGATAATTCATTGATTTCTTCCTGGTTCCACCTCCAGTGGAAAAGGCCCCACTCGCGGCTTATTTCAATGTTTGAGCTCTTAGTGATGTCGTTGACTTCACGGATTGCCAAAGGACTGCCAATTAATGGATTTTCGAGGGGCAGAACCAAGCGAAATGAATTGTGATAATCTGCATCCTGAAGAGCCAAATGACTAGTTAAAAAGTGATGGATTACACAGTAATTGCTAGTTGTGAAAGTTTGTGAATTAATAGTTGGTATCCTCTCATCTGTTAAAAGTACTGAAATCATACATCATGCACAAATATGTTTAACTCAATGCAATGTTCATTGTCTATTTCAGCTCTTCCTCTCTCAATGCCATCTTCAGTGATATGGGCTTCAGTCTACAAACCTGCAGACTGCAATTTCCACCTTCACCCACAGCCTTTCCTGGCACTTAGTACATGGTGTGGACTCGGCCTTTTACATCCCTTTTCTGTTATTCAACCTTGGCTTCCACCCTATCAGAGACCTCTCCTTTTGTCTTTCAGCTTGACATGGTGGTCTTTCAGTGGCCCAGTCTGGTGGTCTTTTGGCATGGCATAGTGTCAGTGGCCCATGGCGGTCTTTCCACCCAGTGTAGCCTAAGGGTGGACTTTGATCTTGAGGTGATTCTGGCGTGGACTGGAGGCTAGGTGCCAGCGTGGACTGGGTGGGAAGGATTGTTGTTCTGAACTTTATATTTCTCCAGTTTCTAATTTATTCCTACAATCTGCAATGCTGGACTTTTCATTTCTTTTTTTTTCCACTTAAGAACTTATACAGAAGAATCTGTACCCAGGTACCTTGTGCCTAAGATGTTGCTGTAAGTGGAGACATGTAAACTTTTCACTGTAATCACCTGAGTACATGTGACAATAAAGCTAATTCAAATCATCCCTCTCCTCCCTCCACACTTTCTCATTGCATCTCTCCATTGTTTCTGATGAAAGGCTATCAATCTCTTCGTTAGAGTAGAATCATAGAATCCCTACAGGTGTGGAAGCAGGCCATTTGGCCCATTGAGTCCACATTGACCCTCCAAAGAGCATCCCACCCAGACCCACACCCTACCCTATCCCTATCCCTGCATTTCCCTCTTAGACACTATTGGCAATTTAGCTCAGCCCATCCACCTAGCCTGCATATCTTTGGACTGTGGGAGGAAACTGGAGCACCTGGAGGAAACCCACGCAGACATGGGGAGAATGTGTAAACTCCACACCCACACAGTTGCCTGAGGGTGGAATCGAACCCAGGTCCCTGGCGCTGTGAGGTAGCAGCGCTAACCACTGAGCCACCGTGCCACTAATTCTTTTGTAAAATGTGGGCATCACTGGCAAGGTCCACATCTGCTGCTGTCCCTGATTGCCCTTGGGCTGGTTGGCTCACAGAGCATCTCCGAGGGCATTTAAGAGTCAGCCACATTGCTGTGGGTCTGGAGTCATACATAGGACAGACTGGCAGATTTCCTTCTCTAGGATGCATTCATGAACGAGATGGGATTTTACAACAACCAGCAATGGTTGCATGGTAACCATTAGACAAGCTTCTCATTTCACATTTTATTCAATTTAATTTGCACTATCTGCTGTGGTGGGGTTTTTACACACATCCTCACAGCATTAGCCTGGGGTTTGTAGCTTATTAGCCTGCTGACATTGCCGCTGTGCCACCACTTCCCCAAAGCACTAGCATTGCTTCCTTCTCCACAGATGCAGCCCGAATCGCTGAGTAGTTCCAGTTTCCTGGTTTTATTTCCACTTTTCCAGCATCTTGTGGTATTTTGGCAGGTGGGAAAACCCTCTTAGTGTCAATGCTGGTCAAGTTTCCATTCAGAATTGTGTATGATCCCAGTGAAGTTACCTCTCATTCATTTCAATTCCAAAGAGTATGAGCCCAATTTTGTTAGCCTCTCATCTTCGAGTGAGCCCCTCTTCTAGGCATTAATCTTCACTGTTCTAAGGAAGGGTCACTTGCCTCAAAACTTTAACTCTGATTTCTCTCTACAGATGCTGTTGGACCTGCTGAGCTTTTCCAGCAATTTCTGTTTTCGTTTGTGTTTAATCTTCACTGTGCTGCCTGCAATGCGGGTATATCCTTTCTTAAAATGCACATGGTAACATTGTAAGATTATAGGGGGTAGAAGCAGAAGTAGCCTATTCAGCCCATTGAAATGTTCTGCCATTCAAAGAGATTTTATGGCCGTCTTCTTAATCCTCACCCTCACTTCCCTGCCTTTTCACCCTTTCATCCTTGATTTCCCTTCCTGATTAAAACCGATTTGTCTCAACCTTTAATATACTCTATGCCTAGCCTCTATAGCCTTTTGCAGTAAAGAATTCTATACCCCTGAGAGAACTAATCTGCCCTTATATCTGCCCAATGTAGGAGAACCCATATTCTATGATCATACATCTCAGGGTAACCACCCTTGCCACATCTATCCCGTCAGGTCCTCTAAGAATCCTACCTGTTTCAATAAGGTCACCTCTCATTGTTCTAAACTCCATTGAGTAGAGGCCCAACCTACTCTATCTCTCCTCATAGGAAATGCCTCTACACCTGAGATCAACCAAGTGAACAACCTCTGGACTACATTTCCTGAGATAATGTGACCAGAACTTTTCATAGTATTCTAGATGTTGTCTAACTAGTGTTTTGTATAATTTTAGGAAAACTTCCCTATGGTTATACTCTGATCCCTTTTAAATAAAGGCCAACATTCCATTTGCCTTCCTTATTACCGGCTGAGTTTGGATGCTAGCTTTTTATGGTTTATATGTGAGGACCTCCAAATCCCTCTGTGCTATTGCTTTCTGCAGCCCCTCTCCATTTAAGTAAGAGTCAGCTCCTCTATTCTTGCTGTCAAAGTACATAACCTCACATCTTTCCACATTAGATTCCAGCTGCTGAGTTTTTACTCGCTCACCCAACCTGTCTATGTCTCTCTGTACATTCCTTGTGTCACCCTCACCACTTGCCTTCCGTCTTATTTTTGTGTCACCTGCAAACTTCGCTGTGGCACATTCGTTTTCCTCCTCTAAGTCATTAATCCATATTGTAAATAATTGTCTCCCCAGCGCTGATCCCTGTGGCACACCACTAGTTACAGGCTGTCATTCCTGAAAATGCCCCCCTTATCCCAACTGTCTCCTATTGGTCAGCCAATCCTTTATCCATGCTAATATTTTCCCCCAACAGCATGGGCTTTTACTTAGCAGATTTACTTGCAGTACCTTATCAAATGCTTTCGAGAAATCCAAATATATTACATCCATTGTTCCCCCTTCATCTGGCCTGCTCAAAGATTTCTATTAACTATTTCAGACACAATTTCCCCTTGATGAAGAGGGCCAAGCTGACTCTGCTTGATCATATCATGTATTTCAAAATGTTCTACTATTACATCCTTTAGAAGGATAGAATCCCTACAGTGTGGAAGCAGGTCATTCAGCCCATTGGATCTGCACCAACCCTCTAAACAGCATCCCATCCAGACCCACACCATCCATTCCCCATCTACCCAACCTACACATCCTTGGAACACTATGGGCAATTTGGCATGTCCAATCCAACTAACCTGCACACCTTTGGATTGTGGGAAGCAGCCGGAGGAAACCGCACGGATATGGGGAGAATGTGCAACCTGCACACAGACAGTCACCCAAGGGTGGAATTTGAACCCAGGCCTCTGGCGCTGTGAGGCAGCAGTGCTGACCACTGCGCCACCCCAATGACAGCTGTTAAGATAACTGGCCTCTAGTTACCAGTTTTTTTATTTGTTTCCTTTCAATTTTGTATAGAGGTGTTCCATTGGCAGTTTTCCAATCCTCTGGGACTTTTCCAGAATGTAAGAATTGTTGGATGATTGCTACCGGTGCATTCATTAGCTCTATATCTATTTCCTTTAAAACTCTAGGATGCCCCAGCATTTCCCTAATACTTTTCCTCCAGTGATAGGTGGATGTAGCTCCTCTCCCCCTTTTGCTCCCTGATTGTTGAGTATTTTTGGAATGCCATTGGTATCTTCTTCTGTGAAGACTAATGCAAAGAATTTATTCAACTCCTCTGCCATTTCCTGGTCCCCCATTATTATGTCCCAGCCTCGTTCTCTAAAGGGTCGATGCTCACTTTGGTCTTTCACTTCCTCTTTGTATATTTGAATAAGCTCTTGCTCTCCATCTTGGTATTACTGGCAAGCTTACCCTCAAAGTTTATTTTCTCCCTCTTTATTTGATTTTGGCTGTGTTTTGTGGGGTTTTTAAATTTTCCTGATCCCCTACTCAGTATTTCAGGTCTCTCCAAACCCCTTGCAAATGTATCAAAACTTCATTATTCTTCTACTCCGAAGCGCTTACAATAAAGGTCCATATGCCATTTGCCTTCCTAACTGATTGCTGTAGCTCTGTGCTAAATCCTGTGTTCCTTGTGCGAGTACACCGAAGTTTCTCTGAGTTTTAACATTTACACGTTTCACACCTTTGGAAAGATATTCTTGCAACGAAACTGCATAACCTCACACTTCCCACATTATACACCATCAGCAGCTTCATTGTCAACTCAAGTGACTAGTTTATATCACTTTGCGTGTCCTTTGTATCTCACAGCTTCTAATCCCACCGGTTGTTAAATCACCAACAAACTGAAGTGCCTTACTCTCTGTCTCTTTGTCTAATTCATTAAGCAGACTGTAACTCATAGTCTGCTGACTTGAAAATGCCTCATTTGTCCATACCCTTTGCTTCCTGTCTGTCTCCCTACCTTCTACCCACACTGATACATTACCCCAACTCCATGAATCCTGATCCTATATACTAGCTTTGAGCATAGCATCTGAGTAAATAGAACAAAAAGAGAACGAAGAACGATGCAGCACAGGAGCAGGACCCTCGGCCCTCCAAGCCTGCACCAACACATTTTGCCCTTCCAGACTGAAACTGCCTTCACTTACAGGATCTGTATTCCTCTATTCCCTTCCTGTTCATGTATTCATCCAAGTGCTGTTTGAATGCTGTTATTGTGTCTGCTTCCACCACCTCCTCTGGCAGCGCGTTCCAGGCACTCATCACTCTTTGTGTGAAAAACCTGCCTCAAACATCTGTTTTAAACTTCTCCTCACCCCACACCTTGAACCTGTGCCCCCTAGTAATTGACCCCTTCTCCCTGGGAAAAAGCTTCATACTTTCCACTCTACCCATGCCATTAACAATCTTATAAACTTCTATCAGGTCGCCTCTCAACCTCCTACGTTCCAGTGATAACAAACTCAGTCTATCCAACATTTCTTCATAGCTAAAATCCCCCATACCAGGCAACATCCTGGTAAAGTTTTTCTGTGCTCTCTCCAAAGCATCCACATCCTTCTGGTAGTGTGGTGACCAGAACTGTACAGGATATTCCAACTGTGGCCTAACTAAAGTTAGAGAGTCATAGGGTCATAGAGCTGTACAGCGCGGAAACAAACCCTTCAGTCCAACCTGTCCATGCTGGCCAGATATCCTAAATTAATCTAGTCCCGTTCGCCAGCATTTGGCCCATATCCCTCTAAACCCTTCCTATTCATGTACCCATCCAGATGCCTTTTAAATGTTGTAATTGTACCAGCCTCCACCACTTCCTCTGGCAGCTCGTCCATACACACATCACCTTCTGCGTGATAAAGTTTCTCCTAAGACCCTTTCAAATCTTTCTCCTCACATTTTAAACCTATGCCGTCTACTTTTGGACCCCCCTACCCTGGGGAAAGGACCTTGGCTATTCACCCTATCCATGCCCTCATGGTTTTATGAACCTCTATAAAGTCACCCTTCAGCCTCCGACACTCCAGGGAAAATAGCCCCAGCCTATTCAGCCTCTCCTTTTAAGCTGCAGCTTGTCTATCCTCATACTCAGTGCTCCTTCCAATGAAGGCAAGCATGCGATAGGCCGTTTTTTACTATCTTAGCAACCTGCGCTGCCACCACTAGTGATATGTGGACCTGCACACCCAGATCCCTCTGCATATTGAAACTCTTAAGGGTTCTGCCATTCACTGTATAATTTCTACCCGCACTCGACCTTCCAAAATGTATCACCTCACATTTGTCTGAATTAAACTCCATCTGCCCTTTTTCTGCCCATGCCTCCATATCCTGCTGTACCCTTTGACAATCCTCACTATCTGCAACTGCACCAAGCTTTGTATTATATGCAAACTTGCCAATTTTCTTTTAGAAAAACCAAGCCCACTGCATCGACTGATTCCCCATCATCTACCCTACTTTTTACGTTCCCAAAGAATTCTGACAACAATTGATAAATGTTGTTTCCCTTTCATAAGCCCATATTGTTCGATTAACTATGATTTTCTAAGCGCATTGATAAGACTTGTTTAATGAAAGATTCCAGCATTTTTCTAAAGACTGATGTCAGTTTGGTATTTGTATCAGAGATAATAGGAACTGCAAATGCTGGAGAATCCGAGATAACAAGGTGTGGCGCTGGATGAACACAGCAGGCCCAGCAGCATCATAGGAGCAGGAAAACTTGAAGTTTCAGGCCTAGACCCTTCGTCAGAAAAAATTCTGAAAATCAGAAAATTTTCTGAAGAAGGGTCGAGGCCCGAAACGTCAAGCTTTCCTGCTCCTATGATGCTGCTTGACCTGCTGTGTTCATCCAGCCCCACACCTTGTTATCTCAGTTTGGTAGTTCTCTGTTTTTTCTCTCCCTCCTTTACTGAATAGCAATGTTACATTTGATAATTTCTAAGGAGAATGTGGGGATATGAAGATGATGACAGGGAACATTGCACCAAGACAATTACAAAATTGTTAAATTCCCTTAAATAACACTCACACAAGGTGTGGTAAAATCCGGGCGCCTCCAAAAAAACCTATTGAAGGCCCAAACTAAGATTGCTGGATGTCTCTTAAAAACAGAAGATGCTGGAGAATCTCAGCAGGCCTGGCAGCGTCTATGGAGAGTAAAACACAGTTAACATTTCAAGTCTGATATGAGTCTTCTTCAGAACTGAAGACAAGGCCAAAGAAGTTCAGATGATGAGCCAAATGGATTCTTTATTCATTCGTTCATTCACAGGGTGAGGGTATCGCTGGCTAGGCAGCATTCATTGCCCATCCCTAATTGCCCAGAGGGCAGTTACGAGTCAACCACATTCCTGCAGGTCTGGAGTCACATGTAGACAAGACTAGTTGAGGATGGCAGTTCCCTTGCCTAAAGGACATTAGTGAACCAGATGGGTTTTCCCTGACAATTGGCAATGGATTTATGGCTATCATTAGACTCTTAGACAGATTTTTATTGAATTTAAATTCCACCACCTGCTGTGGCAGGATTCGAACCCAAGTCCCCAGAAGATTATGTGGGTGTCTTTGTTAACAGTCTAGTGATAATACCACTAGGCTATTGTCTTCCCATTACCTCCCCACCTAACAATGTGAAATGTTAGAGACAACACAGTGTGCAGCTGGATGAACACAGCAGGCCAGGCAGCGTCAGAGGAGCAGGAAAGCCGATGTTTCGGGTCAGGACCCTTCTTCATGTAGCTGCGCTGCTTTCCCCATTTCTGAAGAAGGGTCCCGACTCAAAACGTCAACTTTTCTGCTCCTCTGATGCCTCCTGGCCTGCTGTGTTCCTCCAGCTCCACACTGTGTTGCCTCTGAGTCCAGTATCTGCAGTTCTTGCTATCTCCAACGTGAAACGCTACCAGACCTGCTGAGTTTCTCCAGCATGTTCTGTTTTCATTTCCAGCATCTGCAGTATCTGATTGTATCACATTAATAGATATTTGTTGGCCAAGGGCTTTAAGGGCGCTGGAACCAAGTGGATAGAGTTACGATACAGATCAGGCAGATCAAATTGAGTAGTAAGATAGACTCAAGGGGCTGAGTGGCCTCACCCTGTTCCTATGTTTGTGTTTTCTCAGAGTAAATAACAGCAGGATCTGTTCCTTGGTCATTGAGAGAGAGCTACACCCCTGTTTATGTCAGAAAGAAATCTTGCAACTAAGTTGGGTAAAGAATAACTTGGAGCTCACAGGGCACTGAGGGAACTGCAGATCAGCTTAGGCGGAACCAGGTCTCACATGGTATGTTGCAGGCGAGCTGAGTGTTAAAATCAAATCAGAAATGAACTCATGTATCTCTGCTGCTTTCATCCAGTCTTCCTGATCTACTGACAACAAGGGTCCCATTCATGTGGCCAATTTCTTTGCCTCCAGGTCTCTCCACGCTTGCTAATTGGATATTCGCAGAAAAGAAAAACCTCATGACTCAACATCCGTGGGAGTCAGTTAGATTCTTAAAGGTCATGGTGATAACGTTTTCCACTTTACTGATTCAAACGTAAATGGTATTTAATATGGAAATACTTATAAGCTCAATCGGTGAGGTGCTCCGTGGGGATTTGGGGAGTTAGGTGCCCATTCATTTACAGCAGCTGTCAAATGCACTCCAGCAAAGTCATCACAGATCTCGCCAACTGCTCATGAAGGAGAATGGAATTGGAACATCAGCTGAGGATTAGAAACACAGAAACTAGGAGCAGGAGTAGATCATTAGACCTTTGGAGCCTTCTCTACCATTCGATATGATCATGGATGATCATTCAACGCAGACCCTACTCTCTCCCTTCGATCTCTTCAGCCATAAGGTCTATGTCCAACTCTTTGAAAACATTTAATGCTTTGACCTCAATCATTTCCTGTGGCAGCGAATTCCACAGGCTCACTACTCTCTGGGTGAGGACATTTCTCCTCATCTTAGTCCAAAATGGCCTTCCCCATATCCTTAGACTATGATACCTGGTTTTAGACTCCCTGGTGATCAAGAACCTCCTTCCTGAGTTTACTCTGTCTAGTCTTGTTAGAATTTTCTAGGTTTATGTGAGATCCCCCCACTCGTTCTTTTAAATTTCGGTGAATTTAACCCTAATCGATCCGATTTCTCTTCATATGTCAGTCCTGCCATCCCAGGAATCAGTCTGGTAAACATTCACTGCAGGCCCCACACACCCCCCATAACCAGAACATCGCTCCTCAGATAAGGAGGCTAAAATTGCCCACAATGCTCCAGGTGTGGTCTCACTAATGCCATGTACAGTTGCAACACAGTACAGGTGCAGTTGCTTTTGTACTCAAATCCTCTCATCATGGGAAACAACATCCCATTTACCTTCTTCACTCCCTGCTGCACCTGCAATGCTTACTTTCAGTGACTGGTGTACAAGGATACCCAGGTCTTGTTGCATCTCCACCTTTCCGCAAACTGTTAGCAAGCAGATAGTAATGAACCTTCCTGCTTTGCTCCCAAAAGGTTCAGCTTGGCTTTTGCCTGATGGTGGGCTTTCATAATTGGTTACCGAAGATCAAGTGTTCTCCTTTCCTTCTCATTCATCAAACCTGGGATCTTCCTGTTCTTTGTGTCGCCCTCGCTCTTCAGAAGACTGGTTCTTGTATGATTTTCTGGGTAGGCTGATCTAACACCAATCATTTCATGATCTCCTTAGTAAAAATCAGATTATTATCATCGGAATTGTACCATTGCCTCTTTGCTCCTTCAAGACCCTCCTGGATTTCAGGAACTTGGCCCTTTTTAACACTTCCATCCATGCATTTGGTGTCAACCTTTAAGTGACGTACACTCCTGGGTTAAGACATCTTGGATTGTTTCACTGGGTCATAAATGCTCTTCATAAATGCAAGTGATTGCTTTTTAATGAATCAAAATGTGTCCCTAAGACACCACCTGACTCGGTCAAAGGTTGAGTGAGCGGGTCTCTTATTGGATAATATGCTAATTTGCTCACAAAATGAATAATTCATGAATGTTATAGAAAGAACTATTCAATAGGCCATTGTAAAAGATGCTAATTGGTCAGCCAGCGTACATTTCGCATGAAGTTAAGTATTGACTTATCATTGGTGCTCCTGCGAGATTAATTCCAATTATTGTTTTGGACAGTTGCCTGAGGTGATCGCCTCAATAAATAACTGTTTAGGAAAGGATAGATCTTTTGGTCTTGGAGCTTTAATATTGGAAGCCCCCCCACTTCCCTCTAAATCTGACTGCCTGAAACCCACAACAAACATTTGCAGTGACACCTACCTATATGATATGTTTTCAAAGTGGAGTCCCCACACGCTGGCCCTCTCTGGAGCCACTGTTGTGGGCACATGCAGGTAACGATTGCTCATTGGGAGAGTGAGGCAGGGTAGCAGTTTTGGAAGGGTGGCATCAAGATAATTCTGGACCATCCTGAAGGACAGGATGGTCATGGGTGTGCAACCCAGGTGGAACTATCCACATTTAAAAACATAAGACCATAAGAAACAGAAGCAGGAGTAGGGTGTTTGGCTCCTTGAACCTGCTCCACCCTTCAATAGGATCATGGCTCATCTGACATTCCTCACATCCACTTTCTTGCCCTTTCCCCATAATCTTTGATTCCCCTTCTGATCGAGACTCTATCTATCCCAGCTTTAAATATACACAAGGACTCTGCTCCCGCAGCTGTCTGTGGCAAGGAGTTCCAAAGGTTCTCAACCTTCTGAGAGAAGAAATTTCTTCTCATCTCGGTCTTAAATTGGTGCTCCTTTATTCTGAGACTCTGGTCCTAGGCTCTCCCATGAAGAAAAACATCCTCTCATTATTCACCTTGTCAAGTCCCTCAAGAATCTGATATGTTTCAACGAGATCCCCTCTCATTCTTCTAAACTCCAGTGAGGAGAGTTCCAACCTGTTTGTTTTTTGCTCATAAGACCATCCCTCCATACCAAGGATCATCCTAGTGAACCTTCTCTAGACTCCGTCCAATGAAATAATATTTTTCCTTAAATAAGGGACTAAAACTGATCACAGTACTCCAGATGTGGTCTCACCAGCACCTTGTACAGTTGCAGTAAGACTCTCCCACTCTTAGGCTCCAACCCTTGAATTCAAGACCCTTCCATAGGGGGAAGATTGTTAATACCTCTGTGGATTTCCAGCAGAATAATTTGAACTTCAGATGAGAGTGTTGTCTTCAATTTGGTGCAAAGCCCTCTCCAGTGGCAATCACAATGTCTATGGTAGAATGATGTGCTGATGGGGTGAGAAGAGATAGGGCAGGCAGAGGTTCTCAACACAAGCCAGTTCGATTCTCTGCAAGGCCTCAGTTCTCCTGATGGTCAGGCTTTGGTCACACTTGCCTGTCACCTGACCTCCCATTGTAGGTAGTGATAGAGGAACTTCTAATGTGACCTGCCTATGTAGTCACCTCACATTGTGATAATATTGTTCTACCAACACCAGGGCACTGTATCACCTAAGGTTTGGATTTCCCATTTCCTCAGCCACCTTTGAGCAGAATAGCCCCTTGCTTCAATCTCCCAACTTCCCAGGTATCCAAATTCCACAGGGTTTTGCAGTGTAACTACACTCCTCTCGGATGAGATTTGAAATTGAGGACCTTAGCTACGCTCCCAGGTGGCTGTGAAAGATCCCAGGGGTGTTATTATGCAGAAGAACAGGGGAGTTCTTAACAAGGCCTGGCCAATATCTATCCCTCTGCCAACACCATCAAAGAAAACAGTTGACCAAAGTTGACCAAACCTTGCTGTTTGTGAGAGCTTGCTGTGAGCAAATTGGCTGCCAGCTTTCATATATCACACTGGTGACTATACTCTAAAAACATCTTTGGCCTGTGCAGCACTCTGAGCTACCCCAAAGCGTTATAAAAATGCTCTCTTCCCTCCTTTAGCATTGGATTGCTTTTTTTACCCCCAAAACTGGAGCTCGAAGAGGCGGGGGGATATCTAACACAACAATGAGGGAAGTGTGGTGGCAGGGGTGTGCTGTGAAGGGAGGGAGTAGGTGTGGCATGAGCTGGATTGATGTTTCAAAGGGGCAGCAGAGGCTGGCACCATGGTCTCTTTCTGTGCTGTGTCGTTCACTGTGAAACCAGGCATTTTGCAGCAAGCTTGTAAGCAGGATGCCTGATGGAAAAAGGAACAGTGTATGTAACCCTCATCAACGTCGTCTGGAAAAGGCTTACTAAATCCCTGAACAAAAGAGCAAAAGCCTATTGACATCACCAAAACTACCCTGATTAACCTCGGGCTAATTAGCAGTGCAGAGGTCAGGGCTGTGGAGAGTTATCCACCCCTGTGCCTTGCTGCAAATGTTAGAGACTTCATGCTGAGCCGTACTAATGTCAGACACAGATGAGAGGACACAGAACATGACAGGAAGACAATTGAACTGTTATCTAGACCAAAGGCAGATCCCAGTTATTGTCCAGGTACTGCAGAGCTCAATTCCAATGGAATGCTCCATCTTTTTGTCAATGCTGGGGATAACAGTATCAATCCTGATGGCATAGGGTAGTGTAAGGGTGCTGGCGGCAGTGTGTTAAACTCAGGGCTGCGAATTAACCCCTCACATCCCACTGCCTTAAGAATCCCTGCACACCGGTCAATATAGCAGCTGAGTGCAATAAAATAATCCAAATAGCTAAAGGAACGTTAGCTCTTATGGAGGAGGTCAGGATATACTGCAGCAGCAATAGGCAGCACTGCATCCCTGGCTGCTATCCTCCACGTCAGGTTTATCTTTCAACGTTTTGCAGTGTAACGTCACTGGAAAACATCACCAGGGTTCCAAGTGTTAGATTGTGAGAAGGCATAACTTAAACCAGTCCTGCATTCTCCCAGTTATTGAAAGTCAAGGGATTATTTCATTGGGTCATTGGTTCATTTAAGGATTTTTGCTTAAAATTAAGAACCAGGCGCAGGAGTAGGCCATTCAGCCCATTGAGACTGCTCTGCCATTTAATAAGATTTTGGCTGATCTGGTGGTGGTCTGTTACTCTCCTCTAGCCCTCTTCCTGACACCCTCCTCCATGCTCCTTCCTACTCTGCCCTCAATCTCTCCTCCCCTTCCTCCCATTCTTCTCCCTTCACTCTCATTCCATTCCATCTCCTTCCTCCCCTCCCTCCTCCTTCTAGCACTTCATTCCCCACTCCCCTTCTTCCTAATCCCCTCCCTCTGTTGCTCTTCCATTCACCGTCCCCCTCCCCTTACCTCCTTCCTTCCTGCACCCTGTTCCCTTTTCCCCTCCCTCTCTATACGCCCTTCCTCCTACTGCCCCCTCCCTTCCATTACCTCCTCTCCCTCTCCTCCCGTCCCTTACAATCTCCCCTTACTCTCTACCTTCCTCTCCAGTCTTCATCCTCCCCTCTAAACTCTCCTCTTCCCATCCTCCTCTGGATTTTCCTGCTCCTTTGTCCACGAGCCCTGCTGACCATGGCGATGAGTGGTGGTGCTGTGGAGATTTACCCACAGCTGGAGTTGAATTGTTGCCTCAGGATAATTAACTTATAATCTCGATGGGAACACTGTTCCTTTCATGAATATATCAATGAGTCTGGTTTAAAACCCACTGCTTCCCCTCATCCCTAGCTATCTCTCAACTATCCTTCCTACAACAGGAACTTGGGGAGATGGCCCGGGGGAAAAATGTTGGCCCTGAATCAGCAGGTTGTAGTTTCATAGAGGCATAGAGCTGTACAGCATGGAAACAGACCCTTCAGTCCAACTCGTTCATGCTGACCAGATATCCTGTATAAATCTAGTCCCATTTGCCACCATTTGGCCCATATCCCTCTAAACCCTTCCTACACATATACCCATCCAGATGCCTTTTAAATGTTGTAATTGTACCAGCCTCCACCACCTCCTCTGGCAGCTAATTCCATATACACACCACCCTCTGTGTGAAAAGGTTGTGCCTTGGTCCTTTTTAACTCTTTCCCCCTCACCTTAAACCTATGCCCTCTAGTTTTGGACTCCCCTAGCCTGGACTTGATCCCTACATCCAGCTGATGCTGCTTGTGCAGTTCTAAGGGAGTGCTGCATTACCAGAGGTTCAAGTTCTCAGAGCAAACATTTGATGAAAAATTAAAATGACGGGTTGACCTCTGTTTGAGAGGCCTAACAACCTGGAGAACAGCAGTGGACTGACCATGACGCTGATTACTTACCCAAAGGCAGGTTATCTCATCATTGCTATTTGTGAAATCATGCTCTGTACAATTTATTTGCTGCATTTTCTACTTTCCAACCGTGTCATCACTTCAGAAGTAATCCATTAGCTGTAAAGGTCTTTCAGATTATCTGAGGCGGTGGAAGGTGCAATAGAAATGTCAGTTCTTTCTACTTCTCTTGTACAGGGACATGTTCCTGGAATTTAGCAGTCGAGAATATCAGGCTGTGCTTGTTAATAGAAAACGAGCTGGTTGGTGGAGCTTGAAACCAGGTTCTGTGTGTCTTTTCTTTTGTGGGAAGAGTTTATTGACTTGTGCATTCTTACGACTCACAGCTTGCACCCAGAGTCACAGCCGCTTCTAGGGTGGGTTCGGCCCAAGATTCCAACGGCCCAGAATTCTTTGAGATGGTTTCGATGGCATCTTCCGGCCCGGGATTCCAATGGCCCAGAATTCCTTGAGACGGTTCCGAGAGCATCTTCTGGCCGGGGATTCCAACATCCCGAGATTCAGCAGCTTCAATGTCAGCTTTCTGCAGCGATGGAGAAAGTAGTTACTGTCTGTTCCTTGACCTTGGGGACCCATGAGCTGTGAATTGAATAAAGATGGACTTTGTCTTTTTCATATATATATATAGTTTCTGTTATTAATATAGGTGCCAGCGTGTGACGACCTAAACACTTTTCACTGTATTCCTTTATAAAAATTCATGTACTATTCTATTCCGTTCATCACCCTGTTCAGGGATGTTACTACACACCTCTGCAGCAGGTGGGACTTGAACTTAGGTCTCCTGACACAGAGGTACGGACACTACAACTGCACCGTGTGAGCCTCATCTGTTAGGCTTTTATGTCCAGACAGGCAGGGGTTGTTGTGGTATATTTTTTGACCATTTCCTTTGGAAGGTGCATTTTGTCACTTGTCAGGCAACCTCTCCCTTCCTGTTTCCAAAGTGCTACACCTGCCCCTCTCACTTCCCCCCTCACCCCCATCCCAGGCCCCAAGAAGATCTTCCACATCTAGCAGACGTTCACCTGCACATCTGCCAATGTGGTATACTGCATCTGTTGTTCCCATTGTGGCCTCCTCTACATCGGGGAAACCAAGCGGAGGCTTGGGGACCGCTTTGCGGAACACCTACACTTGGTTGGCACTAAACAACTGCACCCCCCAGTCGAGAACCATTTCAACTCCCCCTCCCATTCCTTACACGACATGTCCATCCTGGGCCCTCCTGCAGTGCCACAA
>JAHRHZ010000008.1:18433461-18464203 GCA_024137785.1 Ginglymostoma cirratum | reverse complement strand
GGGGAACTGCAGGATAGGGGGATTAGCCATGGGAAATTGCCCATCGTGTCCGGCGATGTGCGGGATCGGTGGATCAGCCATGGGAAATGCAGGGTTACAGGCATAGGGTGGATGGGATGGTTGTGGGTTGGACGCTATTTACATAGCCAGTGCAGACTTGATGGACTGAATGGCCTCTTTCTGCACGGTAGGAATTCTATGACCATACGATTGAATACTTGACTGCTGTTTGGTGATATTTACCATCGCTAACTTCTCGTAACTAGAGCCTTATGTTTCAAATGGAATTGAAATTCTCAGATGTGATGGCAATGGGATTTGAAGATCTGGGCCGTGTTCAAACACAAGTTTCCCAGCGTGTGCCTGGGCTCCATGAACACAGCACCAATAAAAGCCAGCACAGCCAGTGAACTGCGATTATTCAGTCATTCATTTATTAGCTCTTAAATAAATTATATATTTTTCCAATTGACTTTTTAAAAGCTGGTCAGACATCATGTTGCCATTTGAGATTGCAAAAAAAGTCAATTTTAATATAAATTGCTATTTAAACTTCAATCGGCTTTGAGAGCACAGCAGTCCCTCTATCCCAATTCCAAATGGAATTTAGAGAAAATTATGCACCAGGATAGGATCTTCAAATTGTGTCTAGTTTTTATGTAAAAAGTGATCCTTGTGTGGTTAAAGGCACCACTTTGTGTAATTGATAGGACAGGAAGAGCTGGGGTTCGATTCCACCAGAGTGTCACTTTTTGTTTTTGTGGCCATGTTCCCACCTCAGACCCCTGGGTTGAAATCCCATCCTGGGACTACACGGTAAAAACCAAGGCCTATGCTCCAGTGCGGTTACTGAGTGAGTGTAGCGTTGTTGAAAGTGCTGTCTTTCATGGGAGGTGTTAAACTGCCCTTTCCAAGGCATTTAAAAATCCCGTGGCACCATGTTGGAGAACAGAAGGGAGCGTCTGCCTCAGAGTCACATCCAGTATCTACTTCTCCATAAACAACAGAATGATTACTATCAGATCATTTGGTCACGAACACGTTGCTGCCTGTGGGATCTTGCTGTGCACAGGTCAGTTATTGCGATTCCCACATTGCAGCTGCATCTCGAAAGCACTTTGTCAGCTGTAGATTGCTTTGAGATGTCCAATTGTAATGAAAAGATTTGTGCAGACGCAGGTTCATGTGTTCCCCCCCTGGGGGGGGGGGGGGGGGGGTGCGTCATCACTTCACTCCCCAACATGGGAAATTGGGCAAAGATATCGTGGTATTGAAGAATCCAACAGACATTACATTCCCCTGGCACGTAGGGAGTTGTATGCAGAGTTGAAGCCTCAACTCCCCATTCCTGCCTACCCCTGATAATCTTGGACCCCCCCTCCATTCATTAAGAATCTACATATCTCCATTTTAAAAATATTCAACGGCCCTCCCTCTACAGGACGGAGGGAATTCCACAGACTCCTGAACCTCTCAGAGACAAAGAAAGCTTAAATTTTCCTCTTAAATGGGTGACCCCGTGGTTTTAATTTATGCCCCTGAGTTCGAGTCTCCCCTTCAAGGGGATATATCCTTTCAGCATCTACCCACTCAAGTGCCCTTGTATGTTTCGATAAGATCACTTCTCATTCTTCTAAACTCCATTGAGTTCAAGCCCAACCTATCCAAACTTTCCTCATGAGATTAACACTTCCTCCCTAATACCTTTTAGCTGAACTTTCTCTGAACTGCTTCTGTTTTTTTCTCCTTATTCATTAACAGGATGATGCCATCGCTGCCTAGCCCAGCAATTATTGCCCATCCCCTAATTGCCCAGAGGGCAGTTAAGAGTCATCCACGTTGCTGTGGGTCTGGAGTCACATGTAGGCCAGACTAGGTAAGGATGGCAGTTTCCTTCCCTAAAGGACATTAGTGAACCACATGGGTCTTTCCGACAATTGACAATGGATTTTTAATTCCAGACACTTTATTGAATTCAAATTCCACCACCTGATGTAGCCATATCCTTTCATAAATACGCTAAGACTGCTCATTGTACAATAGCCCCTCATTAAGGAAGGTTTTGATTAGCACAAAATTGAAAATCATGAGCCTCTGTCTCTCCCTCTCTCTCTCTTAATCTTCCCTGAGTCATCTATAGCTCATAACATACTGGAACAAGGAGTGACACAGTGGCTCAATCATCAGCATTCAAAGTGCCAAAGGCCTGATTTCACTTCCACCCTGTGTACAGTTTGTACATTCTCCCTGTGTCTGCGTGGGTTTCCTCCAGGTGCTCTGATTTCCTCCCACAGTCCAACGGTGTGCATGTTAAGATGGTTTGGCCATAGGAAGTGCAGGGATACAGAGATGGGGTGAGTCAGGATGGGATGCAGGTTGGTGTGGACTCAATGGGCTGAATGGCCTGCCTCCACACTGTAGCAAAATTTGCTGAGGGGATATGAGTGTCACTGGCTGGGCCCAGCATTTATTGCCTGTCTCTAGCTGCCCCTTCAGAAGGTGATGGTGAGCTGCCTTCCTGAACTGCTGCAGTCCATGTGCTGCAGAATTCCACAGGCTCACCAGTGTCTCAGTGGAGAAATGTTCACATGTTTAAGATAATTGGCCTAAAAAGAACTGTTCTGGCTGGAGGTTAATCAAAAAGTTAAGAGGTGAGAGTGAAAGGTCTTTAACAAAATCTACCAAAGTGAAGTTACAGGTCAGCAATGACAGAACAAGTTCAATGGGCTGAATGGTTTCCTAGAGTTATATAGCCCCTATAGTGCAGATAGGACCATTTAGCCTGCACTGACCCTCTGAAGAGCATCCCCCCACAGACACACTATCTCCCTGTAACCTTCTGTTCCCCACAGCTAACCCACACACCATGGGACAATTTATCATGGCCATTCCACCCAACTTGCACATCTTTGGACTGTAGGAGGAAACCGGAGCACCCGGAGGAAACCCATACAGACACGGGGAGAATGTACAAACTCCACACAGACAGTCACCTGGGGGTGGAATCAAACCCAGATCCCTGGTGCTGTGAGGTACATGGGCTAACCACTGTGCCTCCTGTGCCTTTCTCGCTTTGTTTTTTTTTTAACTGTATCTTAGTAGATTCTGCTCTCTCTCCCTTCATTCTTAAACTATTTAAAAAAAAATACTCATTTATTAGCTGATAGGCACACAAACTTGGTGAATGATATCTGCAATATGATTTGCTGTTTGCCCTCTCAGGACTCAGCGTTATCATCGGCACTTTACAAATCTGAGAATTGTGATGGAGGTGAGGAAATGAATAATGTAGATCCATTTCCACCCATTCGGTCAAATATTAGATACAGCTCCAACATCAAATGCAGACCCTTAATTATCGCTTTCATACTTGACACAGCTCAGGCCTCGTTTTGACAACCTCAGTCTGAATTTTCAAAAAGCAAACCTTTAGAATTTGGCACAAATGTGTAGGATGTTTGAAAGGAACAGTTACCTCAAATCTGTCAAGCCACTTGAGCTTAGGCAATGAAGAGATAACAAGGTGTAGAGCTGGACGAACACAGCAGGCCCAGCAGCATCAGGGGAGCAGGAAAGCTGATATTTCGGGCCTAGACCCTTCTTCAGAAACCTGCAGTTCCTACTATCTCTAGGCAATGAAGAGGTTGTGTTTACACTGGATCGGCTTTGAAACCAATTTACGACAGTGCGTTTGCCAGTTGTCTTCTCAAATCGTGCAAATTATTTCACTGCCTTCGTACAAACCAAAGGAAGGGTCACTGGACCCCAAACATTAACTCTGATTTCTCTCCACAGATGTTGCCAGACCTGCTGAGCTTTTCCAATGATTCCTATTTTTGTTTCTGATTTACAGCATCCACAGTACTTTCAGTTTTAGCACACACTCTCAGTCTATCAGCGACTGGGTGGAGATCACAAGGGTTTGTTGATCCTCATATCCATTGCTGGAGGGCTGTTATTATCTGAATAGTCTCCATTATCGTGCCCTGTGCTCCTGGTATCTCTACGTTTCCCCCTTGGACGCCCGCTCAAACCTCGGGACCTCCCTCAGACATCTGGCTATCAACCTCTTTTTCATAGAATCTGAATCATAGAATTCCTACAGTGTGGAAGCAGAGCATTCGGCCCATCGCGTCAATACTGACTGTCTGAAGAGCATCCCACCCAGACCCAGTGCCCCCCCCACCATATCCCTGTAGTCTGCATTTCCCATGCCTAACCCACCTAGATAGCACATCCATGGACACTATGGGGCAATTTCCCACGGCCAATCCGCCCTAAAGATGCACCACTTTGGACTGTGGGAGGAAACCGGACCACCCAGAGGAAACTCACGCAGACACAGGGAGAATGTGCAAACTCCACACTGACAGTCACCCGAGGGTGGAATTGAATCTGGGTCCCTAGCGCTGTGAGGCAATTATCTGGGCAAACCCCCTAGACACCCGAACATAACCCTGATACCTAACTCCCTTTGACCACTGTGCAATTCTCTGATATTTAGTACCCCTTAGCCCCGCTTCACCAAGGGGACTGAGACCAGATACTATGTAAAGTTTTGGTGTCTTTAGTTAAGGAAGGCTGTAAGGCGCTTCGCTGGAACCCAGAATGAAACAGGCTGCATTATGGCGAAAGCTTGGACAGACTGGATCGATTCCTCCTGGAGTTTAGAAGACATGATTGAAGTATATCAGATCCTGAAGGATCTGGAAGGTGAAAGGATATCTCCTCTGGTGGTAACAAGCATGGGGCTGGATGAACACAGCAGGTCAAGCAGCATCATAGGAGCAGGAAAACTTGACCTGCTGTGTTCATCCAGCCCCATGCTTGTTATCTCAGATTCTCCAGCATCTGCAGTACCTTTTATCTCCTCTGGTGGGTCAGTCCAGCACCAGGGGGATCTGTTTTAAGGTGAGGAGTCACCCTCAGAGATGAGGAGAATTGTTTTCTCTCAGAGATTCGTGTGACTCTGAAACTCACTCGCCTTAAGACCATTTTCTAATCAACCTGCTTAGAGATGTTATGACACACATCTGGAACAGGTGGGACTTGATCCTGGCAGCCTCCTGGCTCAGAGGTAGGGACACTAGCATGGCGTCACGAGAAGGCGGTGATAGGATTGAACATTTTTAAGGGGGTGGTGAATAGTGAGGGAATAGATCAGAACTTGAAACCACAGACAGATGGGCCATGATCTTATTTAATGGAGGAGCAGGCTCGAAGGGCCGAGTGGCCTATTTCTGATGTGTTTACGTTTGCAAGTACAACGCGATTAAAGTCGGGGATGCTGAAGAGATTAGAATTGGAGGATCGCAGAATTCTGCGAGGGAGTTATAGAGGCTGGGAGGGAGAGTTGTTGTAATTTGAAGCCAATTCTTCAACCAGTCAGAATACTTAGGGCGCAGCGTCATTTCTTCTTCCCTGGTGATTAAACAGATAAACATGAAATCCAGATCAAATTATAGGTAAACATTTAATCAGAGCAGGGATCATGCAGGAGTCACAGAGTCTTTGGTGACATTTTCTATGCATTACAACCTGGGCTGTTATTGATGGCACCAACAACCTGCTGACTGACTGGCAGATGCAGTACATTGTAAATTTTGCAAGTCACACTTTCAAATTACAGCAGACGTATTAAACACAATGTGGGGCATAAACAGCACGGGAAGAACCTCACTGAGCCCCGGTTTGAAGTAGCCTGCAGTAAGAGCTGACATTTATATAGCGCCTTTCAGACATCGCCATGCTCCTTACAGCCAGTGAGGGGCTCTTGCCGTGTTGCCACTCTTGTAGTTGTAGCTGGTGTGGGCACAGCAAGATCTCACAGTAGCAATGTGATAGTGACTAAATCATCGTGATGTCAGTTGAAGGATAATCGTTAGCCAGATCCCCAGAGAGAGTAGCCCCTTCCCTTTGGAATGGTGGCTTTGGGATTTGTTTTTGCCTCCTGAGGGGGCAGATAAAGCCTCACTGCCTTGGCACATGGTGGCTCAGTGGTTAGCCCTGCTGCCTCACAGCACCAGTGACCCAATAAAAACTGAAAGAACTGCGGATGCTGTAAACCAGGAACAGAAACAGCAATTGCTGGAAAAGCTCAGCAGGTCTGGCAGCATCTGTGAAGAAGAAAAAAAATCAGAGTTAATGTTTCGGGTCTGGTGACCCTTCCTCAGAACTGCGTCCCACGGGTGACTGTCTGTGTGGAGGTTGCATGTTCTTCATGTGTCTGCATGGATTTCTTTCGGGTACTCCGGTTTCCTCCCGCAATCCAAGGATGTGCGGGTTAGGGTGGATTGGCCATGGGAAATGCTGGGTTAGAAGGATCGAGTAGAGGGGTGGGTCTGGGTGGGATGCTCTTCAGAGGGTCAGTGTGGACTTGATGGGCTGAATGGTCTGATTCCACACCGTTGAGATTCTATGATTCAAAAGGCAGGGCCTCCAGCAACACGGCATTTTCCCATCAGCCACAGTGAGGACGGGGACCTCGAATTCTAATGCATTGTCTTGAACTCTGAACCTTCTGAGTCCAAGCCATGGCAGCCTCCAACAGAGCTGAGCCTGAGTGGGTGGTGACTATCCCACTGTGATTGCAGAAAGTAAATACTGCTAAGTGGAGTGGATGAAGAAAGTAATCTAGAAAGCTCATAGAATGTTGTGGTTTAATGTGGTGGGAATTGATTGGAAGAATAGGGACATTATGTAGGGCAATGCTGAGACCATATCTGGAGTACTGTGTACAGTGCAGGTTAAATTCAGGGAGGGTTTACTAGATTAATCCCTGGAATGGGTGGATTCCCTGATGAGGAAAGGCCAGACAGTCTGGGCCCTGTATCCTCTGGAGTTTAGAAGAGTCAAAGGTGACTGAATTGAAACATACAAGATCCTGAGGGGATTTGACCAGGTGGTTGGTTCCTCATGTGGGAGAACGTAGAACCAGGGATCACAGTTTAAAATTAAAGCAGCAATGAGGAAAAACGAAAATTCCCTCAGAAGGTTGTGAGTCCCTTCCTCAGAAGGCAGTGGACATGCAGAATCTTTAAATATTTTGAAGGCAGAGGGTAATAGAATCTTGATGACCAAGGGGACGAAACGTTATCCAGGGAGATGCAGGAATATAGAGTTGGGGTTCAAATCAGATCAACCATGATCTTGTTGAATAGGGGAAAGCCATCCTTACCTGGTCTGGCCTACACGTGACTCCAGACCCACAGCAATGTGGTAGACTCTTAACTGCCCTCTGGGGTGGACAATAAATGCTGCCTAGCCAGCGACATCCTCATCCCGTGAATGATTAAAGGAAAAAAAAAGCAGGTTTGAAGGGCCAAGTGGCCTACTTTGTTCTGTTAAAGTCATGATAACCCCACTCTCTCATTTGAGGGTGACATCTGGTGGGGATTTAAACTGAGGGTCTCCATATCTCAGGCAAGGGGAGAAGTTGAGAAGGAGAGTTCTACATGGTAACCTCAGCTAGTGTAGGAATTGAACCCATGCTGTTGGCATCACTTTCCCAATGCAAAGCAGCTCTCCAGCCACCTGAGCTAGTCCTCTTCCATAAGTAGCCATTGCCCTCCTGCTGTGAAACTGTACACAGTGCTCCAGGTGCTGTCTCATCAATGCATTGTACAGTTATAGCAACACCTTTTTTTTAACCCTGCATTCCCGTTGCAATAAAGGCCAACATTCCCATTCCCATTCCCTTCTCTATGGCTTGCTGCCACCTGCAAGGTGACCCCCTCCTAGTTGCTAACAATGAGCTCGGTCTGGCCAGCCTTGGTGCTTTGCTGGAAGGCAGCAGCAGATGTCACTGCTCTGCCTGGGACTAGGAACCATACCATCCTGACCAGTCTGGGGAAGCAGAGGAAGAATCTTTTCCTGCTTCGGAAAGATTTTTGTGTGTGAACATAGAACAATTTGTATTTATATAGAACCCTTAATAAAGGCAGGACATTTCATAGAGAATGTTACTGAGACCACATCTATATTTTTTAAAGAATTCAGTCACAGGGATTACGGGCATTGCTGGTTGGATGAGTGTTAGTGGCTCAGTGGCTAGCAATGCTGCCTACCAGTGCCAGGGACTTGGGTTCAATCCCACCCTCAGGTGACTGTCTGTATGGAGTTTGCATGTTCTCCATGTGTTTGTGTGGGTTTCCTTTGGCTCCAGTTTTCTCCCACAATCCAAGGATGTGCAGGTTGGGGTGGATTGGCCATGGAAAATAGCAGGGGTTACAGGGATCAAGTAGAGGGGTGGTGGGTCTGGGTGGGATGCTCTTCAGAGGGTCAGTGTGGACTTGATGGGCTGAATGGTCTGATTCCACACCATTGAGATTCTATGATTCAAAAGGCAGGGCCTCCAGCAACACTGCATTTTCCCATCAGCCACAGTGAGGATGGGGACCTCGAAATGTCGTTCTAGACTCTCCTTGCAGCAGGGGATGTCCATATTGTCAAATATCTGGAGCATCATGCACAGCGTTGGCAGCCTTATTTAAGGAGAGATGTAAATGGATTGGAGGCAGTTCAGAGAAGTCTTTCCACCTGGAGAGGGTGGGTTTGTCTTGTGAGGAGATGTCGGACAGGCTGGTCTTTAGAAACATGAGGCAACCTGATTGAAACGTTTAAGATCTTTTGGGGTCTTGACTGAGGAGATGAGGTGAAGATATTTCCTCCTATGGGAGAATCACGAACCAGGGGTCACTGGTAGGGATCACCTGTTTGAAACAATAATTACATGCAATTGTTTTATCTCAGACAGTTGTGAGTTTGGAACTCTCTTCCCAAAAGGACATTTTTAGGCAGAATCCTTGGATATTTTTAAGGCAGAAGTGAATAGATTTTTAATAAGCAAAGGGGCGGGGATGAAAGGATATCAGGGTTGATGGGAGTATGGATTTGAAGTTACAATCAGATCAACGACGATTTTATTAAATGTTGGACCAGGCTAGGGTCTGAACAGTCCTCATTCTGTGTAAGTACTTTCAAATTCCTAAAGCCCTCAATAAAATGAGTGCATTGAAACTTGAAGCTGGAGAAATGGCCCGTGATTTAAATATAATTATGGATTGGAAAGGCATTTCAATCTTTTTTCAGATTTGGGTTCGATTCCAGCCTTGGGCGACTCTCTGTGTGGACTTTGCATGTTCTCCCTGTATCTGTGTGGCTTTCTGCTGGGTGCTCTGGTTTCCTCCCAGTTTTAGAATACTGCGTTCAGTTCTGGTCTCCTTGCAATGAGAAGGATGTTCTTTAACTTGAAAAGATTTACAAGGATGATGCCAGGGTTGGAGTTTTAAAGGGAGGGGCTGAATAGGCTGGAGCTTTTTTCCCTGGAGCATCGGAGGCTGAGGGGTGACCATATAGAGGTTTATAAAATTATGAGGGACATGGATAATTGAATAGCCAGGAATAGTTCCCAGGGCAGGTGAGTCCAAAACCAGAGGGCATAGGCTGATAGTGAGAGGGGAAAGATTTAAAAGGGACCTAAGGGGCACCTTTTTCACACAGAGGGTGGTGCGTATATGGAATGAGCTGCCAGAGGAAGTGGTGGAGGCTGGTACAATTACAACATTTAAAAGGCATTTGGATGGGTACATGAATCGGAAGGGTTTAGAGGGATATGGGCCAAATGCTGGCAAGTTGGACTAGATTAATTTAGGATATCTGGTTGGCATTAACAAGTTGGGCCGAAGGTTCTGTTTCTGTGCTCTATAACTCTATGCCTCTGTGCAGGTGAGGTGGGTTGGCCATGCTAAATTGCCCCATAATGTCCAATGATGTGCAGGCTAGGTCGGTTAGCCAGGGGAAATACGGGGATAGGGTGGGTTGGGTCTGGATGGGATGCTTTTTGAAAGATAAGTAGACTCGGTGGGCCAAGTGGTCTCTTTCTACACTGTGGAGATTCTATTCTATTGTATTCTAAAATTACCCCGTATTGAACAATATTTCAGGGAATCCAAGTCTAATTTATCTGTTCCCTCTTTGTAACCTAATGCCTGGAGCAGAGTTCTGATGTAGTCAGTAGCACACTAGAGAAAGATTCCGGCTCTCACAAGCTTTGAGAGGCAAAGTTTAGAATTTTATTTCGTAAAGGGAAGAGAGAAAATGAAACAATCTCAAACCACATTATGCAAACATATTTATGAAAGCAATCTCTCCTTTTCGGCTGTGAAAAGATTTCAGTACTATTGCCAGTAGCAGCAGACGATTGATGTTGATGTGTTCCCAAAAAAAAAGAAAAATCGGATTAAAAAGGAGGCAGGAAGGCTTACCCACCCTCTAAGATACTCTTGTCACCGCGACAACGGGACCCCTGAGCCCTATATCCATAAATCGAAGAGATGGGTGCAGTTGTTAATATCTGCCATGGGGGAGATCTTAAATATACAAGTGTTCCAATGTTCTGCTTGCTTAACCCTACAAATTCCTGGGGGCTTTACTTCAGATCACAAGTATTTTCAAACATTGTCATTTCAAGAGGTTTTGATGATCGAAGCTCATCTTACAGAAAACTAAACACCACTTTCTTGCTTTTCCTGATGTTGCACTTCCTACTGAAAAGTCTGTGGAAAAGTGTTACTTTTCTAAGGTTCTACATTGCTCACAGTATGACCATCACCAGTCCAGAAGCACGATGCCCAGTGACAACGTGCCACCCATCAGCACTCACACCTTTCTAGCGGGTTTAAAGGGGTCTTGTACCTAGAAACATCTCAATGCAGAGTGCTTAGTTGTTCAATTGTTGCTTTGAAGTGTACGATTAATTAAGGCTGGGTGAAGCTGCTAACTAAACTGAGGCAAGAATGGAAAGATATACTGTCATTCGAGGAAGTCCAGAGAAGGTTCACTACATACAGAGGGATTATCCTATCAGGACTGGTTGAATAGGTTAAACCTGCACTCACTGGAGTTTGGAAGAATGTAAGGTAATCTTATTGAAACATATAAAGTTCTTAAGGGACCTGATGTAGAAAGATTCTTTCTCCTGGTGGGAGAGTCTGAGACCAAAGGGTGTAATCTCAGAACAAGGGGTTGCATATTTAAGACAGAGATGAGGAGGAATTTCTTCTCTCAAAGGGGAGTGAATCTGTGAAATTCTTTTACTGCAGAGGACTGTCGAGGCTGGGTTGTTCAGCATATTTAGGGCTGAGATAGATTTTTAATCAGTGAGCGAATCGAGGAAAAGTGGAGGTAGGAAAGTGGAGTTGAGGATTATCAGATCAGCTATGATCCCATTGGACAGTGCATCAGACTTGATGGTCTGAACATCTTGATGGCCTCCGATATCTCAGAGTGTAATGGCAAGTTTCTATAAGCGTGAGTGAGCAGACATTTTAGAGCACTGAATAAAACACCTGCATAAATAGAGCCTGGTGTCTCATCTCTGAGGCGCAAAACATGGCGAAAGATATGGATTCGGCCCCAGAATTATATTCATGGAATGATCTGGTGTGACAAGATCACAGAAAGAACCAAAATCATAATCAAGAAAATTGTAACACAAGGGAAGTGGGTAGAGAAGTGATAGAGTGATGACAGCCAATAATGTCTAACTCAATGATGCTTGAGGGACAATGAGTAGAGCAAATTGGATGGATTTGCGTTGGGTGGGGGGGGAGTTGGATGGATAGTTTATTCAAGGGTTGGTAGGGAACTGAAATATCAGATTCAACCACTGTGCAGGACAATCTAGTCTGAGCACAGAAAGGATGTTCCAGTACATTCAAAAGGTACAAGAGAGTGGAGTTGGCTAGTTCAGCTGGCTGGTTGGTGATGCCAGCAGCATGGGTTCAATTCCTGAACTGGCTAAAAATCCACCTTCTCATTCTCACCCTCTCACCTGAGACGTGGTGATCCTCAGGTTAAACTGATCGCCAGTTGCTCCCTCTGGAATTGTGGTGACTTTACCATACTTGTAGGAGAAATATTTGGTTGTGTGGAGTGATGTTCCATCACCCCTTCTCATAGAAGGACCCTGAAACAGAAGAAAGAAAGTGATCTACGGAAGAACGTTAAATGGTGTAGGTTTTTCTATCCAGCGCTTGCAGATCGAGTGAGCTGGATTAACACCCACCAACACAATCGTTAACCCAAGGCTGTGAGTGTGGGATTTTAACAGACCTTGGGGAAATTGAGCTCTGCCTTGGGCTGGCACATTGAATCAGTGACTGTGACAGGACAGAGGCAATAATTAGCCCTTCAGGGATAGTGGAGGTGGGAGTTGAAGGGCCGTTTCACAGGGTGATGGGCTGAAAGATCTCCTTCTTTACTCTGGGATTCTATAGTTCTGTGAAACTCCATGTCAAACAATTTAGAAAATTATGGGGTCATGCCTCCACTAATTCAAGGCCAAAAGCCTTCAGTATTCTTGAGTAGGTACCATCTAGTATAGTCCCAGAGGACTACTGACTACTCTCTCACTACAGATAGACAACTGGCTGTGAGTTTAAACCAGAGGATGACCTCAAACAAGGGGCAAGGTCTTTACAGTGACTTCAGCTGGTACAGGACTGGAACCCACACTGTTAGCATCATTCTTTTATTCGTTCACGGGATGAGGGTGTCACTGGCCAGGCAGCATTTATTGTCCATCCCTAATTGCCTAGAGGGCAGTTCAGAGTCAACCACATTGCTGTGGGTCTGGAGTCACATGTGGGCCAAACCAGGTAAGGATGGCAGTTTCCTTCCCTAAAGGGCATTCGTGAACCAGGTGGGTTTTTCCAACAATGGATTTGTGGTCATCACCAGACTCTTCATTTCAGATTTTTAAAAATTGGATATAAATCCACAAACTGCTGTGACAGGATTCAAACCCACGTCCCCAGAACATTTAGCTGTGTTTTGATCATAGAATCCCTACAGTGTGGAAACAGGCCCTTTGGCCCAACAAGTCCACGCCGAACTTCAGAGCATCCCACTCAGACCCACCCCTCCAACAACCCACCTAACTGAACACTATGGGCAATTTAGCATGGCCAATCCACCTAACCTGCACATCTTTGGACTGTGGGAGGAAACCAGAGCACCCGGAGGAAACCCATGCAGACACGGGGAGAATGTGCAAACTCCACACAGACAGACACCCGAGGCTGGGATCGAACCTGGGTCGCTGGCGCTGTGAGGCAGCAGTGCTAACCACTGGATTATCAATCCAGCAATGGTACCACTGGGCTGGCAACTCCCTTCTCCTCTACTTTATTAATTAAATCATTTATTGTCATGTGCATGTGATATAACATACAGTGAAAAGGGTGTACTATAGGAGCCATTCTCACAACTTTTCCTTCTCTGATGCGACAGTCCCTGGTCTGGGCTACAGCGGCCCTCATCTGGCCACAGCCAGGGGCCCACTCTGGGCTACACCAGCCCTCGCCAGGCCAATGCCAGGGGCCCATTCCGAGCTACACCAGCCCTCACCAGACCACTGCCAGAGGCACACTCCAGGCTGCACCAGCCCTCACCAGGCCACTATCAGGGGCCCACTCCAGGCTCCACCGGCCCTCACCAGGCCACTGTCAGAGGCCCACTCCGAGTTACACCGGCCCTCACCAGGCCACTGCCAGAAGCCCACTCCGAGCTACACCAGCCCACACCAGGCCACTGCCAGGGGCCCACTCCAGGCTACACCGGCCCTCACTAGCCTCTGCCAGGACCCACTCTGGGCTACACCAGCCCTCACCAGGCCACTGCCAGGGGTGCACTCCGGGCTACACTGGCCCTCACCAGGCCGCTGCCAGGGGCTCACTTCATGCGGAAGCGACAGTCCTGCTTCAGGCTTCACAGGCGGGCTGACTCCGTACCCATGCTGTCTCGCCAGGCCACTGCCAGGGACCCACTCCAGGCTACACCAGCCCTCACCAGGCCACTGCCAGCGGCTCACTCCGAGGTACACCGGCCCTCACCAGGCCACTACCAGGGGCTCATTCCGAGCTACACCAGTCCTCACCAGGCCACTGCCAGGGGCCCACTCCAGGTTCCACCGGCCCTCACCAGGCCACTGTCAGGGGCCCACTCCAGGCGACATTGTCCCTCACTAGGTCTCTGCCAGGGCCCACTCTGGGCTACACCAGCCCTCACCAGGCCACTGCCAGTGGCTCACTATGGACTACATCGGCCCTCACCAGGCCACTGCCAGGGGCTCACTCTGGGCTACACCAGCCCTTGCCAGGCCACTGCCAGGGGCTCAATATGGACTACACCGGTCCTCACCAGGCCACTGCCAGAGGCCCACCCCAGGCTACACCGGCCCTCACTAGGCCTCTGCCAGGGCCCACTCTGGGCTACACTGGCCCTCACCAGGCCACTGCCAGGGTGCACTCCGGGCTACACTGGTCATCACCAGGCTATTGCCAGGGGCCCACTCCGAGTTACACCGACCTTCACCAGGCCACTGCCAGGGCTCACTCTGGGCTACACCAGCCCTCGCCAGGCCACTGCCAGGGGCTCAATCTGAACTACACCCGTCCTTGCCAGGCCACTACCACTCCGAGTTACATCGGCCCTCACCAGGCCACTGCCAGGGGCTCACTCTGGGCTACACTGGCCTTCACCAGGCCAATGCCAGAGGCTCACTCTGGGCTACACCGGCCCTCACCAGGCCACTGTCAGAGGCCCACTCCGAGCTACACCGGCCCTCAACAGGCCACTGCCAGCGACCCACTACAAGCTACAGCAGCCCTCACCAGGCCAATGCCAGGGGCCCGCTTCATGCGGAGGTGACAGTCCTGCTTGAGGCCTCACAGGCCGGCTGACTCCGTACCCATGCTGTCTGTGAAGACGCCGCCACAGCTCTGGAGCTCACCGACGCCGACCTCCTACTGAAGAACTCTCTTTATCAGGTAAGTTTGAAAGAAAACTAAATAAAACTGAGAAAAGAAGAAGGGGAGCAAAGGAAAAAGAGAAAAGAAAAAGCAGATGAGGAGGACAAGCCTGGGCACGGGAACCCGGGCGCTGACTACACCGCCACTGCCATCTTGATCAAACAGGCTGGTCGTTAGAAACCAGCTATCCAACCAACTGAGCTAACCGACCTCTTTCTTGTCTACTGCAATTAAACTCATTGGTGCACATTTCATGCTTTATCCCTCTCATGCTCTGCTCAGGTTTGGGTACAAACACATTTTCACCTTCTGCTAGTCCCCTCCATTCGCGATGTGAGAAAAGGATTGACGTCCCTGGGTCACAAACAGGATGAGATTGACTGGAATGAGTACCGGAGTGCGAAAGTTGGAGAGGCTGAAGATCTGGGATTGCTCTCCTCAGAACAGAGAAGGCCAAGGGGAGATTTAACTGAGGGGGCTCAAAATCATGAAAGGTGTTGACAGAGTCGTAAGTATATAAGCAGGTTACAGAAGCAGGAGCTTTGGTAACAGATTCAAGGTAATGGACCCAGAAACCAGAGGTGAGAGGAAGATTGTCTCTGGAGTGAGTTATTTAATCTGGAATGAGCGATGGAAGTTGTTTCAATAAGAACTTTTCAAAAGGGAACTGAATAAATATTTGAAGAATAAAAGCCGCGAGGAAACATCCGAGAGATACTCCTCATTGGAAAGCTTTACCAAGGAGCCAGCAGAGTTTAGATGCATTGAAGGCCTCTGTTGTGCGCTGTTTCAGTCTGTGGGTTTAGAGCAAAGTGGAAATCTTTGTTCATATCCCTGACCTTTCCCTTCAGGTACGTATTCAGATATCACACCCTGCTGAACCTGGATAACTGCAGGAATTGGAAAATTCCTGGAATCAGAGGTCATCTGAAGCCAACTAATTGTTCCAGGCCACTGGTATCGTACATTTTCCTTAAAGATTGCATTTGTAACAAAGCAAGACACTTAGGAGTCTGAGATAACAAGCATGGGGCTGGATGAACACAGCAGGTCAAGCAGCATCATAGGAGCAGGAAAACTTGACGTTTCGGGCCTAAACCCTTCATCCAGCCCCATGCTTGTTATCTCGGATTCTCCAGCATCTGCAGTACCTTTTATCTCTTGATACACTTAGGAGTCTGACGGGACATAAAACAACAACAATCTATATTTATTTAGCACCGTAAACATACATGTAATGTCTCAATGTTCTTCACAGATGCAATAGGTATGATGCCGAACCAAATGAGGTATTATTAAGTCAGCTGACCAGAAGCTTGGCCAAACAGCTTGGCCCCTCAAAGGGGAGATGATGGCCTGGTGGCATTATCGCTGGCTCCTTGATCCAGAGACCCAGATGACATTTTGGGGACCCAGGTTCAAAAATCCCACGACAGCAGATGGTGGAATTTGAATTCAATAAATGTCTGAAATTAAAAGTCTAATGATGACCATGAACCCGTTGTTGATTCTTGCGAAAACTTCATCTGGCTCACTATGCCCTTTAGAGAAGGAAATCTGCCATCCTGACCTGGTCTGGTATACAACTGACTCCAGGCCCACAGCAATGTGGTTGACTCTGAATTGCCCTCTGGGCAATTAGGGATGGGGAATAAATGCTGCTTTAGCCAGCGATGCCCTCATCTCATGAATGAATAAAGGGATCTTAAAGGAGGAAAGTGAGTGGCAAAGATGGGAGGTACAGAGAGGGATTTTTTGGTAACTCATTCACGGGTTTGTGGAAGACACTGGTTGGGCCAGACTTTATTGCCGATCCCTAATTGCCCTGAGAAGGTGGTGGTGAGTTGCTCTTCTAGAACCACTGCAGTTTATTGGGAATGAGGTCACCCACACAGTGCTGTTAACGAGGGCATTCAGGCAACTGAGGCTGCAGAGATTGGAAGGGGTGACAGAGATAGGGAGGGGGGGGGTGAAGGACGCGACAGAGATAGAGAGGGGACTAGGGGTCTGGAGGGGGTGACAGAGATAGGGAGGGGAGTAGGGGCTGGAGGAGGTGACAGAGATAGGGAGGGAGTGAAGGGGCTGTAGGAGGTGACAGAGATACGGAGGGAATGTTGGGGCTAGAGGAGGTGACAGAGATAGGGAGGGGTATAGGAGCTGGAGGAGGCGATTAAGATAGGGAGGGGGTGTAGGGGCTGGAGGAGGTGACAGAGATAGGGAGGGGAGTAGGGGCTGGAGGAGGTGACAGATATAGAGAGGGGGTATAGGCGCTGATGAAGATGACAGCGATAGGGAGGGTTATAGGGGCTGGAGGAGGTGACAGAGATAGGGAAGGCTGTAGGGGCTGGAGGAGGTGGCGTAGGGAGGGCTTTAGGGGCTGGTGGAGGTAACGTAGGGAGGGCTGTCGGGGGTTACAGAAATAGGGAGGGTTGAGACCATGGAGGGATTTGAAAATGAGGGTGAAAATTGTAAATTTGAGACGTGACAATGTTGACTGGGAACCATGTCGGTTTGTGAGGGATGGGGGACTTGGTGCAAGTCAACATCTGGATCTGCTCAAGTCTGTGTGCGATTGGTCAGGACCATGTAGGAATAGTCATGTCTAAAGGTAGCAGTGGCACGAACATGGGTTTCAGAAGCTGATGGGCTGTGATAGGGACGGAGCTGGACAGTTTTGTGTGTGTGGAATGGACAGCTTTAGAAATAACGTAAATGAGAGATCAGAGTTTATCTCAGGGTCAGATGTGGGACTGTGATGGTAACCAGGCTGTTTTATTCATAGAATCCCTACAGTGTGGAAACAGGCCCTTTGGCCCCAAAAGTCCACACCAGACCTCAGAGCATCCCACCCAGATCTATCCCCTATAACCCACCAAATCTACACATCCCTGAACACTATGGGGCAATTTAGCATGGCCAATCCACCTAACCTACACATCTTTGGACAGTGGGAGGAAACCCACACAAACAGGGGGAGAATGTGCAAGCTCCATACAGACAGTTGCCTGAGGGTGGAATTGAACCTGGCTCCCTGGCACCATGAGCCAACAGTGCTAACCTCTGAGCCAATGTGCCACCCATTTCTCTAGGCTGTTGACAAGGAGACGGATGGAGTTGGTTCCTCAGAATCACAATTTAGGGAAAGGATTCAGTTATTCAGATGAAGGATATTTCCTCTCATCCAGTACTGGATGTTAGAAAGCAGACTGAAAGCAGACCCATTGAGGATTTGCACGGGTTCAGGTGTGGGGTGTGTGTAGGCGGGTGCGGTGAGGTAGGGCTGGGGGTTGACAGTGTATGTGTGAGAGAAAACATTGTGTTTTTGGACAATCAATGGAATGATAAACTGGTAAATGCCTGGATGAGCCCAGCTCAGACCATAAGAAACAAGAGTAGACCATTGGCCCCTCAAGTCTGCTCCACCATTCAATAGGATCATGGCTGATCCAACATTCCTCACATCCACTTTCCTGCCCTTTCCATGTAACCCTTGATTCCCGACTGAGAAAACCCACAGCTTGGTCACTCCCAATACGGACACTTCCCCACCCACCCTCTCTCCCAATAGACACTTGCCCACCCACCCTCACTCCCAATATAGAGACTTTCACTCCCAATATGCACATTTCCCCACCCACCCTCAGTCCCCTTATATACACCTCACTCCCCATATAGAAACCTCACTCCCCATATAGACATCTCACTCCCCATATAGACACCTCACTTCCAGTATAAGTCTATAAGACCATAAGAATTGAAATAGAACATTAAGCCCATTGGGAACAAAAACAAAGTTGTGGGAAAAGCTCAGCAGGTCTGGTAGCATCTGTGAAGGAGAAAACAGAGTTAACGTTTCGGGTCCAATGACCCTTCCTCAGAACCATTGGGTCTGATCATGACTGATCTGATAATCCTAAATCCCACTTTCCTGCCTTTTCCCCCTAACCCTTGATTCCCTTCCTGATTAAAAATCTATCTCAGCCTTGAATATACGTAATGACCCAGTCCTCTGTGACAAAGAATTCCACACAGTCACTCCCCCCGACAGAAGAAATTCCTCCTCATCTGTCTTCAGTGGGCAAACCTGTATTCAGAGATGGTACTGTCTGTTCCTAGACAGGCCCTCCACACCTCTCCTGTCAATCCCCTTGAGAATTTTGTCTGTTTCAATAAAGTTTCTTCTCATTCTTTTTAACTCCAATGAGGACAGACCAGCTATGTACTTGATGACATTTTAAATGCTAATAATTTGGTCTCAGTTTTAAACACTTGCCATTTGCATCTTGCGAGAATGTCTTTATAAGCAAGGAGCTTGCCTGCCCACAGACACAGTTTGTCCTCATGTTCCACCCACAGCACAGCAACTGTTCTGAAATCTTGTCAAAATGTTTCTCGCTGAATCACGGTCCTGTATTCGCTCCCAGCTTTTTGCTTGTGACACATGTTTACACACGTTCCCCAATCCAGGGAGCGTCCACAGGCCTGACACAATCAGCATCTGGAGAGAAAATAAAAACTGAGAGAGAGAGAGCCTACAGAGAGAGAGAGAGAGAGAGAGAGAGGGTGGGAGGATGAACTGCTCTTCCAGAGCGATAGCACAGACATGATGGGACAAATGGCCTCCTTCTGTGCTGTACCCATTCAGAGGAGGGAAAAGGGGAGAGGGAAAGTGTAAGGAGTGAAATGGAACAAGGCGTGGGGATGAAGAGGAAATTGTAGATGGTGAGGAAAAAGATTCAGAAAGAAAGAAAGATTGTGCAAGGGCAGAATAGGGCATAGGAAGAGAAAGATTAATGTCGTGGTGTTAAAGGTAAAGTCACCATTGCCCCCAGTACCATCGGACTGCTCTCTCACTAGATAGAGAGAGGCAACTGGTGGCAGTTGAACCTGACAGTCACCACGCCTCAGGCGAGGGGTGAGTTAGAGAAGAAGACTCCTATACCCTCACCCACTTGGGGCACCTTACCTCCTCATTTACCTGACATACGGCTTGAGATTGAGTGAACAAAACATTGGAATATAGGAACAGGAGTAGTCCATTCAGCCCCTTGAGGCTATTCCTCAAGTCAATGAGATTGTGACTGGTCAGTGGTCTAACTCCATATACCTGGCCTTTGACCCATATTGCTTAATACATTTCCTTAGGAAAAAGGTAGAGGTTGACAGAAGACAGCAAATGGGAGGTAGAAGAGCAAAGATGAACAGGAGAGAATGGCCTGGATTTGCGCTGTGGTTTTGATGTGAATCTTCATGCATAGACACTTGACAGTAATGAAGAAGCATACAGTGGGTGTGACAAAATAAAGCACTAGACGTCACCAACAGTCAGTTTCACACAATGCCAAGCTAGTGTAGAAAAGACGGATTTCTGCTGCAATAAACTTGTTAATACTTCAAGATATCAAGGAAACTGCACAGTTTTGGCAGAGACATTTTACAATGCCTTTCAGACAAACATTCCCTGTGTTAAAATGCACTGACATTTGGTCAAACTCCCCAGAGACTTCTTTATGCATTTGCGTGGTTAATCTATCCCTTCACTGCTCTCTTTGGGAAGTAAATGAATGAATTACTCCAGGACATCTGCAGTTTAATTGTCAAATAGTTGACATATAACAGTGTTTAGAAAACAGAGTGGAGCTTAACTCTCTTACACCACAAACCCACTGCACAAACTTTGAAAAATATTCAGAGAGAATTCTCTCGTCAGTAAATCTTAGCCCCAACACGATATCAAAAACAAACCCTAGAGGTTCCAGCAAGTTATGAGCTCATTTTACACAGTCTGATCCCAACTGCTACAAGACCAGGCAATAAATGGGATGATGAAGAATTTTAATACACAGAAACAGGCCATTGTGCCCAACTGTTCGATGCTGGTTCATAGACTCCCCATCAGCATTCTCCTACTCCCTTACCTCATCTCACTCCATCTGTCATCTCAGTGTCCCTCACATGTTTATCCAGCTTCCCCGTTGGCCTTTATTCCCACCTTTCCTTGTCCATCAGGTTTACTCTGGATAACAAACCTGAGGCAGTCCCAACAATGGGGTGTAGCCAATTGTTCTTTTTTGAAGCAGGGTCCACTACAAAAATACAGCAGTAACAGTGATACATCACCAGCTTTTTGTTTTATTCATTCATGTCCAGAGGGAAGTTAAGAGCATAGAGTCACATGTAAGCCAGACCTGGTGAGGAAGGCAGTTTCTTCTCTTAAATGACATTAGTGACCCAGATAGGGTTTTCCAATAATAGATTCATGGTCACCATTAGACTATTAATTCCAGATTTTTACTGAATTCAAATTCCATTGTCTGCAATGGTGGGATTGGAATCCATGCCCCCGGATTAACAGTTCAGTAATAATACCACTAGGCCGTTGCTTCCCCATGCTTACAGCCACAAGTGACCCCGTTTACATGGGTTTATCTAAAGATCAGACTGAAACAAGTGACCATTCTGCTCTGTCACAACCTCCAGCCACTCAGCCAGCTCCCGCTTCCTGAGCTAGGTAGCTATGGCAGAGAGGCACATTCTCTTACATTCCTTCTATGACCCTGTCGAACCTTCAGCAATTCAGCAGCTGGACCACTGGTAGAAATGTATCTCCGACCACAGTCCAGTAAATCTCTCACTCATCTGCACAACAGCTTGTTTTCCATTGGAAGAAGAGGCTTATCTCTCTATTTCAGTGAACGTGGATCTCAAGCCAGCTTATTCACACAGCTCAGATAAACTGTAACCTTACAGTTTTTATGTCAATAGTTACAAAACAGAGACAGAAACAGAAATTGCTGGAGAAGCTCAGCAGGTCTGGCTGCATCTGTCGAGAGAAATCAGAGTTAACATTTGGGGTCGAGTGACCCTTCCTCAGAACTGGTTACAAAACGTAACCCTATAGGTTTGATGACATCCCACATCTAGACCACAATTACAACGCTGAATGTAAACATTTGTATCCTTTCAGAAATCACAGCAAACACCTTGAGATGATCCAGTGGTTTTACTAATGATCGGGTCAATTTCTGACAATTGACCTTTCAATAGACTGGGCTTTTCCTTATTATAGTTGACCAGAAAATTTTAGGGTTATCACTTTACCTCTTCTCAAATACACCAATTCACCTCAAATGGCTCAATGTGGCGGCAGGTTCTGTCCTCTGGGGCAAGAGGGTTTTCCTGAAATCCTCACTGGAATTATTAAGGACTGTTTTACACACCTGGCCTTTGGTTGTGGTTCTTCCTCACCAAGGTCTCTAGCCAGCTGCCCACTCAACTTTCTGTTTCTATAGAAGGAAGTCCCAGCCTGTTCAATCTTTCCTGACCAGTGGTGAGGGGGTTTTATTAAAAATTAATAAACGTTTTCCAGAAGAATTATCTATATGAAGGACTGAGCGAGCTGCAATCATAGCAGAGATTGCTAGGGGAGCTTTGTACCTAGAAATGTATTTACCAGAGTTTTTTATGTAGTAGGCACTTACATTAGAATGGAAAGCTTGACAGAACCTGTTCAGTGTATTGGCAGGATGGATGCACATCATAGAAACATAGAAGATAGGAGCAGGAGGAGGCCATTTGGCCCTTTGAGACTGCTCAGCCATTCATCATGATCATGGCTGATTGTCCAACTCAATAGCCTAATCCTGCTTTCTCCCTGTAACCTTTGACCCCATTTGCCCCAGGTGCTATATGTAGTCACCTCCTGAATACATTCAGTGTTTTGCATCAACTACTTTCTGCGGTAATGAATTCCACAGACTCATCACTCTCTGGGAGAAGAAATGTCTCCTCTTTGCTGTCCTAAATCGTCTACCCCAAAGCCTCAGACTGTGCACCCTGGTTCTGGACATAGCTACCATTGAGAACATCCTTCCTGCATCTACCCTGTCCAGTCCTGTTAGAATTTTTAAGTCTCTATGAGATTCCACCCACCCCATTTCATCTGAACGCCAGTGAAAACAATCCTAACCTTGTCAATCTCTCCTCATACGTCAGACCCGCCATCCCCAGGATCAGCCTGGTAAATCTTTGCTGCACTCCCTCGAGAGCAAGAGCATCCTTCCTCAGAAAAGGAGACCAAAACTGCACACAATATTCCAGGTGTGGTCTCACCAAGGCCCTGTATAACTGCAACAACACATCCCTGCTCCTGTACTCGAAACCTCTTGTAATGAAGGCTCACATACCATTTATCTTCTTTATCACCTGCATGCTTACCTTCAGTGCCTGGTGCACAAGGACACCCAGGTCCCACTGCACACACCGCTGTCCCAATTTACAGCCATTCAGGTAGTAATCTGCTTTCTTGTTTTTGCTTCCAACGTGAATAACCTCACATTTATCCAAATTATACTGTATCTGCCATTGATTTGCCCCTCGCCCAACCTGACCAGATCATGCTGAAGGACCTCTGCATCCTCGTCACAGTTCACCCTCCCACCCAACTTAGTATCATCGGCAAACTTTGAGATGTTACATTTTGTTCCCTCATCCAAATTATTAGTATCTATTGTGAATAGTTGGGTCCCAGCACCGATCCCTGTGACCCCCCCCACTAGTTACTGTCTGCCAATTTGAAAATGACTCATTAATTCCTACTCTTTGTTTCCCCACTGCCAACCAGTTTTCTATCCATCTCAATACACTTCTCCCAATCCTGTGCACTTTAATCTTGTACAATAATGTCTCATGTGGGACTTTGTCAAATGCTTTCTAAAAGTCCAGATATACCACATTGAGTGGCTCCCCCTTGTCAACTCTACCAGTTACATCTTCATAGAATTCCAACAGATTTGTCAAGCATGATTTCTCCTTCATAACTCCATGCTGACTCTGTCTGATCCTGCCACTGCTTTCTAAATGCTCTGCTATAGAGTCCTTGACAATGCATTTGAGAATTTTCCTCACTACTGATGTTAGGCTGACTGGTCTATAATTCCCTGTTTTATCACTACTTCCCTCTTTGAATATTGTATAGAGTCATAGATCTGTACATCATGGAAACAGGCCTTTTGGTTATGCCGACCAGATACCCTAAATAAGTCTAGTCTTACTTGACAGCATTTGGCCCATACCCCTCTAAACCCTTCCTATTCATGTACCCATCCAGATGCCTTTTAAATGTCATAATTGTACCAGCCTCCACCACTTCCTCTGGCAGCTGATTCCATACAAGCACCACCCTCTGTGTGAAAAAAAATCCTCCATAGGTCCTTTTTAAATCTTTTCCCTCTCACCTTAAACTTATGCCCACTGGTTTTGGACTCCCCTACCCTGGGGAAAAGACCTTGGCTATTCACCCTATCTATGATCCTCATGATTTTATAAATTTCTATATGGTTACCCCTCAGCCTCTAATGCTCCAGGGAAAATAGCCTCAGCCTATTCCACCTCTCCCTATAGTTCATGTCTCCAACCCTGGCAATATCCTTGTAATTCTTTCCTGAACCCTTTCAAGTTTCACAACATCGTTCCTATAGCTGGGAGACCAGAATTGCACACCGTATTCCAAAGGTGACCTGACCAATGTCCTGTACATTTGCAGCGTGACATCCCAACTGTCTTTCTATTGAGTATATTTCTCATTCTATTTCTCTCTCACTCAGAATCTTCAGATTTATTCTTAGGGTTTGGACCTCAGCTTTTTCTGTGTTGTCCTTTCATCTTCCTCACTTCTTAGTAATTCCCCATCTCTTTGCTAATGACGTTATGGCTCTTTGCTTTATTAATGGACCCTCTGAACAAACACCACAGTTAAGATATTTGATAATTCTGGCGACGGAACAATATGCACTGAACGGTCCAGCGTGTGGGATTAATGGGAAGAGACCATTCAGTCCCTTTTGCCTGTTCATCTTTTCTCAATGCTGATCCCTAGTTTAACACCCTTAGTCTGCTTCTGTTGTGTAATCCTTCCCATATTTGTCCAGGAAAAGGTTATTTGATGTGACTGATTCAGACACTGTGAGCTGTTCTGGTCACTGCCCTATGAAAAGGATGTGATTGCACCAGAGAGGATAGAGAGGAGATTCACCAGGATATTGCTTGGATGGAGCGATTCAGCAATGCAGAGAGGCTGGGGCTGCTTTCAAGGGGAGAGGAGAAAGATTTAAAAAAAACATGAGATACAATTTTTTTTACACAGCGAGTGGTTTGTATGTGGAATGAACTGCCAGAGAAAGTGGTGGATGTGGGTACAGTTACAATGTTTAAAAGTCATTTGGATAGATACATGAATAGGAAATGTTTGGAGGGATATGGGCCAAACGCAAGCAGGAGGGACTAGTTTAGTTTGGGATTATGGTCGGCATGGACTGGTTGGGGTGAAGGGTCTCTTTACGAACTCTATGACTCTATGACCAGGGTCTCTTGTACGCTACATCCCCATCACTGGAGTCCCCATGTCAACCCCTTGTGCACTTGAAGACACAAGCAACGCTGTACTCAATGAGGGCTGTCCCATCTACAGATGGGAGGGGACTAACTACCTTAAATTCAGCAAAAGGGAAGGTGATTGTTGCCCATGGAAATTTGCATTCGCCAAATAAAAAATACAAAGCCTTCAATCCATTCCAATGTATTCAACGTTCTTCCCAATATTGTTCGTAAACCTTTTTAATTAAAAAATGCACATTAGTTCTGTAATGATCATTTGTACCTGATCCTGAATTACAAGTCGGGTAGACCATTCAGCGTGATGCTAGATCAAGGAAACAATTCTGCGAAAATCTGTGTTGAGGTTAATGAGTTTATCAGTTGATCTTAACTTTGCAGCATTACAATTTCACAGTTGGAAAATGGGACAGGAAGCTCAGAGTTAAACAGCTGACTGCTCTTGTAGCTACATGCTTAAAGACAAGCTCATAAATTAATCATTGGTTCCACTCAGCATATTTTCTACATCAAAATTTGCTCTAAAGTAAACAAAAGACAGTCATTTCATACTTCAGAATTAGAAAGTATGAGCCTGGACTGGTCTGTCCATTTCATATTATTTGACGAGGTTTGTATCATTAACGAGAACAACTGAGGGACACCACTGCAGTGACTTCAGCAGGGAAGTAAACTCCCTTGCTGCATTCGTATAGCATCCTGCAGCCTGGACAAGATTTATCCACAAACTGGTGTCTGCTGGCAGGTACGTGAACATGAGCGAATGCAGATAATTTAATAGTGTCAATTCGACATCAACAGAAAGCATGTCAACAACAACTATAACAATTTGCATTACTACTGCACCATCAATGTGGCAATATGGGAATGTGATGGCCTAATGGTTACCTCTGGTCTGTTAATCCAGAGACCCAGATAATGTTCCACGTTTGAATCCCACCACAGTAGATGGTGGAATTTGAATTCAGTAAAAATAATCTGGAACTAAGAGTCTAATGATGACAATGAAACCATTGTCGACTGTCAGAAAAACCCATCTGGTTCACTAATGCCCGTTAGGGAAGGAAACAGCCATCCTTACCTGGTCTGGCCTACATGTGACTCCAGACCCGCAGCAATGTGGCTGACTCTTAACTGCCCTCTGGGCTATTAGGGATGGGCAATAAGTGCTGCCTGGCCAGTGACACCCTCATCCCGTGAATGAATAAATAAAGAAAAATGTGTGGCATCTGGATTACCAATCCAATAATATTGCCCTCGCGCCACCAGCTACTCCTTAGAGTGAGGTGGACAGGTTTAGGTGGGAATTCTGGAGCTTGGGGCCTAAGTAGCTGAAGGTACAGCTGTTGGTGGAGCGACTAAAATCAGGAATGTTGAAGAGATCAGAATTAGACAAACATAGAGGTCTCAGAGAGTTGTGCGAATGGATGTGCTATAGAAGCAAAGACGGGCTAATCTACGGAGGAATTTACAAACAACGTAAAGACCACATTAAAACTGTGGATTAAAAATTGGAAGAGATGCTGCTTTAAACGAAGGAGACTTTGTCAGAAGATATTTGCGGTTTTGAAAGCAAGAATACACTGTGAGCTGTATTTAAAATGTTAACTTATTTAAGCATTGAGGGAGCATTCCAGCCAGAATGTCACTGTCTGGGTGTATTCAAGACAATTTTGCATGGACACAGTATTTTGATTGGTTTTTCAACTGGGGCCAGTTATTGTGGGTTCTGGAGAACTCAGCATAGTAACAACCATTTGATTGGTGGCTACAGTTTTGGCTATAAACATTAGCAGAAGCATCCAGCCTATGAGGACAGCATCCATCTCTCTTTCTCTCTCTCTCTCCAGCCTCCTTTCTCCCCACTTCAGTATAGAGAAGTAAAAGACAATCCCTAATGACTAGTTAGTCTTCCTCACCTTCCTGTGTAAATTGTTCTCTTGGCAACTCCCCATTGAAAGAGAAAGTAGAAAAACTACCTTCGGAGGCTCTGAAAGGACAATCAGTGAATAAAAGACTGAGAATCAGTCTACCAACAACCTCTCATCATTAGCAAAGAATCCGAAGGAATCAAAACCATCCAAAAAAATACTTTGTGATGTCTGTAAATCCAAATTGGTACCAGAATTGTGTTTCTCTGATGTTTTCCCTCTTGCCCACACTTAATATTTATGTCTTGTCTCTTGGTGTGTCTGTTTGTACATTTGAGTGTGGAAAATTTTAAGGAAGGAGTAGAGTTTAAGTTACAGAGTTATGGTTTTGCGATTCAATTTGTCTACATTTTTGCGATTAGTAAAATAGTAAAATTGTACCTGTAGTTTGACTACAATTAATAGAGATAATAGGAACTGCCGATGCTGGAGTCAGAGATAACAAGGTGCAGAGCTGGATGAACACAAAAGGCCAGGCAGCGTCAGAGGAGCAGGAAAACTGACGTTTCAAGTCGAGACCCTTCTTCAGAAATGGGGGTGGGGGAAGGGGATTCTGAAATAAATAGAGCGGGGTTTGGGCCTGGGGAAGGTAGGTGGGATGGTAATAAGTGAGTGCAGGTACGGAGTGGTGGGCATTGGTCAGTGAGGAGGACGGAGTGGATGGGTGGGAGAGAAGATTGACAGGTTGTGTCAGGTCGAGGAGGCAGGGATGAGAGGGAGGGTTGGTCACGGGATGAGGCCGGGGACGGGGAGCTAGTTTCAAAATCTCCCTACCCCCAACCTCATCTCATGATAACCCTCCCTCTCATCTCCAACTCCTTGACCTGACACAACCTGCCCGTCTTCTCTCCCACCTATCCGCTCCTCCCACCTCACCCACCACTCCATACCTGCATTCACCTATCACCATCCCACCTACCTTCCCCAGCATCCCCCACTACTTATTTCAGAGCTCCCTCCCCCTTTCCCATTTCTGAAAAGCTGAAATGTCAGCTTTCCTGCTTCTCTGATGCTGCCTGGCCTGCTGGGTTCCTCCAGCTCCATACTGTGTTATCTCTGACTACAATTAAGTTTCTTGTCAATGGAAGATAAAAACTGGGTGCATTTTCTTCTAAGCTGAATTAGACAGGTAGGTGAAAATTGTGCAATTTAACAGTTCAATCAAATTTTCACATTTGTGATGATTCCGGTAACATTAGGGCTTGACCTCTTGTACATTACTCCAGTGAGTCATAACACTAAAGATGGAAACTGGAAAAATCAAGCTTTACTTAAACCAGGAGTCAGTGCAGGAGCGAGTACAGAAGTGATAGTGTTTTGGACTTGGTATGTTAGAAACATAGAAACATAGAAAATAGGTGCAGGTGCAGGCCATTCGGCCCTTTGAGCCTGCACCATCATTCAATGTGATCATGGCTGATCATGCAATCCCAGCATCCCATTCCCGCTTTCTCTCCATAACCCTTGTTCCCTTTAGCTGCAAGAGCCATGTCTAGCTCCCTCTTGAATATATCTAATGAACTGGCCCCAACAGCTTCCTGTGGAAAGGAATTCCACAGGTTCACAACTCTCTGAGTGAAGAAGTTCTTCCTCATCACAGTCCTGAATGGCTTACCCCTTATCCTTGGATTGTGGCCCCTAGTTCCGGACTTCCCTAACATTGGGAACATTCTTCCCGCATTTAGCCTGTCCAGTCCTATCAGGATTTTATATGTTTCTATGAGGTCCCCCCTCATTCTTCTAAATTCCAGTGAGTACAAGCCCAGTCAATCCAGTCTTTCCTCATATATTAGTCCTGCCATCCCGGGAATCAGTCTGGTGAACCTTCGCTGGACTCCCTCAATAGCAGGAGTGTCCTTCCTCAGACTAGGAGACCAAATCTGCACACGATAGTGCATGGCAAACAGAGTTTAGGATGATTTTAACATTTTTGGAACCTTGAAAATTGCTAAAGGTGACCAAAAAGAAAGATAGAACAATCTTTTATACCTGCAAAATATTTGTTAGAACCTCAGGATGTTTCCATAATGCTTAACACTGAATGTAAAGCAATCCTGAAGTGTAGTCCCTGCTGTAATGTAGATTAGATTGCAGGGGGTTGGGCAGGTGAGGTTGGTTAGGTTAGTTGGCTGGGCAGCTGCTTTGTAATACTGAGTGACATTCACAGGTGGGTTTGTATCCTGGACCAGCTCAGGTTACCATGAAGGTCCTGTCTCCTCAACTCCCACCTGAGCTGTGGTGCCCCTCAGGTTAAACTCACAACCAGTTATCTCTCCCTAATGACAGAGCAGCCCTTTGGGGCTATGGCATCTCTCACCTTTGCCTTTACGTACTTAACTAAGGGACAAGCTACTTAAGAAAAATTAGTTAAGACAGCAAAATTCAGCTGACCAAAGATGTGAACAATAAATGGGAGAATGACCTTCAGATAAGGGGTTTGGAATGATCTGATATATGTAAGATTTCAACAGGAGAGACGCCAACAGCAGTTGCAGAGAAGTTAAGCCTAAATCAGCTCCACTTTTTTGCCAGTCTGTATAAATCTGAGTCACTTATAGCACAGGTTAAACTCCCAGCATTGCAAATTGGTGAGAGAAATAACATTTGCAAGGCTCCAGTGGTAAGGTGAGGGATGAACGTTGCTTTTCAGTACAGTTGGAACGTGTTGTCACTATCAATGAAATCTCCTCCAATACATCACTGACTATTGGGCCTTGAATAAAGATTCCAGGGGTAGAAGCATTTCACACCCAACTACAGTCTTGCTGTGATTAAGAAATCTTCCTCTCTTAGGCTCCAAATATTAAACTATTCCAATTGATATACTCCCGATGACTGTGTGTGGAGTAGGAGCGAGAAGAATTGAACGTGCGACCTACTGGGAACATCTGCCAGATAAGCTCAACTCAAACAATACTTTCTTAATGGCCTATATTTCCAGAAGAGGAGTTTCATTGCAGGAAAATGTTTTTAAAGGAAAAGAAAGAGGTTGGATGTATTGTAACAACAAGCATGGTTTAGGAGGTTCAACATTTGAAACAAGTGAGGAGACTGGCGAACTGAAACTATTGTTAAGAGTGATGAAAGTTAAGGGCAGATTTAGGGCAACTGTTCAAAATCAAGACCGGCTATCATTGAGTAAGATAGGGCTGGCTGCTTCCAGTTTTCTGAAGAAGGATCCAGATCCGAAACGTCAGCCTTCCTGCTCCTCTGATGCTGCTTGGCCTGCTGTGTTCATCCAGCTCTACACCTTGTTATCTCAGGCTCCGGCATCGGCAGTTCCTACTGTCTCTGCTTCCAGTTGGGGCTGGAGAGAGATTGTTGGCAAAACAGCGAAGGGTAGATGAGTATTTTTTCTTAAAAGTAGTGAATTTGTTACCATTTGGAACGTGTTTGCTAAAAGGCAAAACCAAAAGAACTGTAAATGCTAGAAATCAGAAACAAAACTCAGCCAATGTCTGGCAGTGTCTGTGGAGAGAGAGCAGAGTTAATGTTTCAGGTCCAGTGACCCTTCCACAGAACCACTCAGTTCTGAAGAGGGATAACTGGACCCGAAATGTTAACTCTGCTCTCTCTCCACAGACACTGCCAGACATTGGCTGAGTT
>JAHRHZ010000008.1:18391008-18433361 GCA_024137785.1 Ginglymostoma cirratum | reverse complement strand
TTAACTCTGCTCTCTCTCCACAGACACTGCCAGACATTGGCTGAGTTTTTCCAGCAATTTCTGTTTTTTGCTGAAAGAAAAGCGGATTTTGTTTCAGTTGGAACTTACAAAACAGGCTTGGATACAATCTTGAAAAGGTGAAATCTACAAGGTTGCGAGGGAAGAGCATGGACAGAGATACATCTTTTAAAGAAACGCAGAGGACCGAACGGCCACATTCTGTGCAAGTTATTGCTATCTTTAACAAACTGAATGACACATAGCCTCATGAAGCCCATCAAGATTTTGACAACTTACATTGAAGCCTCATTTCTTTTTCACAAGGAATGCACTAGGACATTCCCCGAGTCATGGGAAAAATGTTGAATTGAACTTAAATTAGTACCATCAGTGACAAGCACATCAGGTAGCAGCAAATTACCGGGTTTGAGAGGAAACATCAATCTTTCCTTCAAGACCTAGAGACCAGCATGTTATATTAACATTTCAAATGCATTATTAAAATAAGGAGATCATGCACCTGTCAAATTTGAAATTACTTTGGAAAAGTTGTTTTAAGGCCCAAGGCAAATGGCCCCAGCAAATTTATTTCCTGTGTTGCCTTCTTCCACCAGCATTCAATTTATGGAAAGGGACTGAATCTTAAAAGGATCGGGTCTTCATTTATCCATGTTTACTCAATAAACTAATGAGCTACTATAGATAATCCAAATCTTTTCATAACTATACCCTCTCTGTCTCCGCATAGACATCTGCTTCTCTGAAAATACAACAATAATTTGCAAACGTCCCAAAGTATTTGTAGAGTAATTGTAGTGATTGTAATGATGTTAACCAGGTGGACCTCATTGAAATTGAGTTCCCTGATTGGGGCTGTTAACCTGGTCCAATCAGGGAGTCCTGGCTGACAGATATAAACAGGAGTATCAGAGGTTAGAGTGATAGAGTCACAGAGTAATAGAGACATACAGCACGGAAACAGACCCTTCAGTCCAGCTCGTCCATGCCGACCAGATATCCCATGTAAATCTAGTCCCACTTGCCAGCATTTGGCCCATATCCCTTTAAACCCTTCCTATTCATGTACCCGTCCAGACCCTTTCAAATGTTGTAATTGTACCGGCCTCCACCACTTCCTCTGACAGCTCATTCCATACACGCACCACCCTCTGCATGAAAAGGTTGCCCCTTAGGTCCCTTTTATATCTTTCCCCTCTCACCTTAAATCAGTGCCCTCTAGTTTTGGACTCCCCCACCCTGTAGCAAAAACCTTGTCTATTTATATTATCCATAGTCCTCATGATTTTATAAACCTCTTTAAGGTCATCCTTAAGGACACTCCAGAGAAAATAGCCCCAGCCTATTCAGCCCCTCCCTGTAGCTCAAACCCTCCAACCCTGGCAACATCCTTGTAAATCTTTTCTGAACCCTTTCTATTTCAAAACATCTTTCCTATAGAATTGAATAATGCAGTATTCCGAAAGTGGCTTCACCAATGTTCTGTACAGCCGCAACATGACTTCCCAACTCCTGTATTCAATGCACTGACCAATAAAGGCAAGCGTACCAAATGCCTTCTTCACTATCCTGTCTACCTGCAATTTCACTCAGAGAGCTGGCTATGAGGGAGTTGGATCAATGTCAAGGATTCTCCCTGTGTAAGTAAAGGGTATCTTGGTGTTGGGACACCAGTCTCTGTGGATTTATTTCAGTGCTGTTTGTTGGGACCTGTGCTGTTGGAAACCACAGGAGATCATTCTGTTGTATCAAGGACATACAGATTAGGAAATGTCTATTCACATGTCCAATCTGTTTTGGAATGAGTCCTTACATAATTATTCCATTTCAGAACATCACCGGCTGACAAGGGGGTCCATCAACAAGTGCCCACCTCTTGACTATAAATGAAGACAGTGTCCAATCAAATTGCTCTTTAAGACTTTAAGTTGCAGGTGACATTATTCGTCCATAAGCTTCGAACATTGCAACACATCAACTCTACTCAGTATCAGTGCCCAAAGCAAATAGGCCCCATGTTTCCATTCTCGCCCAGAGGAATCACCACCTTGGGGCCTAGCAGAGGAATGTGATGACAGTCTTACATATCTCAGTCCCCAGCGCCGAGCATTACTAATTTGATGAATCATAAAAAAAAAACCAAAGCACAGAGTGGAATTGAGCAGGTTTGTAAATGTGAAATACCATCCCTCTGCCTGTACCACAAGTGCTCAGTGAATGATTGCAAAAATAACCTTTTATATTTCGGTTGTGCGGGTTGGTCTGTTTACACATTGCGCCTTTTAAATACCGAAGACCTGGACAGATAAATTACTTGTTCTATTTTTCGAAACAATGCCCTCCTCAGAATCAAATTGGTCATCTCTGCCCGAGGAGGTTTTGTTCCATGTGGAGAAGGGCTGTTAATGACATGGGGCGTGAGCTGGAGGTATTTATTAGCAACAAATTACTGGATTTAGGTCTCCATTGTCCAACGCAGTATGATAAACACACATCACATGTGGCTAATTGCAGAATCCTTATTGAGCTAATTGAGTTGCTGATCAATAAATAAATAAAATACGTACAATAGTCAGCATGATTTCAACAATTGTGTTCGTTGCCACTTCCTCTGGCAGCTCATCCCATACACGCACTACCCTCTGTGTGAAAAAGTTGCCCTTTAGGTCCCTTTTAAATCTTTCCCCTCTCACCTTCAACCTATGCTCCCTGATTTTGGAGTGCCCTACCCTGGGGAAAAGACCTTGGCTATTCACCCTATCCAGGCTCCTGATGATTTTATAAACCTCCATAAGGTCACCCCTCAGCCTCCGACGCTCCAAGGAAAATAGCCCCAGCCTATTCAACCTCTGCCAATAGCTCAAACCCTCCAACCCTGGCAACATCCTTGTAAATCTTTTCTGAACTCTTTCAAGTTTCACAACACATTTCCTATAGCAGGGAGGCCAGAACTGAACATAGTATTCCATAGGCAGCCTAACCAATGTCCTGCACAGCTGCAACATGACCTCCCAACCCCTATACTCAATACACTGACCAATAAAGTCAAGCGTACCAAATGCCTTCTTCACTATCCTATCTACCTATGACCCCATTTTCAAGGAACTATGAACCCGTACCTCAAGGTCTCTTTGTTCAGCAACAATCCCCAGGACCTCACCATTTAGTGGACAAGTCCCTGCCCTTATTTGCCTTTCTAAAATACAGCACCTCACATTTATCTAAGCTGAAGTAGGGGTATACATACTTATGAAGTAGACATGCATGTGTAAGTGATGGAGTGTGATAAACTTTATGCTCCTATTGATATCTTGATTATAATGTGTTGTTGTAGCCCGACCAGAGGCTAATCAGTGATTTTGATTTGGACTATCTCGCTTCAGCAAGGAAGTAATTCTCTACAGTCACTTTCTGAATCTCTGAAAGACATTAAAATTGATGAACAATTTTGAGTGAGTGAATGCATTTTGTCGTCCTGTGGGAGAGGCAGTGATGAGAGAGTGATGGATGGACAAGACACAAGACGCTGTGTAACAGCAGCAGATTTGGCACTTGGTGGGTGGAGGCTGACAGCTCTGGAGGCTGCTTCTGGAAGGTTCCATGAGTAGGTCAGGCACTGGCTTCCAGCACAATGGAAGATGAGGGAGTTTTCACGGACAAGAATGAATCACTATGTTTATCTGCATGGAGTCAATACACCTCATTGTAACCTGAATCGTGAAGCAACACCCCCTTAGAGCAAAAATAGGCAGGAATTTCACCAGCTCGACAAAGGAAAAGTGGAATTTGAGGTCATCATCTCTGAGAAATTCTAGCAAATGATGCAACAACCTGCATTTCTGCGGTAATATTAATGAGGCAGTTATGGGGCGAGGGTGCAATAATGCAATATTACTGGCCATCCAGGCTGTAGATCTGGAGAGCTGGGTTCAAATCCCATTCCAGCAACTGGTAAAATTCAAATTTAATTACCACATAGAGTCATACAACATGGAAACAGACCCTTTGGTCCAACCAGTCCATGCCGACCATAATCCCAAACTAAACTAGTCCCACCTCCGTTTGGCCCATATTCCTCCAAACATTTCATATTCATCTACTTATCCAAATGTCTTTCATACGACACCAAGAGGTAATACTGGCTCAAGTTAGAGGGCGAAGCTAACCATACAGACTCCCGTCTCCTGTGACAAGACCTACACAATATAACGGGGTACAAAATGAAACAGAACAAGATCGCAGACAAAGACACATCCTTCCCTGATGCGCTCAATGCTCTCTATGCTCGGTTTGAGCAGACCGCCAGCTTCACAGTGTCACCTTCCCCGACAGCCCCGGACACACCTGTTCCCTCAGTCACTGCTGTAAATGTCACAGATCGATCTTCCTGGGAGTCAACCCAAGGAAAGCGATGGCCCGGACGGTGTCCCCGGCCGAGCGCTCAGATCCTGTGCGGACCACTTGGAGGAGGTATTTACCGACAGCTTCAACTTCTCCGCCCTATAAGCTGAAGTCCCCACCTGCTTCAAAAAGGCCACCATCATCTTGGTACCAAAGAGAAAACATGCAACATGCCTCAAAGACTACTGCCCAGTGGCTCTGACCTCCATAATTATGAATTACTTCGAGAGGTTAAACATCAGCTGTAGCCTCCCAGCCTGCCTCAATCTCTTGAAATTTGCCTACTGGCACAACAGGTCCATGGCAGATGCCATATCTCTAGCCCTGCACTCATCCCTGAAACATCTGGGCAACAAGGACACCTATGTTAGACTCCTGCTCGTTGACTACAGCTCCACCTTCAACACCATTATCCCCTCCAGACTGATCTCAAAACTCTGAGACTTGGGCCTCAGCTCTGCCCCAGCAACTGGATCCTCAGCTTTCTGAACAACAGACCACAGTCAGTGAGGATAGACAAAGCACCTTCCCCACAATAATGCTCAACACTGGAACACCCCCCCTCCCCCAAGGATGCGTTCTCAGTCCCCGACTGTACTCCCTGTACACCCACGACTGTGTAGCCAAATTCTGACACCACTGTGGTAGGATGGATATCAAACAACGATGAGTCAGAGTACAGGAAGGAGTCAGAATGGTTAGTTGTCATGGTGCAATGATAACAATCTCTCCCTCAATGTCAGCAAAACTGAAGAGCTGATCATCGACTTCAGGAAGAAAGGAGGAGGACACGCCCCATCTACATCAACGAAGCTGAGGTGGAGAGAGTTGACAGCAGCAAGTTCCGAGGAGTGACAATAACCAATAATCTGTCCTGGGCCACACACGGAAATATGAAGGCCAAGAAGGCCCAACAAGGCGGCTTCTTCCGAAGGAGGCGAAGGAAACCTGGCCTGTCCATAAGCTCGCCAGCTTTTATAGATGTACCATCGAAAGCATTCTATCTGGGTGCATCATGGTCTGGTGCAGCAACTGCTCTGTCCAGGACTGTAAGAAACTGCAGAAAGTTGTATGCATAGCCCAGACCATCACAAAAGCCAACCTCCCATCCATGGCCTCCATCTACACTTCTCGTTGCCACAGAAAGGCTGCCAATATCATCAAAGACCCCTCCTACCTGGTAATGCTCTCTTCCAACCTTTTCGGTTAAGCGGAAGATACAGAAGCTTAAACACACACATCAACCGATTCAAGGACAGCTTCTTCCCTGCCATTATTAGACGGCTGAATGGACCTCTCTAACTTCAAATAATGTTTTTCTTGCTAACGTTGATCTTGCTTTGTGCACCTCCTGTGCAGTGTAACTTTGTATGCCTCGATCTGTCTTAGCACCCTATGATCTGTATGGCCTTGTTTGCTATGATGTGCCTGTACTGCTCGCAAAACAAAACTTTTCACTGTACTTAGGTACATGTGACAGCAATAAATCAAATCAAACAGAAATAAACAAACTACAGGGTTTCCTTTCTAGAGGGGTAGAGTTGAGAAGTGGAAAAGTTATATTCCATTTGTATAGAATCTTGGAGGGACCACACTTGGAGAACTACAGACAGTTCTGGTCCCTGTACATTGAAAATGATACAGTGGTGTTGGATAAAGTGTCAGGTTTCACAACTGGAGTAACGACAGAACTTATCTCCTTCAGGAAAGAGTTTGACATTCTTTTCTCTTCGGAAAAAGAAGACCGAGAGTTTTGTGAAAGGGCAGATATAGAGCAGTCTCTCCCACTAATGGGCGATACCAAAAGCTAGCACCGTAATTGTGAGACAGTCACAAGTGCAGGCACCAATGGCCCGAATGGCCTTTTTTATTACTGTAGCATCCTATGATGCTATGAACTCCCTGTCTGGCCCATTGGGTCTATGAGAGAGTTGCAATGGTAGGGGAAAAGGGATGAGTTGAACTTGCTAAGATTCTGATGTTCATTTCTGGGCTTTATTAGGGGAGGGGGGATGAATAGAGGAGGGCGATTGGGGAGGGGTGATTAGCGGAGGGGGTGATTTGAGAGAGGGTGATTAGGAGAGGGGGTGATTAGGGGAGCGGGTGATTGGGGGTGGGTTGATTAGGCGTGGGGTTGGTTAGGGATGGGGCAATTCGGGAGGGGTTATTGGGGAGGGAGTGATTTGAGACAGGGTGATTAAGAAAGAGGGTGATTAAAGGAGCTGGTGATTAGGGAGGGTGTGATCAGGGTGGGTGTGAATAGGGGAAGCGGTTATTGGGGAGGGTTTTATTAGGGGAGGGGTAATGGGGGGCACAAGGGAATTAGGGGACGGCTGATTAGGAGAGGGAGAGAAAAAATGATAGGAGCAACATCATTACCTGGAAAAGACCAGCAGCAGTCTCTTTCCCCCATAATTACCGAAACACTGTGATAATTTGCAATTTATACTTTAATGTAGACACTTTATACTTTAACATAGAGATTTACATCATGATTTATCAATATAGACATTATATTCATAAATAATGTAACATGAAAATTTTGTTTATTAAAAGAGGTCCATTCAGTCCTCTCTTCACAATGCCCCCAGAGAGCCAAATATTGGATTGTAAAGAAACACTGAGCAGAATTTCTCTTGATGGTTTAAAGTTAGCAAAAAGTATTCCCTGAGGTTAGCAGAGCCATTTCATGAACTCCATGTTATTTCAGAATTTAGAAGGGTTTTCCACATTTAACTTAAGAACAGTGAAGGGAGCAGGCTGAGGGGGTAGGAGATAGGGGAGGGAAGAAGGAAGGGAGATAAAATGTATTTTCATAGCGCTCTCCCTCAAGATGTCCAAACGCCCTTTGCAGCCAATGCAGCATCGTAACTATTATGATAGCGTAAATGTGGCCATCAGTTTCTGAACAGCAAGGTCCCAGGAAGAACAACATGACAATGATCAAGAAACATTCTGTTTCCAATGATGTTCATTCAGGGATCAATGCAGCTCTCCCTCACACTGACAAATGCAGAACACTGTGGACGAGAGAAGGACAGGCAGTGAAATGGTGAAAGCCTAGAGAGTGAAACACAGTCAGAGAGTCAGAGAGTCATACAGCAGGGAAACAGATCCTTTGGTCCAAACATAATCCCAAACTAAATTAGTCCCACCTGCCTTCTCCTGGCTTACATCCTTCCAAACCTTTCCTATTCATATACTCATCTAAAAGTTATAACTATCTGCCACTGCCTTAGGAAGTTCATTCCATACACCAACCACTCTGTGTAAAAAAGTTGCCCCTCATGTCTTTTTCAAATCTCTCTCCTCTCACCTTAAAAATGTGACTCCTCATCTTGAAATCTCCTACCCTAGGGTAAACCTACCATTAACTCTATCTATACCCCTCGTTATTTTATAAACTTCAATAAGGTCACCTCTCGACCTCCTACGCTCCAGTGAGTAAAATTCCAACCTCTCCAGCCTTTCTTCAAAACCCAAACCTTCTTTATTCGGCAACATCTTGGTAAATATCTTCTGAACCCTCTCCAGCTTAATAATATCCTTTCTATAACTTCTGTCGAGGTTGTACTGGACTGGAAACATTAACTCTGTTCCTCTCTTCTCAGGTGCAGCCCAGATCTGCTGAGCTTCTCCAGCATTCCCATTGTTTCAGTGAGACACGTTGACTGAACCCGCAAGGCTAGACCTGAGAGAGCAATTAAATGTGAGACAGACAACAAAAAAGAGGGAGCTGGAAGAAATTCAATTCAGACATGGAGCCAGAAAAGATGCAGGAAGGGGAAACCAAACGAGAGTAAAGAAATGGAGCATGCGGAGAGGTAAGAAGGAAAGGGAAGATGTAGTGGTGAAGCCTTAGTGATTCTAACACACCACCTGCTCTGTGAAATTAGCTTCATATCCAAATGTGCCATTTGAGGAGGTTGTTTAAGGTGCTTACAATATTTTTCTTTCCGTTTTAAAAATTAGAGGGCTGTGAGAACATCTGAAAAAGACCAAGAAACACAAAGAGGAAGAGTGAAAGGAGGGAGGGGAGGGATGTTTACATGTCTGGAGTTTGAAACTTGACACTGGCAAACCAGTTTAATCGGTAGTCCATCGACCACCCCCAACATTCACTCCCCCCACCACCGACGCTCAGTAGTAGCAGTGTGTACTATCTACAAGATGCAGTGCACAAATTCACCAGAAGATCCTCAGACAGCACCTTCCAAACCCACGACCCACTTCCATCTAGAAGGACAAGGGCAGCAGATACACTACCATCTGCAAGCTACTCACCATCCTGACTTGGAAGTACATCAACGTCCTTCAGTGTCGCTGGGTTAAAATCCTGGAATTCCCTCCCTAAGGGCATAGTGGGTCAACCCACAGCACACGGACTGCAGCGGTTCAAGAAGGCAGCTCACCCCCACCTTCTCAAGAGGCAACTAGGGACGGGCAGTAAACTTGTCAGTCAGTGATACCCGCAGCCTGTGAACAAATACTAAAAAGTTGCCTGACACACGTCAACAACACGCTTGGCTGCAGTCCTGAAAATGGCCAGGCTGATCATTTCCCTTTTAAACCTTTGTCTAGAAAGTATTGAGTAATGGGTTTACTTTATCGTTTAGAAGAATTGTAGGGTTATGGGGAAAGCAAGGAAGTGATGCTAAAAGGGCAGCTCTCTCCGAAAGATCCAATCTAGGCACAATGGGCTGAATGGCCTTTTTCCCTGCTGTAATGTTTTGTAATGTTTCATGACTGTGGATGAGCTCATACTTAAAATGGAAGAGTTGACCCAAATGGTGCTCAATAGCACAGGAAGTAATTACAAGTGACTTCTTGAGTCAACCTAATGTGGGAAATGAAGTAATGGGCTCATGGATAGGCCGAAACTACAGACAGTGACTCTTATCACTTGAAATAGGTTAATGTCTCATTTATTGGAATTTTTGAAAGCTTCTCCCATCTAATTGTCAGCAAGATAATCTCTTGCCATCGCAAGCCAGGGGTGTAACAGTTCCCATTTATCTGGACATCTTCACTCATGAGCTAACTACTAGAATTTATTTGACTAAAGTGGAATGTTGTTTCAACAATTCTCCCTTTAAACATGCCATAGACAGACCAGATGCCCCTTGTCCTGGTCTGTCTTGTGTGGAACAAATCAATATGCCACCTTTTTGGGCCATGCTTAAGCCTAAATCAATAGGATTGAATGATTTCTCGCTATGAAACAGTATTTATTTCCTCTCCTGTTAGCTCAACAACCTTTTGCATTGAGACAAAATCCTACACAACCTCCCAGGGCAGCACCAAAACCGAAGCACCACAGAGCCGAAGAATTTGGGTATAATCTTTTGAAGCCTCTTGCAATCAGCTGGGTCTTTGTCAGATAATATTGTCTCCAATGCAGGCACATCCAATGCAGTTCACACGCTATTGGAAAGAAAAAATCCTGCACTTCCATAACATCTTTTACAACTGCAGTATACCCGAAAGTGATTTACACCCAATGAGATGTGATGGTCAGATTAATCATTTCCCATTTAAACCACTGCCTAGAAATGTATTAGCTAATAATTTTACTTTTTTCGTTGAAGCAGGCAGTGTCGGAAATGTGACAGCCAATTTTAGCACAGCAAGTTCCCACAAACAGCAGCCGTAAAATTTTAATTCGACATGATGCTGGTTGAGGGATAGACTTTCGTCAGAACACCAAGCCTGACACCACCCCCGCTGCTCGTCTTCGAAAAGAGAGTCACACAAATTTTCTCATCCACATTAGCGCACACTTAGGGCTTTGGGTTAATGTCCTATCTGAAACATGGCTCCTCTGACAGTGCAGCACTCACTCAGTACGTCAGCCTGGATTCCTCTGCTCAAGTAGTTGGGGTTGGAACTCAAACTCAGAAAGTTCTGACTTCGAGGCAAGAAAACTAGCCTCTGAAACACAGCCAAGACTGACCATTGACTGACTCCTGAACCAGCATCCCAGAGACCCAGACTAAAGCTTATTGACATGGGCTCAAACCCAGCTAATGAAATTGAATTGAAATTCAATGAATAAATGTGGAATAAAGAAACAGTGTCAGTGATTATATCTATAAATGTAAAAGCGAAAGGAAATCTTACCTAGTCCGGTCTACATGTGACTCCAGACTCACAGCAATATGGTTGACTGCTAACTACCATCTGGAATGTTCTAGAATGCCGCTCAGTTCAAAGACAATAAGGCACAGGTAACAAATATTGGTCTGGCCAGCAATGTCAACATCCCACGAAAGAATAAAAGACAGAATAGTAATTCATCTATGTCCAGGAAAGGTGTGAATATTGGGACTGGGTAAAATCCTGGAATTCCCTCCCTAAGGCATTGTGGGTCAAACCACAGCACATGGACTGCAGCTCACCCCCCACTTCTCACGAGGGTCAAGCAATAATCACTGGCCCCAACAGCAATACTCAGGTCCTCAGAATGAATTTTAAAAAGAAAGATGCATTTCAGTGCAGCTTTCCTCTAAAAGGACATCATTTTTCCCAGCTCTGTTAGCCAGAGGCCAGGTTATTGATGTACCATTTACGTGGTGGCAATGCTGCCTTTAAAGTACATAGATTCGCAGCTGACAATGATATGATTTTCGATCAAGTTGTCACTAGATGCTGGTCTACAGAACACTGTAAAGGGATGATTGCGTAGGCAGACAAATGCTGACAGTTTCTTCATAAATGCAAGCTGTTCTCGCTCTGAACCGAGTGTAAGTGAAATATTGGACCTTTCTTTGAAAGCACATGGGGAAGTATAGTAGGTTCTCTGCTCGATGGGCCTCACTCGATGTGGTGAGTGTCTCAAATTCAGTATTTCTCTGACCCAGTACCACACTAAATGAGTACAAGAAGAGATGGAGACCATGCTGTGCCTACAGCCTAACAGTATTATGAGTCTACCTACAGCACATGGACTGCAGTGGTTCAAGAAGGCAGCTCACCCCCACCTTCTCAAGGGCCAACTAGGGACGGGAAATAAATGCTGGACCAGCCAGTGACACCCATGTCCCGTGGATTAATGATAAAAATAATTGGTTCAATTGGACCAGAGCTGAACAGCTAATTGACTCTATCTACCCACTTGAGTATCGCAAATTCTTAAAACAAATCTATCTCTGATTTGACATTTTCAATTCACTCCCAATTTCAACAGCTTCTCTGTGGGGGACAGAGTTACAGTTCCCCCCACTCCCTCCCTGTGTTTGAGGAAATGTTTCAACCCTAGGTCGTGTGTTTAAGATTCTGCTGTTAAGCCCTGGAACACGCCCCACCAAACCCAAGTAAAGCCAAAATACGGCAAACACTGAGAGTGTTGGAGAAACTCAGCAGATCTGGCAGCATCTGTGGAGAGAAAATCAGAGTTGACGTTTCGAGTCTGGTATGATTCTTCTTCAGAATTGATCTTTCCTGATCTGAGGTTCAGAAGAGTCATATTGTGCTCAGAATGTTAACTCTGTCTCTCTCTCCACAGATGCTGCCAGACCTGCTGAGTTTCTCCAACACTCTCTCAGTTTGTTACAGAGGAAACATTTTCTCATTTATCCAGCTAAATCAACTCTTGTAACATTTCAGAAAGCTTCTTAATCTTTAGCGTCTAAAGCCACATAAGAGTTAGTTTTCTGCATATCTTCTCCTGCCAATGAGTCTTACCCATTGGGAGTGCACATGGAATTTTTTTTCAGAATTCTTTCCCACGGTTTGAAGATATCCTTTATAAGATTCCCAGGTCAAGGCCATGCCATGAGATATATGGCCTGTCTCAGCATGTTGATCAGAAGTCGGTTCCAGAGATGGGAAATTTTCAAATGCTATCCTTGGCTCACTCTTTGGTCAGAGTCAGTCACATGAGGAAAATAGACATGAACTGAGTGTGGAACAGCCTCAATGTCTGTGCTGAAGGCTGTGTTTGTGCGTGTGACCATCGCGGTGTCAATGATACGGACAACACTGCAAGATGCCAGCTACAGGAAGCAAACACCTACATAACTCAAAAACCACATTAAACCTCGCTGTAGAATATACCAATGAAGAGTTGGCATTCCTGTTGTCCCTTTGATGATATCATATAATAGCAGTTCAAGAGGCAACCTCACTCCCACCTCCTCAAGGGCCAAGTAGGGACGGGCAGTAAGTTCTGGCCCAGCAAGCAACACCCACATCCTGTGAGTGAATAAAAACAAAATTCAAGGCACCCCAAACTGTTTTTTTCAACAGACCTACTTTATTTTGACCTATAGTCACTGTTGCAATGTACTTAACATTGCAGCTGATTTTTGCATAGCAAGATCTCAGAAACTGCCAATGTGAGAAAGCGTCAACACTTAACCCAATGTTTTATAACCAGACTGGTTCCGAGATGTTGTGACACACTCTGGGAGGGTGGGGGGCAGGTGGGACATGAACCTGGGCCTCTTGACTCAGAGGCAGGGACACTACCACTGCACCGCTTCAAGGGTCCACTTTAACCTTCACCCTTGCACACAGTTTCTGGTCTGCACCATCTTAAAGTGATTGGCACAAAGTAATGGCAACTCTCAACCTCAACGGGGGGTGAGGTCATAATGCACTTCCTGGCAGTTGAACTTGAACCCTGGCCTGCTAGCCCAGAAGTAGGGACATTGCATGTCAAGAGCCCACATTGACAGGTAAATATTGGTCAGGACATCTGAGGAAATCTCCCCTTCAGGACAGAGTCCTGGGATCCTTTACACGCGTGGGTGTCAGGGCAGAGAGATCTGACATCTCGGAAAGCAGTACACCCAACAGTGCGTCTCTGGAGTGACAGCCCAACGGTGTCTGACGTGGGGATTCAAATCAACAAACTTCTCACTTGGACTGAGCCAGAGCTGTGCCCCTAAAGACCCAAGGGCTAGGGATGGCTGCTCTTCAACTTGGGAACTCGCACTAACGGAGTTACAGGGTAACAGGAGGGGGAAGCATGTTATTTTACACAGTGCAATCCCACATCTTGCTAAACCAAACTTCAGTGTGTACCAAGGGAAACAAAATACTAGTTCGAAAGATCGGAAAATGTGGGAAATTAACAGCAAGTCTGACATCGCCTCTCCCAAACCATGTGCTTTCTTCAAATGATGCAGGCACACTGTTGCTGCTCCAAAATTCCAGCATCGTTGTACTTTTTAAACTTTGCAAACAATTAATATCATGCCGTTGTCAAAAATATAAAAGAGACACATTTTAAAGATTGCCAGTCAATCCGGGGTGGAATATGAAGGATTTGTTCATGTAGAATCCATCCGGATAACATTACTGCTGTGTTACTCTGAAGATGCAAACTCAAGAACACAAGGCCATTCGGCCTCTCAGTGCTGTTCTACCATTCTTTTATCTTTGGCTTCATCTTCACTTTCACAACAATTACCATAACTGTTCGATCTCCTCATTGTCTACCGACCTATTGTTTTCCGCCTCAGGCTGGGCAGACTCAGCGAGAGAGCCCCTCACAGCTCTCGGAGCTGGAGTTCCCAAAGATTCACCCTCACCCCTCCTGACTCCACCTCATCTCAATCCTGAGCGGCCAGCCCCTTACTCTGAGTCTGACCCTATGGTGTGCACTCTCCAGCCAGAGGGAACCAGCCTCTCTGTATCGAGCCTCTCAAACCTTCTGTGCGCTTTATTTGCTGCACACCATTAGGAATACAGAAAATAGAAAGAAATTCCTCCCCAGCTCAGTCCAAAATGGTCTGCCTCTCACTCTGAGACTGTGTCGCCTAGTTCTAGAACCCATTGTCAGGGGAAACATCCTTCCTGCATCTCCCCCTTCTAACCCTGTAAGAATCATGTCCCTGGGGGAAGTGGTAGCCTATCACTGGACTGTTGAGCCAGAGACCCAGGTAATGCTTTTTGACTCCACCAGCAGATGGTCGAATTTGAATTCAATAAAAGTCTGGAATGAAGAGTCTATTGATGGCATTATCGATTGTCGGAAAAACCCATCTGGTTCACTAATGTCCTTTCGGGAAGGAAACTATCATCCTTACCTGGTCTGGCCTACATGTGACTCCAGACCCCACAGCAATGTGGTTCACTCTTAGGGATGGGTAATACATGCTGGTCTTGCCAGCAATGCCCTCATCCTGTGAATGAATACAAAAAAAAATTTTCAAACTCAAGAGAGTCAATGTCTGTTTTACTCAGTCTGCCCTCAGATGATGGCCGTCACATTCCAGTAAGATTTAGACGCCAGTGTGGCCAGTGCACCCACAGGGGTGACCAATCACTCAAGGCTCAGCTAGCGATTTACCCTTGAGGTTTATGACAAACATACCAAACTCCTGTCCTTAAATGACACCTATGTGTGTACCTACCAGAAAGGCCTTTGGACAGCGTTTAACAATGAATACAGTCGGCTTTAGTTTAACACACACCCACTTCTCCAATAAGATAACAAGGTGTAGAGCTGGATGAACACAGCAGGCCAGGCAGCATCAGAGGAGCAGGAAAGCTGACGTTTCGGGTCTGGACCCTTTCTGATGCTGCTTGGCCTGCTGTGTTCATCCAGCTCCACACCTTGTTATCTCAGATTCTCCAGCATCGGCAGCTCCTACTATCTCTGAGTGAGTTTTAACACCCTTCTCCAATAATCTCGCTTAACATGCCCCATCCCACTTGACATGGCAGGACTGACATGGATAGAAATACCCCAGTTATATTATGGCATGGATTACAGACCCACTCTTTAAGACATTTATATAACATCAAGATATGTGTCAAACCATGCAACGTATGGTAACATCAATAAGCATAATACCCAGTCTACCAGGGCAGATTGTGGCACAGTGGTGACATCACTGGGCTGTGAATCCCAATGCCCAGGTTAACTGGGGGAGTTGGTCAGATCCTACCACAGTAGCTAGCGAAAGTTTACAAAGGACCCAGTAACCTACCATTAGGCCAGGGTTCAAGTCCTATTCATCCTGAAAGTGCGTCTTAACTTGGCTAAGCAGATTTTTGATTTGAAATAATCAGAAGCCAGTCTGGCACTAAATGATATTGTACCTCGTAAACAAACTTCAAGATATCTGACCAGATAACAACCTGACTTTCAGTGGGTTATGTTGCATGGGCTAACTTACTGGGGGCAGCATCACCTGGCACTGTTTGCTAGGGCAGAATGACATGACATTTTTGAGACCAACCAGACGCACCCACTGCCCAGGTGAACAATTTAAATAAAATACCTTATTGTTTTTGGATTTACAAATAGGAATATCAGAATCACCTCTTGCTGTTTTAGAGCTATCCGGTTTGGATCTGGATTCCTGTGGATATAACCTTGCCCATACACATACCCCTTTTAGGTTGTATTTATTAAATTATAGCTTTTTAAAATTCATTCATGGCATGTGGGAGTCGCTGGCTCAGCCAGCATTTGTCACCTGTCCCTAATTCCCCCTTGAGAAGGTGTTGGTTAGCAGCCTTCTTGAACAGCTGCAGTCTATTGTAGACCCACAATGCCCTTAGGGAGGGAATTCCAGGACTTTGACCCAGCGACGTTGAAGGAATGGCAATATATTTCCAAATCAGGATGGTGAGTGGCTCGGAGGGGAATTGTTGGGGTGGTGTTCCCATGTATCTGCTGCCCTCGTCCTTCTAGAAAGAAGTGGTCGTGGGTTTGGAAGGAGCTGTCAGAGGATCTTTGGTGAAATGCTGCAGTGCATTTTGTAGATGGTACACACGGCTGCTACTGAAGGTGCAGGGAGTGGATGATTGTGGATGTGGTGCCAATCAAGTAGGCTGCTTTGTCCTGGATGGTGTCAAGCTTCCTGGGGTGTTGGGGCTGCCTTGTAGATGATGGACAGGCTTTGGGGAGTCAGCAGGTAGGTTATTCATTGCAGGATTCCCAGCTTCTGACCTGCTCTTGTAGCCACAGTATTTATATGGCAGGTCCAGTTCAGTTTCTGGTCAATGGTAACCCTTAGGATTTCGATAGCTGGGGGTTGGGGGGGGGTGGAGTTTAGTGACAGTGAATGTCAAGCAGCGATGGTTAGAATTTCTCTTATTGAGATTGGTCATTGCCTGGGTTTTGTGTGGCGCAAATGTTACTTGCCACTTGTCAGCCCAAACCTGGATTTTGTCCAGATGTTATTGCATTTGGACACAGACTGAGGAGTCATGAATGATGCTGAACATTCTGCAATCGTCACAATGATGGACATTAGTATGATTGACACCTACACATCTGCCAATGTGGTATACTGCATCCGCTGTACCCGTTGTGGCTTCCTCTACATCGGGGAAACCAAGCGGAGGCTTGGGGACCGCTTTGCAGAACACCTGCGCTCAGTTTGCAACAAACAACTGCACCTCCCAGTCGCGAACCATTTCAACTCCCCCTCCCATTCCTCAGACGACATGTCCGTCCTGGGCCTCCTGCAATGCCACAGTGATGCCACCCGAAGGCTGCAGGAACAGCAAATCATATTCAGCCTGGGAACCCTGCAGCCCAATGGCATCAATGTGGATTTCACAAGCTTCAAAATCTCCCCTCCCCCAACCGCATCCCAAAACCAGCCCAGCTCATCCCCGCCTCCCTAACCTGTCCTTCCTCTCACCCCAAGCCACACCCCCATCTCCTATCTACTAACATCATCCCGCCCCCTTGACCTGTCCATATTCCCTGGACTGACCTATCTCCTCCCTACCCCCCTACCTACACTCACCTTTACTGGCTCCATCCCCGCCTCTTTGACTTGTCTGCCTCCTCTCCACCTATCCTCTCCTCTATCCATCCTCTATCCGCCTCCCCCTCTCTCCCTATTTATTTCAGAACCTTCTTCCCCTCCCCCATTTCTGATGAAGGGTCTAGGCCCGAAATGTCAAGCTTTCCTGCTCCTATGATGCTGCTTGGCCTGCTGTGTTCATCCAGCTTCATACCTTTTTAACAAGGACTGGGAAATTCTTTTTTTACACATTTGGCTGTAATGATCTGGAACACACAGCCTGAAAGGGCATTGCAAGCTGATCAAATGTGACTTTCAAACAGATTGGATAAATACTGAAAGAAAACAATCATCACACTCTCAAGACAGATCAGGGGAGTTGGGCTAATTAGGTAGTTTTATAAACAGACACATTTGGTAGAGATGAACATTTTGAGACACAGACAATATTCTCCTACAGATACGAGGTACCAAATCTGATAGAGTGAATTGAGAGAATGAATTAGTGTTGATGAGGTGTGTTATGGTAACACTTCAGTTATGAAATTGATCCAAAAAGGAGCTTATGATGCATAGGGAGTGTCCCTGCTCCTGAGCTAGGCATTCTGCGCTCAGATCCCACTGCTCCGGAGGTCTGCAATATCATCTCTGAACAGGTTAATTAGGAACAATAGATGAACTTGATCCAAAGGGGAGCTTGTGGTGCACTGGTAATGTCCCTACCTCTGAGCTAGGGGGTAGGGTCTAGGTTCACATTCTACACGCCCGAGAGGTCTGTAATAAACTCTTAAGAGTTTCATCATGGAAAACATCTGATGTTGTTCCAAAACCTGTTCTTCTGAGTATGGGATACCACTTCGAAATATGAGGGCTAAAGATGAAATTGTTCCAGTCTGGTTTCAGCTTTAGACAGTTCACCAGTCGTTGATCATTCTCTGGATGTAGAGTGACAGATAAAACTCCAAACTGTTCCTGCATAAGGATTCCTCTGGTTCAACACCGGGTATTATTCGGAGTACCGAAACTCAGCTTTCTTACTGTCTACATCCGGAGGTTCCACTCCCTAAGCCTGCATGTTCAATAGACCCACTGGTGGGATTTCACACCAGGAGAGATCCCAGAGTGACTGGGTATTCCTGTTGTGCCTCAAGGATATTGCTGTATGTGCTTTATCATTTATTCCAGTGCGTAATGTTCATACACACACCCCAACAAAACAGGGAATTCTGGGAAGCGTGTCACATGTCCCAACCTCTGAGCCAGGAGGCCTGGGTTCAAGTCCCACCTGCTCCAGAAGTGTGTATAACATCTCTGAACAGGCTGATAAAAAGATAACCTGAAATTCTCATTGCTCCACTCACGTCTCCCCATGGCCTCATTCCTTCCCAACCCTTAGCTCTGAAACCGCCTCCGATCCTACAATCCCCCCCTACACTCTGATAACTTTGTATTCGAGCACCTTCCTGACTTTTGTGGTTCAATTTCCAATGGCTGTGCCTTTCAGTGGACGCTGAGCTCTGGAATGTTCCCCCCGAACACCTCTCTCCTCCTTTAAGATACTCCTTAAAACCTAATTCTAAGAAGAAGGCTTTGGCCATCCTTTCCAAATTTGCTTATCTAGCCCGGTTATAATTTTCTCTGAATTACAGTTCTGTAAAACCATCCCAAGGTGCTGCGATGTATTAAAGGTGCTATGTAGTTGTGAGCTGTTGAATCAAACCCAGGGGCAGAAAAGAAGGAAGACTTTTCTCCTCTGGATGCTGCCTTTCCGATCCCAGTGGAACCAAGATGGAGATATAAAACCTTCTTCTGAGACACATATAGAAACATAGGAAACAGGGGCAGCAATAGGGCCATTCAGCTCTTCGGGCCTGCTGTACCTTTCAGTATGATCATGACTGATCCTCTATCTCAACGCCATATACCTGTTTTCCATCCACACACCTTGATGCATTTAGTATCAAAGAGAATGCATCCATCTCTGTCTTGAACATATTCAGTGACCCAGCTCCACGGCCTTCTGTGGTATAGGATTCCTCAGATTGACCACTCTCTTGTAAAGAAATGTTTTCTCATCTCAGTCCAAAATGGAACTCATCGAGTTACAAAATGGTCAAACTGACTGCATCAAGACACATGTTGTGCTTGAACCCAGAGAAGAAAGGAAAGACTCACATTGTCAAATTGTATAATATTCAATGAGACCCACCTACCCCCTTTTGATAGTGAGCCCTCAACGTGAAATATGGGCTCAGGATTTGCTTGGAACTGGCGCAAAAGTTTACAAAAATTACAGGCTTGACATATTTTAATATATTATTTTTGTATAAATATTACATTTGGTACATCTAGAAGAATAAGTCTGATTTGGCACAAACCAAATATTTAAAGCATGCATTTAAATAAAATGGAAATAAACAAATGTTTAAAAAAATAATATTTGTATGAACACTTCTTTGAAGCAATCTCTCCAAAATTTCCAACAACAGAACTCTTTCCAACAAGCTCGAATGGTTTTTTTTATAAATAGACTTCCGTCATTGAATCCCAAATGGTGTCAGTGTGATCCATCTTTGCTTATTCTGAAGTCTTAACTCCCCTGTCTCTTTCCTCACAGCAACTTGAAAATGTACATCATCATATATTTAGCTTACTGGCATTCTGGAGTTAGGGCCTACTCTGTCACCATGACACTCATAAGCCTAACTGGAGCTATTCCTCCCACCCTCAATTTAATGCACTGAGGGGATTCTAGAACCTTCTCCGAAATCAATTTCACCCACCCGTGTTCGGATCTTAGTGGCTGTTATTATCAACTAATGTTACATTCTTCATTGATTTTGGAAGTTGGGAGGAGAACAAAACAAAAAAAAGAGATAACATTTCTGCTGCCTAGGTTTCGAGAGTGACTCCACACACCAAGAGTTGAATTAATTGTGACCTTTCATCCGGTACACACATACGCCACGAGATAGCTGGACTGCATAACTCTCACATGATGAGGTAAACTAAGTGTTTCAGCCAGTACGTCTTTCTCTTTTTTTATTATTATTACTTAAAAAAAAATGGACGCTGCAAAGTCATCTTTTCTTCCTTTGCATTGTGGCATTGTACTCAGGCCCAGTTTGGATCTGGGAGGATGGTCGCACGTGTGCTATTTTAATGTCCTCAGTGTCTGTCTCCTGGTCACCTCCTTGACCTTCCAGACCAGAAGCAGGATGGTTATTCCTGCAGAAGTCGGATACCCAAGAGGGGGCTGTTAAGAACCCTTGTTGGTCAACAGTATAAAATTGTTTGGTGTCCCGGCCTTTCGAGACAGCGTCCAAAGTGCCTGTGCTGTTACATTTTTTGATTGGAGTGGGCGGAGAACGTGACGGAGAGAAGAGGGAGGTGAGAGAGAGGCTGCTCAGTGTCTCAGACTGCTCGCTGTTGGCCCTCAGGGAGTGGCTGATTCCTTCTTCATCCGAGGGGTCCATGGAGTCCTGATATGTGCATCCTGGGCTGGTGCTGCCCCCGCTGCTTTGGCTCCTTTGGCGTCCCCTCATCATCTGGAGCCCGAGACCCCTCCGACGTTGGAGGGTGTTTATCCGAAGAGGGGGGGTGAAGGAAGGAGTGTTTCTTTGGCCTGACAGAGCGGTACAGACCATGGGGAGAGCCAGCGTGCACTGAGGCGACACCGCCAATCTCAGGCTGTTCTCCAGTGTTGTCTGAAGGCTGTCCACCGAGCCGTCACTCAGTGAGGTATCGCTTATGGCGACCTGAGGAGAAATACAACCAACTGTAAGAGCCCCCAGTACACTCTTGTGAAGATGACACTGTCTCCACCTCGCACTTCACAGAACGAAAGCCTTTGGAGAGTCCAATTTCTCTTGGACAGTGATCAACAATGAGCAGTGTGTGCAGGCAGAGACTCAGTCATTCACACAAGATGATAACTGATTTCCCAAAGATGCTATTATACAAATATTGAAATGCCGCTCTCTGCACAAAACCATGAGTTTCATAAAGTGAACACGCCCTTTATGGAAATTCTTAGATAATATTTTAATAAATACAGGTGGGAATCCCTTATCCGAAAACCCCTGAACCACTGTTGGATATGGAAATTGTCGGTTTTTGGATACACTTACCTGAACCTCGAAGATCTTTTATGAAACACCTCAAAACCAAAAGCATAATATTCATTTAGCTCCTAAGATGTGTGGGTTAGGGTGGATTGGCCATGCTAAATTGCCCGCAGTGTCCAGGGATGTGCAGGTGAGGTGGGTTTGGGAAATGCAAGGTTACAGGGTTAGGGTGTGGGGGTCAGTTTGGTTGGGATGCTCTTTGAAGGGTCGGTGTGGACTTGTTGGGCTGAACGGCCTGCTTCCACAATGTTCTATTCCAATAACTCTTGAACCCGTTTTGGCCTAGGAATAGGCTTCACATTACTTTCCTCAAAAACCTTATGGTATCTGTAAATTATTTTGCATTTCATTCACACAGCACTTATTCTTTGTGTCTGTCTGCTGCTACAATCACCACTTAGGTCCATTCACGAATTCTGGGAAAAAATGTTTTGTTTGATTTGAATAGACCAAAATAGACCTAAAAATGAAGTTTTTTTCCAATGGACCGAACTTAGCAAGTTTACAGGTCATACGTAAAAACAGAAATTGTTGGAAAAGCTCAGCAGGTCTGGCAGCATCTGTGGAGAGAAATCAGTGTTAACACCTTGGATCCAGTGACCCTTCCTCAGTCTACAGGTCTGTTTGGGCTCATTTAGGTCTACTTTCAAAAAGACCGTCAGCTTTTAGGTCTTTCAGATGTGTGGCTAAAGGATATACTTTCTTGTATTTAGGCAGGCCCTTATGTTTTGGGGGAAAAAAAAACTCCGCATTCGATATTGGAATGATGGTCACTTTAATAACCAACTTTCTCTCAGACATGATTTCTTGGCTTCCAGCAAATGATCAGGTGACCAAGGTTGCCTCGCAGATAAACCATAGAATGGCACAGGTCAACAAGATATTAATGATAGGGGTGTAGATAGTTTGTGGGTGTGTCTCTAGTCTCAGAGACGGTTTTGTTTTAGTTTAGAATGAACTTACTGTAGGAAACTCGTCTTTCATGCAGTTCATTTGGAATTGTGTGTGCTGACTAAAAGGGTTTACAACTCTTGTTAACTGAAGAATTCCCAACAGTCAGTTAAACTTGAGAGATAGACAAGCTGAGAAGAGAGAAAGAGGGTGGTTTAGATGCAAGTCTCCAAACTTAAAGAATACAGGGTCCTGAAAGTTCTCATTCAAGTTGGCTGCAATGAAGAAGCCAATGATATTGATGTTCAATGTGGGATGACTGGGGCAGAACTGAAAGGACAATCTTGCTGGATACAAGTGGAAGGTCCAAAAATATCTCAGCTTTGATACAAATCTACTCAAACCCAATGATTAATCTGCCAGTTTCTGGTAAGGATTTGACTGGGGTTACTGAAAATTAAATAGGTAAGAAAGAAATTTCAGTTAAGAAGTTTAGAATAGAGAATAGGTAAATGTTTGGTGTACTTTTAACGTCTTTGAGTTAAGTGGCTATTTAAGGTTACTAGTTACTAGTATTCATGGTCTTCGCTTTGGTTATCTCGTAAAGTTATTTTGATTCCAACTGCGAACCTTGTGCATTCATCCTTTTAGTAAAAAATTAGGTTTTTGGATTTAAGACAAATTTAAAACGTTTCTGTTCTTGACTGGGATAAAGACCATATTAAACATTCTGGGGATCAATTTTGACCATACACTCCCTTTAGCATGAATTCTTGTATTACGTTCTTCCAGAGTTCCAACAGTTCCACATGTTTGTTCATCTGGGCCATTGCCCTGTGCCCAGTCACCCCTCTGTTAACCTACCCCAGTCCCAGCTGTCAAAATGACCTATGTTTTTGTGACTGGATAAATGTGAGGTATTGCATTATGGTAAAACAAACAGGGCAGGGCTTAGACAGTTAATGTAGGGCCCTAGGTGGTGTTGTAGAACAGACAGGCCTAGGGGTTCAGGTACATAATTCGTTGAAGTTTGCATCACAGGTAGACAGGGAGGTTAAGAAGGTATTTAGCACGCTTGCTTTCATTGCTCAGATCATTGAGTATAGGAGTTGGGAAGGCATGTTAAAGTTGTACAGGACATTGGTGAGGCCTCTTCTTGAGTACTGCAACCAATTCTGGTCCCCTGTTATGGGAAGGATATTATTAAGCCAGAGACGGTTCAGAAGAGATTTACCAGGAAGTTGCTGGCAATGGAGGGTTTGATTTATAAAGAAAGGCTGGATAAGGTGGGACTTTTTCCACTGGAGCATAGGAGTTTGGGAGGTGACCTTATGGAGGTTTATAAATTCATAAGGGGTATAGATAGAGTTAATGGGCATTGTCTTTTCCTGAGGATGGGGGATTTCAAGACTTGGGATACATTTTTAAGGTGAGAGGAAAGAGACTTAAAAAGACACGAGGGACAAATCAGAGGATGGCTAGTGTGTGGAATGAACTTCCAGAGGAAGTGGTGGATGCGGGTACAGTTAGAATATTTGAAAGATGTTTGGGTTAGTGCATGAAAGGAAATATTTGGAGGGATATGGGCCAGGAGCAACCGGGGGGACTACTTTGGTTTGGGATTATGTTTGGCATGGACTGGTTGGACCGAAGGGTCTGTTTCTGTGCTGTATGGCTCTATGACTCAATGACTTACCTGTCGCTGGAGGGACCAGGCCATGTTGGATGACTGTAGCAAGGCCCAGGAAGAGGAAGAAGAGACCTTGGGATACTGAGTGCTGTGACCCTGCTCTGTGGAGGAAAGCTTTGCAGGATGGAAGAGCTCGGTTGAAAACTGAAGACAAGAGGAGGAGGAAGAAGTCTGGAGAGGAGCCACTGAGGGAAGCAACAAGAGAGTTTCATCAGGACTCTGCTTGTATATCCAGTTACAACTGAAATAACAACAACAACTGGCATTTACAGAGCACCTCAAATGTCGTAAACACCTCAAGTTACTTCATCAGAGTAGACATCGAGAAAAGGTTAACACTGAACCGCATGAGGAGATGGTAGGACAGGTGACAAAGAGGGAATTCTTCAGAAACATAGCAGGGCAATTTGAATGTCAAGGGGTCTCTTCCCCTCTATCACAATCTTCTCTGTGGCTCAATGTCTAGAAACAACATATATTCAGATGCAGGATCCTCTATCCTTCATAAACCAAAATAATATGTCCAGGCATTCAGTCTTTTGAATTAAACAAAGACCTGGAGGACAATAATTCCATGATGCATTCCCCATGGCAACACAATGATCAATCAGAGCCAAATGACCAACCAATGAACAGCCTTTTCTCATGCAGTATAAATTGTTGTTCCCTTTGAGATTTGGTATTCCTACATCTGACCTGATGAGTGCAAGATGAAAAGGTTTGATTCCTTCCCAGCCATAGGCAAATGTTGTTTGTCCCTTACATTATCAATACAATATTCCAGTAGCTTGTGCTTCTTGAAATCTTTCTCTATCATTCCTAACATGAGACCTTATCTTTCCGTACAACCTTTCAGTAGTTCAGGACATTCCAGAGCATTTTGATGAAGAATGGTCACTGTCATAACGTAGGAAATATGGCCATCAATTTGCAAAAGAAAAATGCTGACAAACAGCAATGAGACAAATGACCTGGTAACTCCAGTCAACAACATACAGATAAAGGTAAAAACTGAAAGAACTGCGGATGCTGTAAATCAGAAACAAAAACAGAAGTTGCTGGTAAAGCTCAGCAGGTCTGGCAGCTTCTGTGGAGAGAAATCAGAGTTAATGTTTCGGGTCCAGTGACCCTTCCTCAGAAATAACAAGGTGTACAGCTGGATGAACACAGCAGGCCAAGCAGCATCAGAGGAACAGGGTCTCCTATGATGCTGCTTGGCCTGCTGTGTTCATCGAGCTCTACACCTTGTTATCTCAGATTCTCCAGCATCTGCAGTTCCTACTATCTCTGAAACCCTTCCTCAGAACTCAGCTTTTCCAGCAACTACTGTTTTTGATGCAGATAACGGTGTCTGTTGTCACTGTAACCTGGACTTCCTGAAGGAACTGGAACACACCACTACCATAGCTCATAGGAACTGGGTGCCCCTTTAAGCCACATCCTCTTTCAGAGCCAGTTCATAAACATCCATGGCCAACTTCTGATAGGATCCTGTTTCACTCGTCAAGCTGGTGTGAAATTGATGGCTCGGCTAAATTTTACTGCAAAAGTAGATGTGTTTCTTTATGACATTTATCCATGGATTTTGTACATTAAAATCTCTAACCAAGTCTTGCTCCAATGTAATGAAGGTCAGCAGCATCGGATGGAACTTGTCTCTGTGATTGCAAAACCAGTCCATTCAAGAGAAGAAATGCTATTTTTCACGGGCAGCGCTCAGCCATCTCCACAATTTGATGTGAATGGATGAAAGGTCAATAGTGTAAGCCATGCTAGAGGTGCCTACTCATCGAGTGTTTTAAATTAAAATGCATTCATTAATAAAAGACAAAGTCCTTCAGTGATTACTGTGTAAATACTCTGATAAACGTGGGAATGTGGTACACAGACTGAGAATGTTTGAGTGCTGTTACACACTTGGAGATGTGAGCACTGCAATTAACCTCAGAATCCTTTGACAAAGGATGGAACAAATTAATCACAGTCATTACTCCAAGTTACTAACTTGCTGGAAGGTGCGAAGGCTGGAATTGGGATTTAACTTGCATGGGACTCAGCCTTCAAATGTGTTGACAATGTTTCCATGCACAGTGCATCTTGGGAACGCTCCTTTCCAACAGGGAACAGTTCATTTTGGTTCCCTTGTCAAGGAAGACAACAAATCAAAGATGGTCCCTGCTCCTGGGCAGACCTCGGGAAAGTACACATGGACGATGAGCAAACTGGGGCTGAGGTGTTAAAATTGTATCAGAGACAATAGGTACTGCAGATGCTGGAGAATCCGAGATAACAAGGTGTGGAGCTGGATGAACACAGCAGGCCAAGCAGCATCAGAAGAGCAGGAAGGCTGATGTTTCGGGCCTAGACCCTTCATCAGAAATGTGGGAGGGGAAGAGGGTTCTGAAATAAATAGGGAGAGAGGGGGAGGCGGATAGAAGATGGATAGAGGAGAGGAGAGGTGGAGAGGAGACAGACAAGTCAAAGAGGTGGGGATGGAGCCAGCAAAGGTGAGTGTAGGTGGAGAGGTAGGGAGGATGGACAGGTCAAGGGGGCGGGATGAGGTTAGTAGATAGGAGATGGGGTGCAGCTTGAGGTGGGAGGAGGGGATAGGTGAGAGGAAGAACAGGTTAGGGAGGCAGGGTCGAGCTGGGCTGGTTTTGGGATGAGGTAGGGGGAGGGGAGATTTTGAAGCTTGTGAAATCCACATTGATACCATTGGGCTGCAGGGTTCCCAGGCTGAATATGATTTGCTGTTCCTGCAGCCTTCGGTGGCATCACTATGGCATTGTTCCCAAACCTGAATGCCCTGGTCGACCCATTGTCTCCGCCTGCTCCTGCCCCGCCGAACTCATCTCCACCTACCTGGACTCCATTTTCACCCCCTTGGTCCAGGAACTCCCTACCTACGTCCATGACACCACCCACGCCCTCCACCTCCTCCAGAACTTCCAATTCCCTGGTCCCCAGCACCTCATTTTTACTATGGACGTCCAGTCCCTATGCACCTGTATTCCCCATGCAGGTGGCGTAAAGGCCCTCTGCTTCTTCCTGTTCCGCAGACCTGACCAATCCCCCTCCACTGACACCCTCATCCGCTTAGCCAAACTCGTCCACACCCTCAACAACTTCTCTTTCAATTCCTCCCACTTCCTACAGACAAAGGGGGTGGCCATGGGTACCCGCATGGGCCCAAGCTATACCTGCCTCTTTGTAGGTTACGTGGAACAATCCCTCTTCCGTACCTACACTGGCCCTAAACCCCACCTCTTCCTCCGTTACATTGATGACTGTATCGGCGCCACCTCGTGCTCCCACGAGGAGCTCGAACAGTTCATCCACTTCACCAACACCTTCCACCCCAACCTGAAGTTCACCTGGATCATCTCTAACACCTCTCTCTCCTTCCTGGACCTCTCTGTCTCCATCTCGGGTAACCACCTAGAAACCGAAATCAATTTCAAGCCCACCGACTCCCACAACTGCCTAGAATACACCTCCTCCCACCCACCTTCCTGCAAAAATGCCATCCCCTATTCCCAGTTCCTTCGCCTCTGCCGCATGGATTTCACAAGCTTCAAAATCTCCCCTCCCCCAACCGCATCCCAAAAGCAGCCCAGCTCGTCCCCGCCTCCCTAACCTGTTCTTCCTCTCACCTATCCCCTCCTCCCACCTCAAGCCGCACCCCCATCTCCTATCTACTAACCTCATCCTGCCCCCTTGACCTGTCCGTCCTCCCTGGACTGACCTATCTCCTCCCTACCCCCCTACCTACAGTCACCTTTACTGGCTCCATCCCCGCCTCTTTGACTTGTCTGCCTCCTCTCCACCTATCCTCTCCTCTATCCATCCTCTATCCGCCACCCCCTCTCTCCCTATTTATTTCAGAACCCTCTTCCCCTCCCCCATTTCTGATGAAGGGTCTAGGCCCGAAACGTCAAGCTTTCCTGCTCCTATGATGCTGCTTGGCCTGCTGTGTTCATCCAGCCCCACACCTTGTTATCTGGGGCTGAGGTGTATCATCTGCACACAGCCTCGGTCTGATACAAAAGGAAACCACCTTCCCCTAACTCCTCATGTTGTCTCAAACTAGGTTCAGGAAACTGATGGACTTACTGCCAGGTAGTGGATGGTCCCTTTAAGACCAAATCGTCATTCTGAATGATGTGCAGGCAGAGAAAACACAGAGTGGGTTGTTATAATCAGCAAATAGATAAATAAAAACAACTCTTGGTGCAGTGCTCACCACCCTTCTGCTCCGCGGGATCTGGCTGTGTTTCTGGAACTGTTTGGCCTGAATCTGAATTCTCGACATGTGAAGCGTAGCTGTTGTTTGGCAGTGAGTTTGTTCTGCATATCGCTGTCTCCTTCAACGTTACGATGCTTGTGCTGCCATTCTCAGGAACACTGGGATTACTTGTTCCTTCCTATAAACAGAAAGCACGTGCGCTCTTATTTCCTTGCAACATACACAAGCTCTGAGCCATCGTTCTCACCTTTAGCAAGCTCTTATTTAGGGAAATTAAAAGGAAAGTCACTGTAGTGATTAGAACTAGGTGGATCTTGTTGACCCCAAGGTCCTGGATTGGGATTGTTAACCAGGGCTAATCAGGGAGCTGTGGCTGACCAATATAAACAGGGGATTTAGCATCTCGTCAGCTCAGGGCACTGACTTCGAGCTGGCTGGACACAGCGGTGTACTGCGCCCAAGTGAATAAAGGGTGACTTGGTGATTGGACCTGGCACCTGGACAGCTATTTCAGTGGTAATGGGAGAAAACAGTGCATATCTGAAGAGCATTCATGTGCAACTGTCATTTTGGAGTTGGGATAAGCATTCCTGGCATCATGCCTCTATTTGGAAAGCTTGACTCATTTTATCTTGCTGTCGAAGGCTGGGCCCAGTATATGGAATGAATGTGATATTTTTCCTAGTCAAATGACATTGGGGCAGATGAAAAGCAATGAGTAGTCTTTCTGACTGCGTGTGGACCCGCAGCATTTTCTGTTATAAGGAGGTTAACTTTCCCAGAGGCACCAGACACCAAAACCTTCCAAGAGTTGACAGAGTTGGTTAATGTTATGACCCGAAATCATCCCTGATCCTGAGATGCTGTCGGCTTTATTCGGCTGTTAGAGAACCGGGGGAATCCGTATCACGACTTTTGACTAGGTTATGATGGCTGGAAGAGGCAAGTGACTTTGGGTTAACCCTGAATAATGCTGAGAGACGGTTTGGTATGTGGGAGTAGCGATGTAACTACGCAGGAGCGCCTACGAGCTGAAGCCCAACTGGACTTCAGACACGAACTGTGGCCAGTGGACCATGGGAACTACAGGGCATCCCAATGGAAGTAGACTCCCTCACCTGCCCAACTGAGCTGGGAACATCACTTGAGTGGAGGTAATTGCAGAGGCTCATGCAGGTCATGCCCTGAGCAGAGGGACTCTAGGCCAGCCCACAGCAGAACGCCACAACAAAGTCAAGCCTCAGCCAAGTGGCTAAACAGTTCTTCAGGATCTGGGCTGGTGCACTGTTGTAGTTGCTACTGGTATGCAGGCTTCAGATGGTAAAGGAGTCCTATGAGGCCTGGCTTGTGTAAGAAAACGCTTAGACTGGGACCCAGGAGAGTGCACACCCTGGAAAGCCCCCCTACACGTGAGTTGGAACAATTAAATTGCTTAGTGACATCCAAATCAGAACTATTTAAAACTAATGTTTGGTTAAACGGTCACCCAGTTTCCATGGAGGGCGTTAACAATGCAGCTGTACCTGTGGTCGCAGAATCTGTCTTTAACAAGATTCACTCCAGACTCCAACCCTTAAGTTTGTACAAGACCTCAGCCAGACTGAGAACGTAAACTGGGGAACCGTTACAGATTGAGGATACGAGTTTGATTTTGGTCTCCTATGAGAAGCAGTTGGTGCAATTGCCACTGATGGTCGTGAAAGGCCCAGGCCCAAGCCTGCTGGTGGGTGGAATTGGTGGAGAAAGATTCTCTTTGATTGGCTCAACATTCTTCGATTAGAAAATGGCTGCATCAGTGAAGTCCTAGTGAAAAACCCAGGAATATTTCAGGAAGGGCTTGGGACCAACAAAGGGGGCAAAGCCACTTTACACGTTGACCAGGAAGCAATTCCGAGATTGTGCACGGCCTACCCAGTGTGATGTGCCTTGGGGATAGAGGCAGAAATCAGGAGCCTGGAAAGCGAAGGAACAATCAAACCAGGGCAATTTGAAGGATATGCAGCACCGTACCGATTGTGAGGCCTGATGGCTCGGTTTGCCTTTGTGGGGATTTTAAGCGCATGATAACAGAGCTGGATAAATACCCGATCCCTCACATAGAGGACTTGTACACAAAGTTGGCAGGGGGGTGGGGTGGTTTGTCCTTTACAAAGCTGGACATGAGCCATGCCTACCTGCAATTGTGACTGGATGAGAAATCCCAGCAGTAGCTACAATTAATACCCATAAGGGTTTATACCAATATACAAGGCTGCCGTTTGGGGTATTATCAGCCTGTGCCCTTTTCCAGCGGACCATGGAGAACATTTAACAAGGGCTATCCCAGGCTGCCATTTGTCTGGATTACATACTAATAACAGGGAAGACCAACATAGAGCACTTGGAGAATGCGGACGTGGTGCTTAAACATTTCTCCCAGGCAGGCGTACACCTTAGAAGGGAAAACTGTGTGTTCCAGGTGCTCCAAGTGACCTACTTGGTTACACAGTCAACAAAACCTGGTTACACCCATTGGAGGATAAGGTGAGCATGATCAACGGAGCCCCAGCTCCCACATTTATACCAGAGCATAGGTCTTTCCTTGGGTTAGTAAATAGTAACGGAAAGGTCCTATGTAACCTGGCCTCCATCTTGGCACCCTTACACCTGCTGCTGATAAATGGTCAGCCTTGGAAATGGTTGTGTGATGAAGAAGTAGTCTTTAGGGAAGTGAAAACGCACCTATCATTGTCTAAGGTGTTGGCCCACTACAATCGAAAGTGACATGTGGTGCTGACATGCGATGTCTCCCCGTACAGGATCAGGGTAGTGTTGGCTCACTGGTGGCCCAATGGAGAGGAACGTCCGAGAGTGTATGCTTCCCAGACACTGGCTGGTGCTAAACACCATTATGCCCAGCTAGAGAAGGAAGGTTTGGCGAACATCTTTGGTGTGAGAAAGTTCCACCAGTACCTTTATGGCTGGGAATTTGTCATAGTAACAGATCACAAAGCCCTGCTAGGGCTACTGAAGGAAGACAAGGCAGTGCAGCCCATAGCTTCCAGTAGAATTCAGTGTTGGGCCCTTATTCTCAGTGTGTACAAGTTAGAACACCATTCAGGAAGCCAAGTGGCTGATGCGGATGTGTTAAGGTGCCTCCCACTGGCAGATACTCTATCAGCAGTCCCTCCCCTGGAAAAGTCCGTTCTGGCTTTAAACTTCCTGGAAACCCTTCAAGTCACCGCTGACAATATCTGATCATGGACACGAAAAGATCCCGTCTCAACGAAACTGAAACAGCTGGTGGTAATGGGGGGAGACAGAGGGGCCATCGCAACCAGGACTGAAACCTTTCTGGACCCTGCAAGACCAGATCGCTGTAGAGGATGGCATATTAGTGTGGGGAGCAAGCGTGATTGTCCTGAGTAAAGGTCACTGCCAAATACTGGCTGAGTTCCACCAGGTTCATCCAGGGGTTTCCAAGATAAAGATAGTAGCGAGAAGCAATGTCTGGTGGCCAGAGTTGGATGCTGACACAGCTGCGTTGATGGGACAGTGCCCAGAGTGCCAACAAGGACAAAACTTGCCACCAACAGCACCCCCACATTGATGAGATTGGCTGGGTAAACCATGCACTCGGTTGCGTGTTGACTATGCTGGTCCTGTTCATGGGCTCAATGTTTTCGGTCATTGTGGACGTCCATTCAAAGTGGTTGGACGTGCATAAAGTTTGGCAAACCGGGATGATGATTTAGAAGCTGCGAGCATCACGCGCTACATGGACTCCCGGAAGTATTGGCTACGGACAATGGGACGTCATTGACCAGCAGGGAATTTGAATATTTCCTGAAGTCAAATGGCATTTGGCACATAAGGACAGCTCCATACCACCCATTGTCCAGTGGGCTAGTGGAAAGACTGGTCCAAATGTTGAAGGCAGTCTCAAAGAAGCAGCCTACAGCGTCAGTTGATACCAAACTGTCCTGGTTCCTGTTCAATGATAGGACCACCCCACATGCAACAACACGGATAGCTCCAGCAGAGTTGATGTGAAGACGACGGCGAACCAGGTTGAGACTGACATTTCCAGACCTGGGGAGAGGATGAAACAGCAGCAGGAATGCCGATGCCGGCCAAATGCCTGCTGTAAGCAAGAGAGACAGTTTAGTTCAGGGGATGAAGTTTGGTGCCAGAACCATGGAAATAGCCCTGAATGGTGCGAGGTGAGGTTGATGCGAGGTCGGGTCCAGTGACTTTAGGAAGTTTGGGTAGGTGATACAGTCCAGAACAAATACGTGGATCACCCGAGCAGTTACCTCGCAAACGGAGCAGGAGCAAAACACACCTGGCCCTTCAGAACAGCCAGAAGGCCTGCAGGTGCTCCCCTTCCATCTCAGGGTCTGAAGTGGATGTAGCCTCAATACCGTTGCTGCTGGAAGTGGGGGAGGAATCTCTCCTGAGACATTCTGGATGCAAGCGATAAGCCATGGTCCGGCACAAGCTGTCTGCGTCCAAGAACGGAACCAGACCTGGGGCGAAAACTTTGCAAGAGGAGCTACAAGAGAGAGACCAGGCCTACATCCCTGGACTTAAGGTGGTGGGGGCGAGGCATACAAGATCTATTATGCCAGCTGATCAAAAGCTCTGCCAAAGAGGTTCACTTTGAAGAACATCTCGAAGATACAGTTCAGGATGGAGAGGTTTGGAGGGGTGGGGGTGATGCAGGAGAGGGTATGTGTGGGGCCCAGATCTTAAAGCCCAGACAGCTGAAGGTGCAGCCACCATTGGTGGATCGATGGAAATCTGGGATGTGCAAGAGGCTGGAGTTGGTGTTGTGGGAATGGAGGAGGTGATAGGCATAGGGAGGGCCAATGGTATGGAGGGATTTGAAAACAGAGAGAATTTCTTCTTACCAGACTGGAACCGAATGTAGGTCCATTCCTGGTCCTGGCAGAAACGCGTCACTTGTTTTTTTTTCTGCTCAGAACCCAGTATGTTGGAGGAAGCCAAACCACTGGCAGTGCACCAGGAGATCAGAGATTCTTCAAGCAAGACCATCAGAAACTGGTCACCTGGTTCCCAATTACAGATCACAGGATCTTGCTGTGCACATAACATTTCAAAGCAATGAACTGAGCACAAACCACTGTGGAACATTTCTGTGATAGGTCGCTATATAAATGCAAGGTAAGGGAGGGCATCACTGATGCTAAATGATTTAAGCTCAACTCCTGATAGATCCATGCCCCAACCATAAAGCCATGCCAGGACATTGGCAGCACTCTGGCTGGAAAGAGGATAACTTTCTCTAGCCTTTCACATACCTTTTCATCACTTTCCCTGGTGGGCAGGTGGGGTACACTGTCATCTGAGCTCAGGTCATCGGCCAGAACCACTGACGATGATTTGTCTGAGAGGAGGTCGGAGGTCAGCGAGAATGCTTCTGTCTCAGCGAGGTGAACCTGGGAAGACACAATGAGACCTGAATGGTTACTAACTGCTTCGTAGCTTCCAACCCTATCCAGACCAACTGGATGGAAAGTCTTCATTCGGAACTGCAATCTTTTAAAGGAAAAGGAGCAGAGGTAACACGACGAATTCCTTTTGTAATGCAGTGAGTTTTTATGATCTGGAATGGGAAGCAGGTTGAACAGTGACTTTCAGAAAGGAACAGGATAAACACTTAAAGGGCGGAAAATTTGCAGGAGTATGTGAGGATGAGCGAGGTGGGACAGTACTTTTAAATATAAATGGTTACCCTTTAGACTGTAGTATTCTATGAAATGAATTTAGTTATAAAGGAATGCTCGATAGTTTTGATAAAAATGTTACTGTTTAACAGAATGTAAAGTTATTATGGTCTTGCTGTCTCATTAGAGATGACTGGTTGGGGTTTAATCTGAAGGTCTCTATGCCTTAGGCAAGGGGAGAGATTGAGAAGGAGAGTCCTTCATGGTAACCTCAGCTAGGGGCAGGAATTGAGCCCACGCTGTTGGCATCTCCCACCAGCCGTTCAACCAACTCAGCTAACCTGCCCCCAGCTAGCAGAATATGTCACATGAATGAGGGAATCATTAGTCTATAATAGTAATTACCGTCTTTAACCTTCCTCTTTGTACAAGCGGCATTTGATGATGGAAGTTGTAGAAGATTCAGAATAAAGGACACGGTCCCTCATGTAAAAACTGAAAGAACTGCAGATGCCGTAAATCAGAAACAAAAACAGAAATTGGTGGAAAAGCTCAGCAGGTCCGGCAGCATCATTGGAGAGAAATCAGAGTTAATGTTTCAGGTGGAGTGACCCTTCCTACAAACGGTTCTGAGGATGGGTCACACGGCCCAAAACGTTAACCCTGATTCCTCTCCGATGATGCTGCTGGACCTGCTGAGCTTTTCCGGTGATTCCTAATGTATTTGATAGCACACGGGTAAAACTTTAGTGGAGCGACGATCATACTTCAGAACCTCTTCCAGGCTGAGTGTGAGATCTCCTTTCAGGGAGGATTGGCCTTTAATGTGTTAAGCCTGAGGGGCAACAGAAGCAAAGATTTTTGAGGTTATGTACGAGTTCAGTAGGATTGGTGAAGGCAGGACGTTTCCACCTGTCAGGGGAAACCAGAAACAGGGCCATGAACATAAAACAATCACTGAAAAGACACAAGCATAAAAATACAAAAGACAAACTGGTAACCTCATGCTTGTCGTGGTGACAGTTCCGGCAGGTGGGTGAAGAGGTGTAATGGTGGAAGATAGATCCAGAGAGGTTATCAATCATCAACAGTTCATTCTCAAAAGTATCTCGTATGATTAGTGAGACACTGTCCAGCCACAGGTTCTCCTGCAGTGTTACAGAAAAACAGGAAATAATCCTTTAATTAAGACAGAACAACTTTCTATCAATGATTGTTCTGCTTGCCTTGTGTACACATTGGGTGTTTATAAAGACTTTGTCCAATTTTGAGCTTTACCAACATTGGGTGTACTCATGTGACGGGAGTAAAATGTAAACAAGAGGGGAGATTAGAAAGCTTTGATGGAAGTAGGTAAAAATAACCTATTGGTTTGCCTGTTTGTTCATGGGATGTGGTTATTGCCCGTCCCTAGTTGCCCCTTGAGAAGATGGGGGTGAGCTGCCTTCTCGAACTCCTGCAGTCCATGTGCTATGGGATGACCCACACTGCCCTTAGGGATGGAATTCCAGGATTTTGACCCAGCGATGGTGAAGAAATGGTGATATATTTACAAGTCAGGATGGTGAGCGGCTTGGAGGGGATCTTATAGGGGGTGGTGTTCCCATTTTTCTGCTGCCCTTGTCCTTCTAGATGGAAGTGGTCGAGGGTTGGGAAGGTGCTGTCCGAGGATCTTTGGTGAATTTCTGCAGTGTATCTTGTAGATGGTATGCACTGCTGTGACTGAGCATCGGTGGTGGGGGGAGTGGGATGTTTGTGGATGTGGTGGATGGAATTCCCATAAAACAGCTGCATGGCCCTGGATGGGGTCGAGCCTCTCAAGTGTTGGAGGCTAACGTGTGGTTACCTGTGCAGGCGAGATGTGTTTCCCTGGGTCTGGTCTCTCTGATTTCTTCTTATGACCCTTGGGGCCATTGTCGGACCCAGCGCTGCCCTCTGGGGCTGATGGGCCCACCAGCTGGCAGCAGAACCCCTGGGCCAGTTCCATCTCAATCTCGGCGTCCAACTCAGCGTCCTCCTGGGCCTCCTTGTTACTGTCGTCGAGATGCTTCATGAGGACGGCCACCACCACGTTGATCAGCACAAACTGGGCCGTCAGCACAAAGCTGACAAAATACAGTGGCGAGATCAGCTGAAGGTTACTGAAACAACCACGGTCATCGTTGGAGCAATCGCGGAGGGTGTCCTGGCCAAAAACAAAGAATGGGTTAGGAAGGAATGGCCTCAGCGCCTCTCAGACCCACCCGACAGGCTTCGAGCTGCTCTTTGACGCAGCCAGTGTGTTGCAGGGGAGCACAGTGCCCAGAAATACACAGCAAGATCCCATAAGCAGCAACTTGATAATTGACTCTGGGAGCAAATTACTGCAGGTGCTGGAATCTGCACTGAAAACAAAAAAAAATGCTGGAGGTCACTGCGGGTCAGACAACATCCATGGAGAGCGAGCGAGCTAACGTTTCAAGTCTACATGGCTCTTCATCAGAGCTGTAACCGTAGCTCACTCTCTCTCCACATCCGCTGTGATCCTCCAGCATTGGCTGTTTTCGATTATTGACCGTGTTATCTGGCTTTTCCTGGTCGAAGTGGGTTAAGGGATTGGCTGCAAGTAATTCATTCTGAGCTTCGTCCCACTTTGCTGCTCAGTGTCTTGCTCCTGCCCATGAGGCAGTCAGTGGCTGATACTTCCAGGGGCAGTCCCACTGGAGGGACACACTGCCAGGTGTCCTGTCTTTCCAATGGCATCTTTAAAAGCGAGGTCATGTTTGAGCCCTCCGCTGGCTCTGGAAAGTCCTGAGGCCACTGGTGCCCTGAGTTCTTATCCATCCGGTCAAGCTAGTTACTAAGTTAACAATTTACTGCCATGTGTGGGATCTTGCTGTGCGCAAAATGGATGGCACATCTTGTACAAGAGTGACTTCATATGCTTAATAGACTGTAATGTTCGCTGGGAGAGGCTGAAGTGGTGAAAGGTGTTATATAAATGGGTTTTATATATAAAGGTGTTATATAAACTGGAGCCTGCATTCCATTGTTTCTGAAACAGGGCACTGGGAATGATAGAGATAAAAGGTACTACAGATGCTGGAGAATCCGAAATCACAAGCGTGGGGCTGGATGAACACAGCAGGTCAAGCAGCATCATAGGAGCAGGAAAACTTGACGTTTCGGGCCTAGACCCTTCATCAGAAATGGGGGAGGGGAAGAGGGTTCTGAAATAAATAGGGAGAGAGGGGGAGGCGGATAGAGGATGGATAGAGGAGAGGATAGGTGGAGAGGAGACAGACAAGTCGAAGAGACGGGGATGGAGCCAGTAAAGGTGAGTGTAGGTAGGGGGGTAGGGAGGAGATAGGTCAGTCCAGGGAGGACGGACAGGTCAAGGGGACAGGATGATGTTAGTAGATAGGAGATGGGGGTGGGGCTTGGGGTGAGAGGAAGGACAGGTTAGGGAGGCGGGGATGAGCTGGGCTGGTTTTGGGATGCGGTTGGGGGAGGGGAGATTTTGAAGCTTGTGAAATCCACATTGATGCCATTGGGCTGCAGGGTTCCCAGGCTGAATATGATTTGCTGTTCCTGCAGCCTTCGGGTGGCATCACTGTGGCATTGCAGGAGGCCAAGGATAGACATGTCATCTGAGGAATGGGAGGGGGAGTTGAAATGGTTCGCGATTGGGAGGTGCAGTTGTTTGTTGCGAACCAAGCGCAGGTGTTCTGCAAAGCGGTCCCCAAGCCTCCGCTTGGTTTCCCCGATGTAGAGGAAGCCACAACGGGTACAGCGGATGCAGTATACCACATTGGCAGATGTGCAGGTGAACATCTGCCTGATGTGGAAAGTCTTCTTGGGGTCTGGGATTGGGATGAGGGAGGAGGTGTGGGGGCAGGTGTAGCACTTCCTGCGGTTGCAGGGAAAAGTGCCGGGTGTGGTGGGGCTGGAGGGGAGTGTGGAGCGGACAAGGGAGTCGCGGAGGGAGTGGTCCCTCCGGAAGGCAGATAAGGGTGGGGATGGAAAAATGTCTTTGGTGGTGGGGTCTGATTGCAGATGGCGGAAGTGTCGTTGGATCCGGAGGTTGGTGGGGTGGTACGTGAGGACGAGCTCTCCACCTATCCTCTCCTCTATCCATCCTCTATCCGCCTCCCCCTCTCTCCCTATTTATTTCAGAACCCTCTTCCCCTCCCCCATTTCTGATGAAGGGTCTAGGCCCGAAATGTCAAGTTTTACTGCTCCTATGATGCTGCTTGACCTGCTGTGCACTGGGAATGATTTTGTGATCAGAGTTAAAGCGCTGCCGCGGCAGGGTCCTGATTAGTGTTTCTGAAAGGGAAGAGTTCCACACAACAAAAACAATCTGCTTTTGTGTAGCATAGTGCTTCACGGGTGATTAGGAACAAAAATTAACCCTGGGCCTCACATGGAGAGCTCGAGGGTGACGACAAAAGGCTCGCACAGTTTTACACAACATTGTAAAGCAGGCTGGACGGTGGAGAGACTGAGCGATGGAGTTGCAGCAAGGAGGGCTTATACAGCTGAGGGCATGGGTGAAGCCAGAATTGGAGGAGAGTCGGGGCGAAGGGGTGGGGGTGATGAAGTTAGATTTGGTGGGGTGGTGTGGGTGGGGGTGCAGGTTGGTTGAAGTTGTAGATGAATTTGAGAACAAAGATGACAATAGTCTGGAAATTCAAGCAAAGGCAGTGATGAGCTGTCTACTCAAACCACTGCAGTCCTTGGGCTGTAGGGACATCCACAATGCTGTTAGGGAGAGAGTTCCAGGATTGGGACCTAGCGACAGTAAAGGGATGGCGATATATTTCCATGTCAGGATGGTGAGGTGCCAGAGGGGATCCTGCAGCTTGTGGTTGGCCCATCATTTTGGCTCCTCTTGTTCTTCTTGGGGTAAAGTTTGCAGGTTTGGAAGGAGTTTTAATGAGTTTTCAATGTGAATTAGGTACAGAGGGACTGTCTTACAAAGAGAGGTTGTGTAGGTTAGGCTTCTACACCATTTCAAAGAATTTAAAAGAATGAGAGGTGACTCCATTGAAGCACACTGATAGAGTAGTTTAGGAGAAGCTGTTTCCCCTTGTGGGAGAGTCTAGGGGGCATCATCTCAGAATGAGGGGTCACCCATTGAAGACAGAGATGTGAAGGAATTTCTCTGAGAGGGGAGTGAATCTGTGGTAATGTTTACTGCAGCGGCTGTCCAGGCTGGGTTATTGACTGTACTCAATGCTGAGGGAGACAAATTTTTAATCAGTATGAGAATTAAGGTTTAGGCAAAGGCAGGAAAGTGGAGTTGATATCAGCCATGATCTCATTGAATGGTAGAGCAGAGTTGATGGGCTGAATGGCCTATTTCTATCCCTAAGTACATGGCCTTATTTTGTAGGTACACACTGCTGCCACTGTAGATGACTGGTTAAGGCAGTGAATGCAGAAGGTAGTGCATGGACTGCCAATCAAATGCCTGTCACTCTCCTTTCATCCCACTGAAGCAGGCTGTTATCTGGAAAGTGGAATTAATTAGCCCACAGTTTGCAAGTGCATTTTTTAAAATCAATATTTACTATTTTGGGGGGAGAGGGGTAGCGGTGGAGTTGGTGACTGTTGTCTCATATTATCCACCAACAACACTCTCCCTCCCCAACCAAAGTTCCACTCTTGGCCCGAGTTGGTTTTCTGAGCTGCTTGTGAGCAGGGGTTTTTGATGGAGACACCTCCCTGTTTTCCAGCTCACACAGTGTGTCTGGGGCTCTGGTCTTTCAGTTTGTAACCAAGGAATACTGAACAGCCCGAAACAACTGGGCAGCTTCACTTTCATTGTCCTGGGATAGATCCCAGCAAGGGACTGTTAAAGGGAACCGTTTATCTATTTACTGTATGACTTGCCTGCACTAATGTCTGTGCTCAGCCTGCACTAATGTCTGTGCTCAGCCTGCACTAATGTGTGTGCTCAGACTGCACAAAGAGAAAGTTGAGAGCGACATTTTAAGCGTTCGCATGAAAATGGCACTATCATCATTCCACCCAAATAATTATAGATCGGGAGGGAATGAATCTCACACGAATGCACACACACACACACACACACACACACACACACACGCATGCACGCACACACATGCATGCGCATATTCACAGACCGACACACACACACACTCGCAGAGAAAGATACACAGACACACTCACAGAGGTACACACAGACAGATACACACTCTCACACACACTCTCACAGATGCAGATGTACACTCAGATGCAGACATACCCTCTCTCTCTCACTCACACTGACACACATACTCTCTCATGGACACAGATGCACACATACATGCATTCTCTCACTGACACATGCACTCACACTCAGTGACACTCACCGACAGACACACTGTACACTCACATACACTAGGGAATAAACATGACCTGGCCAACAATGTCTACGTCCCATAGAAGAGTGAAAAAAACCCAGAAATACACACACACACATGCACGCACACACACATACACACGCACGCACACATGCACGCGCACACACACACATGCACATACACACATACACGCAAGCACACACACACATACACACGCACACACGCACGCGCACACACACACATGCACATACACACATACACGCAAGCACACACACACATACACACGCACACACATGCACACACACACGCACATAAACACATACACAGCCAAAGCCTCTCAGTGCAAACAGCAGTGTGTAGACTGCGAGATAACAAGCATGGGGCTGGATGAACACAGCAGGTCAAGCAGTGTGTAGACTGCGCAGTGTTCCTCTGACCACACCACCAACAGGAGGACCTCCTGTACCTTTCCCACAACGCAAACAGCAACATGCTCAAGCTGCATTCCATTCTCTACATCCCCTACCTTCATGATCCCATTCCAGTTGTCTCCAGTTGACACTTGGAATAGCGTCAGGAACGCCATGCCAAAGTTCTCGAAGGTGGCATGGCGGCTCATTCCCTCACAGGGATGGTCCTCATCACAAACTGGAAAATGAAAAGAGACAGTCAAATCTAGGGAAAAGGTGGCATTTCCACCAATCAGCATTCATGATGGGATACTACAGGGAATCAGGGCTAATACTTCCCGGGATACTCTTTGGATGAAAGCAGCCTCCAACTGGGAATGTTGGAAGCTGCTAAACAAAATGAATTTCTGGCACACTCGCCCAATCATACCTGACCCAGAGGAGAGATGAAGCTCTTGGGAGAAATGGGACAAGAAGTGAAGAGAGTGGGAATCACTCCATCCTCTCTGGAATTCTTTCCCCTCCCTCCAGTAACAAAAGACTTGCATTTCTATGGCATCCTTCACAACCTCTGGCTATCTCAAAGTTTCACAGCCCATGGTGAAGACTGGCCATTGTTCTCATGTCACAAATGCAGTCAGCAATTTTGGTCCTGAAAATGTCTAAAATGAGACACTAGACCACATTATCTGCTTTTGCAATGTCAACTGCGGATTTAAAATGGCCAGGATACTAAAGCAGAGCTGTGGGATTTCTGACACCCACCTGGAGTAGGTCAGGAGGGGCCCTACTTGAACATTGAGTGTGAAAGGTCCCACCACTGAGTGTGCAGCACTCCCTCAACCATCATCGGCTCAGATTCAGGACTCAAACCCACAATCCTCGGGCTCAGAGGCAAACAGAGCAACCCTCCACATGCCAATATGGGGACTGGGATCCTCCCACCATCAGTGAGGCTGGACCACCACCATAACCACGACACAACGTTACCTATTGTTCCAAAGCTTCAGACAGCCACCTACCCAGTTTACCAAACAGTTCCACTCCCAGCGCTGCGTAAATGAAGAAAAGGAGCATGAACAGGAGGCCAAGGTTCCCCACCTGACAGAGGGAGAAGGGATAGAAAGGTCAGACATTCTCGTTGGTTTCAAAATTAATCAGCGATCACGTCACAGTATGCCCAGGCAATGCTGAAAGAAGAGCAGGGTCTTTAATTCACTGGCCTCAGGAACAGGGCAGTTCAATCTCTCTCATTAAAATCTTTATCTGTTACAGTTCAAACTCTGCCATATTTCACTATCCCTGCATGACCATTGAGCTGCATCTACTTTCATCTGTCAGTGTCTCTAAATTTGGAATTGCTTCACAGCTGGTCACTGTGTTTGGTCTTTTAATATTCTCTTTCTGGGTCTCACTCCCAAAGCCTGTGTTTCTTTCTGTCTGCTTCAACAATTTTCTGTCTCTCTGATCCTCCCTGTTAAAGTCTTGACCTGTGTGCAGGTCTCTCGCTTGGGCTACCAGTACTTAAAGCTGGTGAGTTTTCTTATGATTATCCAGGAACTAAGCCCTAAGAAATACCCCCTCCTTATTTGATAAATACTAAAGTTGCAAACACATGGTCAGGGAGGGTTGATGGGGACAATGTAGTGTAGGCTTCATTCTGTATCTAACCCTGTGCTGTCCCTGTCTTGGGAGTGTTTGATGGGGACAGTGTAGAGTGAACTTTACTCTCTATCTAACCCCCTACTGGCCCTGTCCTGGGGGTGTTTGATGGGGACAGTGTAGAGAGAGCTTTACTCTGTATCTAACCCTGTGCTGTCCCTGTCCTGGGAGTG
>JAHRHZ010000008.1:18373429-18385791 GCA_024137785.1 Ginglymostoma cirratum | reverse complement strand
GTTAGATACAGAGTAAAGCTCTCTCTACACTGTCCCCATCAGACACTGCCCAGACACAGACAGCACGGGGACCTGCTGTGACAGCTTCATGCAGCATTGTATAACGTTATGATCGGAAACCCAGAACATTTTAACGTTTGGCAGGGAACTGCTGATTGATTTTTGGCTGAATGTTTGAGACGGTTAGAGTCGAGGCAGAACTTGGCTTCACTTGCTCACCAATTTAGTGAAAGCAATCTTGTTGTGCGAACAGAAATAACTCACAGATCAGGAACAATAATAACAATAAAACAGTGATTATATCTGCAGGTGCTGGAAAATAAAAACTGGGAATGTGTAAACCCTGAATAGACCTTTGTGATGTAAAGAAGATTGATTCTTTCTGAAGCTCTCATGAACCAGTGTTGAAAGAGGCCAAACTAACATCCTCCTGATCAGTCTGTGTAATGACTAACCAACATGTGTTGTCAATATGGGGACAAAGAGACATGTGCTTTCCCTCAGTGTTCCCAAATCATTCCACGTTCCCTTATTCTTCCCTCTCGCAAACAATAATCCTAATTCTCACTGACCTCCGTGCCTTGTCGAAGTGCCATTCCTCACACGTGAGGTTTAGGAAGAGATTGTCTGGCTATTCTGCTGCAGCAAGCAGCACATCACATCACTCATTGAGCAACACACACAGAGTGGGGCTGGCAGAGTGGACGATGGCATCTTGTAAATAGAGTCCAATGGAAATGGAGGACAAAAGGAGCATTCGCAATGAGGTAGAATGGGGCAGCACGGTGGCTCAGTGGTTAGCACTGCTGCCTCACAGGGCCAGGGACCCGGGTTTGATTCCACCCTCAGGCAACTGTCTGTGTGGAGTTTGCACGTTCTCCCTGTGTCTGCGTGGGTTTTCTCCAGGTGCTCTGGTTTGCTCCCACAGTCCAAAGATGTGGAGGTTAGGGTAGATTGGCCAAATTAAATTGCCTATAGTGCTCAGGGGTAGGTGGGTTAGCCATGGGAAATGCAGGGCTACAGGTCTGGGGAGGATGTTCTACGGAGGGTCAGTGTGGACTCGATGGGGCCAAATGACCTGCTTCTAGACTATGGGGATTCTGTGATTTCTTTTAAAAAAAGGAGAATGATCAGTGCAAATAGATATAAATGGTAAATGCGTTGAGACATGGCTGTTGGGTGACCAAGGATGGGAGGTAAACTTCAGAAGTATTCATGATTTCGGTAGGAGAGGCAGGAAATCATTTTCATTTCAAGAGTAAGGAATGATTTTAGCTCAGAAAATCACACTGTGGAATCTCTATGGATGGAGAAAGAAATACCAAGGGGCAGAAAACTTTGTTGGGGGTTGTATACAGGCGTCCCCCCACCCCCCCAACAGCAACGGTGATGTAAAGGAAAACATTAAGCAAGAAATCAGAGATGCATGCAATAAGTGTACAATTATAACCCAAGGGTGACTTTTATTTCATAACAGATTGGACAGACTAGCACTGCAATTGTGGAGGATGGTATTTTGGATTGTACATGTGTTGTTTTGTATTTAGATCAACGTAAAGGAATCAATCAGAGAGCAGGATATTCTAGACTGGGTACTATCCAATGAGAAAGGATCAATTAATACCTCGATGTGCAAGGTACTTTAGGAAAGAGTGACCATAATATGAATTCTTCATTAAGATGGAGAATGAAGTCGTTGCATCCAAGGCAGACAGTAAATAGCAGCGTACCACAAGGACCAGTACTTGGGTCCCAGCTATTCACAGTGTTTACAAATTACCTGACGAGGGAACCAAATGGGACATTTCCAAATTTGCTGACAGCACAAGACTGGCCGGGGATTGTGAGTAGTGAGAAGGATGTGAGGAGGCTTCAATATGATTTAGACAAGTTGAGTGATTGGATAAACGCATGGCAGATGTAGTGGGATGTGACTCAATGTGAAGTTACAGACTTTGTTGTGAAAATCAGAAAGGAAGAGTACTATTTAAATGGTGATACTTTGGAAAGTGTGGATGTGTAAAGGGATTTGGCTGTCCTTCTACACCAGTTGATGAAAGTAGATGGGCAACTGCAAGAAGCAAATAGGAAGGCAAATGGAATATTGATCCTCGTTGTTAGAGGATTTGTGTTTAGAAGTAAGGATGTTTTACTGCAGTTGTGTGGGGCCTTGGTGAGACCACACCCAGAGTACTGCGTGCTGTTTTGGCCTCCCTATCTATGGGGGATACAGTTAACCATTGATGGAATGCAGTGGAGGTTCAGAGGCTGATACATGGGGTGGCAGGTCTGCCATATGAGGAGAGAATGATCCGACTGGGGCTGTATTCACTCGAGTTCAGAAGAATGAGAAGGGATCTGATCGAAATGTACAAAATTCTAACGGGACTGGACGGACTGGATGCTGGGAGGATGTTTCCCCCTGGGTAGGGGGTCTGGAACCAGGGGACACCATCTCAGGGTACAAGGTAGACCATTTCGGACTGAGGTGAGGAATGGTTTCTTCACTCACAGAATGGTCAACCTGTAGAATTTTCTACCAGAGAAAGCTGGAGACCGGATCACTGAATATATTTAAGAAATTTCACTGGAGCGTAGGAAGTTGAGGGGTAAGCTTATGGTGGTTTATAAAATCACTAGGGGCATAGATAAGGTGAACAGCAAAGGTCCTTTCCCAAAGCAAGAGGGCATAATTTTAAGGTGAGAGGAGAAAGTTTTGAAAATGTCATGAGGGGCAACTTTTTCACACACAGGGTGGTTCATACGTGGAATGAACTGCCAGAGGAAGTAGTGAGTGTGGGTGCAGTTACAATGTTCAATAGACATTTAGATAAGTACCTGAATGGGAAAGATTTGGAAGGATACGAGCCAAATGCAAGAGGGTGGTATTCATTTAGTTTGGCAACATCTTTGGCCTGGACTGGTTGGACCGAAGGGCTTGTTTCCACATTGTACGACTCTATGATTCTACTGGGTAGGGGTGGAGATTGGTGAAGAGTCTAAATTGGGTGGAGGGAGGGGAAACTGAGGATAAGATGCATTTGGGTCAGCTGCCGATAGAGCAGATTGGGTTAAAATTATTCTTTAAGTCCATTTCAGAACATCCAAAGCATGGAACAAATTCATCCCCAAAACTGGGGAAGGGTGAGAGAGTTGGTAAAAATGGCACAAATGATGAACAATGACTCAGAATTAATTAGATGTTTGTAATCACACTCCCCACTTCATTTACGACAGCATCCTGCCGTTTGCTGAGTGTTTAGTCTGAGCTTCACTAAGTGTTATTTTCTGTTTTCATGCTAGAAATTAATTTTGTTACCAGTTCAGAGAGATTAATGATCAGCCAGCATCTAAACACAGATTTACTATGGATGAACAAGATCCTTTAAAGAGGGATCTGCCCATCCTCACTCCTCTCAAGACACTTCATCATTACATTACTTCCAGCTGCAATTTATTTTTTGTTGGAACCATTTAATTTGTGCAGGCAATGTCAGAGTTGTTATGAATATTTCATGTCCGACTGTAGCTATTGGATGCCATGGCCAATGCTTGCCAGAATGTTCCGCAGCAGTTCAGGATTTCCTGTGTTCACTCATTGGGTGAAAGGCCATGGGGCCTGCGTTCTGATGCTCCAACCTCCCATATTCACCAAATTTAAATTAAAAAATCTCAACTTGGAGAAGCCAATGGCCTGCTCTGTTATTCAGCGCAATCCTGGCTCGCTGTCTTCCTCATCTCCAGTTTCCAAACCATTGCCCTCATAAGCTGGGTTCAATCAGCGTCCCTGAGGCATCTGGGGCTGGGAGGGGTGGCAATCCCTGGGAGAAGGGATAAACAGGATCCCGGTAGGGAAGGCAGTGACCCCTCAAAATAAAAGCAAAATCCAGCAGACAGCCAGCAATCTGAAACAAAACGAAAAGAGCGTTGGAGAAACTCAGCAGGTCTGACAGCAGCTGTGGAGAGAAAACAACATTAACATTCCAAGCCCGGTATCTCTCTTGAGAACTTGGTGGTGACCTGTCATGGGATGTGGGTGTCACTGACTGGGTCAGCATTTATTGCCCATCCCTAGTTGCCCCTTGAGAAGGTGGGGGTGAGGTGCCTTCTTGAACCGCTGCAGTCCATGTGCTGTAGGTTGACCCACAATGTCCTTAGGGACGGAATTCGAGGATTCTGACCCAGTGACACTGAAGGAACGGCAATATATTTCCAAGTAAGGATGGTGAGTGGCTTGGAGGGGAACTTGCAGGGGGTGGTGTTCCCATGTATCTGCTGCCCTTGCCCTTCCAGATGGAAGTGGCTGTGGGTTTGGAAGGTGCTGTCTGAGGATCTTTGGTGAATTTCTGTAGAGCATCTTGTAGATGGTGCACACTGCTGCTGCTGAGCGTCGGTGGTGGAGGGAGCGGATGTTGAAGGGGATTGAAGGTGTGTCCATTGAACAAGATGCTAATCACTCAGTTCCAGCCCAAATTGGCAACGGAAGCTGTTTGTTTCATAGAGTTTAGCAAAGCCGAGGCTACCCCGTCAGAGGCCAGTCTACAAATCTCTAAACTGAACAATAAAAGTGAAAGGTCCAAACATTAAATACCCGACAAATCCCTGAGATTGTTTCACATTCTCTGATTAAAAGCCTTCCCTTACCTGTCCTTGAAAAACCTCCGTAATCCAAAAGCTATCAGTTTAAGAACTGCTTCCAGGATGAACACTGTTGTGAACATGTAGTTACAATACTTCAGAGAAACTTCTAGAGACTGTTGAGATGGATGAGGAAACAAAACAAAATTATCAACGAATAAATCAGTAGAATAAGGGGTATTCGCTCAGTATCTATACAGCTCAGTGTGTCAGTGGGGACTCCAGAAACCTTCAACCCTTAACGTTAGACATAGAGCCCAATTGTTAAACTCAGAGGTTCAACTTCCCCTTAAGTATTATACCAGTTACCATAGTGTGTGATTTTAACAGCGCAGTACCTCAGTGGTTGGCACTGCTGCCTCACAGTGCCATTTACTTCCAGCCTCGGGTGTCTGTCTGCACCTTCTCCCTATTTCTGTGTGGGTTTCCTCCCACAGCCCGAAGATGTGCAGGTTAAGTGGACTGGCCATGGTAATTACAGGGATGGAGTGGGTTCAAATGGGATGCTCTGCAGAGGGTCAATGTGGATTCAATGGGCCAAATGCCCTGCTTCCACACTGTTGGGGGTCTATGACTCTAAATATAGTACACAGTATTATATCCAGTCACACATGGAAGGTTATGATAAATTCCAGTCCTGTTATACCCTGTAATGCATGTTTTGTCATAACATAATAGATGTACACTTACAACCAGTGAAGCACAGTGTGTTAAATATATACAGTGCTCTACTCAGATGTTTTTTTGCAGGGGGGGCACAGTGAGAGTTATTATCTAATATATACAATGTTTTTGGCCTAGTTAGCTTCTCTGGTTAGATGGCGAGTGCAACACAACATAGAACAGTACAGCACAGGAATAGGCCCTTCAGCCCATCTTGTCTGCACCAACCATTCTAAACTAAAACCAAAACATGCTAGAAATCACAGCAGGTCAGGCAGCATCCATGGAGAGAGAGCAAGCTGACATTTCGAGTCTAGATGACTCTTCATCAGTACAGATTCCAGCACCTACGGTAATTTGATCCTCCATTCGAAACAAATCCCATCTGCCTGCACATGGCCTGTATCCCTCTATTCCCTGCCTGCTCACGTGTCTGCCTAAATGCCTCAAACATTGCTATCAAATCTGCTTCTACTACCTCCTCTGGAAGTGTGTCCCAGGCATCTACCACCTACTCTGTATAAAAACTTCTCTCATACATCTCTTTCAAACTTTCCCCTCTCACCTTAAACCTACGTCTCCTAGTATTTGACATTTCCACTCTGGGAAAAAGACTCTATCCACCCTATCCATGTCTCTCATAATCTTATATACTTCATTGGGCCACCCCTCAGCCTCCAATGCTCTGGTGCAAACAATCCAAGTATGTCCGACCTCTCCTTATAGCTAATACGCTCCAGTCCAGGCCACATTCCTGGGAAACCTCTTTTGCAACCTCTCCAAAGCTTCTACATCTTTCCTATAACAATGTGTAGAGCTGGATGAACACAGCAGGCCAGGCAGCATCAGAGGAGCAGGAAAGCTGACATTTCGGGTCGGAACCCTTCTTCAGAAATGTTCCTGCTCCTCTGATGCTGCCTGGCCTGCTGCGTTCCTCCAGCTCCACACTGTGTTGTCTCAGACTCCAGCATCGGCAGTTCCTACTGTCTCTACATCTTTCCTACATTGTGGGTGATCAGAACTGCACACAACACTCCAGATGTGGCCTAATTAAAGTCTTATGCAATTACAACATGATTTGCCAACTTTATACTCAAGGCCCTGACCGATGAAGGCAAGTACATCATGTGCCTTCTTTACCACCTTATTCAGTTGCCACTTTTGGGGAGCTATGGACTTGCACCCGAAGATCCCTCTGTATATCAATGCTCCTGAAATTTTCTGGGTTATCTCTGTTGCCTTCTCAAACAAAGAAACAATATTGGCTATTTTCCAGTCTTCTCCAGTCTTTGCCCAAAGACGATACAAAGATCTCTGTCAAGGCCCCAGCACTTTCCTCTCTTGCCTTCTTCATAATCCTGGGATAGATCCCATAAGGCCCTGGTGACTTATCTACCTTAATGGTTTTTTAGACACCCAATACCTCCTCTTTCTTAACATCGACATGCCCTAGAATATCAACATACCCCTCCCTAATCTTACCATCCTCCATATCCTTCTCCTTGGTGAATACTGATGCAAAGATCTCATTCCAGACCTCACCCACTTCCTCTGGCACCATGTATAAATACCCTCCTTTGTTCTTGAGTGAATTTACCCTTTCCCTAGCTACCCTCTTGCTCCTAATATATGGATAACAGAAAAAAAAACCCGAAAGAACTGTCGATGCTGGAAATCAGAAACAAAAACAGAAATGGCTGGAAAAAGCTCAGCAGGTCTGACAGCATCTGTGGAGAGAAATCAGAGTTAACATTTCAAGGAAGGGTCACTGGACCCGAAACGTTGACTCTGATTTCTCTCTGTAAATGCTGCCAGACCTGCTGAGCTTTTCCAGCAATTTCTATTTTTGTAAAATGCCTTGGGATTCTCTTTAATCTTTCTTGCAAAGGACATTTCATGGCCTCTTTTAGCTCCCCTAATTCCTTGTTTAACTTTTATATTCCTCAAGAGCCTTGATTAATTTCAGCTAGCAAATCCTGTTCTGGCTGACGTACACTGGGGACCTGCCTTATCCCCCAGCCCCTGACAGTGTAAGGTAATAGCGAAGCACCACGAACAAAAATTGCTCAGGAAACAGGCCAAGCAGAAGCCAACCGAGCCCTGTACTGACTGCGTTAGTTCCATTCTGTTATTACATACATATCGTCCACAATATCTGTTGCTATATCTGCAGCACCATCAGGAATGAAAATTAGTTAAGTTTGAAAAAATTGATTAAAAAGTTCTCAATTCCGGCAGTAATATATTCCCCATTAAATATCACGATGCGAATGACTGATGATCGGTATTTGTCAGGGATGAATATTAAGGTTCAAGTGAACAAATAGGAAATTAACTTGCAAACACGTCTAAAGCTTTCACATTCAGCTTCAATCTGAACAACACTTTAATTAACAACATGAATAGTTCAATGATTTCATTAGATTTACCATTCCAGTCCCTAGAGAACATTCAATTTAACATTTTAAATCGACTTTTCAGAAGTTCAGCAAAGTATCTTTTTTACTATTTAGTTACTTAATCTGTCTTTCATTTTCTCAGTCTCTCTCTTTATTTCTCCCTCATGATTCTGATTCTCTCCCTTGCTCCTCACCGTCATTTCCTCACTTGCTCCCTGTCTGTCATTCTCCTTGTCTCAACCGATCTCTGAGTCACTCTTTCTCTCTCACTCCCCATGTCACACTACTTCAATACATACCTCTCTCTCTGTAACTCTGCCTGTCTCTCACCTTATTTCTATCTCACTCTCTCTATCACTCCCTGTCTCACAACCTCTCTCTGTCACATCCCTTTCTCTCCCTTACACTCCCTCTCTGTCTCATTCCTCCTTTCTCAAACTCTGTCTCTCTGTCACTTCCTCTCTCTCTCTGTCTCACTCTCTCTTTTGTACACTTCCTCTCTCTTTGTCTCTCTGTCTCACCTTCTCTCTCTAACGTTGCCTCTTTCTCTGTCACTCCTTGTCTCACTCCTCCTGTCAATGCCTCACTCCCTTTCTCTCTGTTGCTGTCTGTTACTGATAGTTGTTTCTCTTCCCACCATCTTGGTGCTTCAACAAAAATCAAAAAGAAAAAAAAAGCATTCTGTTATCCAATAAAAACTCAAATACAGTTATCATTTTGTTCCTTTTAAAAAAGTGAGGATTTTGATGATTGGATTATGTTGAAAGTTATGTTCTGGTTAATATTTTCACTGTAATCAACTCAGCCTCAGCTGTGGTCCCGACGGGCATTGGGTAGTGGGTGAGGAACTAGGAATGGTCAGAGGTATGAAGCTGAACAGTGCGGGGTTCCTGGTCAGGGCTGGGGTGGAGGGGAGGAAGGTCAGAATTAGAGCTCCCCCTTCTCCCGCAAGGTGTGCTGCTCACAGCAATGTCTTAGCTCCTACCTTGGACAGTCAGAACGTGGATCAGAAAATAACAGGGCCAAGCCCTATTTCAGTACACACTGCATTCTGAGGGAGTGCTGCACTGCCAGTGGCGCTGCCTTATGGATGGGATGTTAAAGGGAGGGCCCAGCTGACCTCATGGGTGGATGTAAAAATTGCTGTGGCCAGCATTTTGGGCCAATATTTATCCCACCAGCAATGCTGCAAAAATAAAGACCTCATTATGAACGCACTGCTGTTTGGGGAATCTTACTCTGCACGTATATTCCTTCATTACAGCCCAGGCCACACTTCAAGGATAACCTCGCTGGCGGCACGGTCGCTCAGTGGTTAACACAGCTGCCTCACAGCACCAGGGACCTGGGTTCAATCCCACCCTCGGGCAACTGTCTGTGTGGTGTTTGCACATTCTCCCCGTGTCTGTGTGGGTTTCCTCCGGGTGCTCGGGTTTCCTCCCAGAGTCCAAAGATGTGCAGTTGGCATGGACTGGCCGTGCTAAATGGCCCATAGTGTCCAGGGATGTGCGGATTGGCCATGAGAAATACAAGGTAGGGGGATAGGTCTGGATGGGATGCTCTTTGGAGAGTTGGTGTGGACTTGTTGGGCTGAATGGCCTGTTTCCACACTGTAGGGATTCTGTGAAGTGTTTAGTGGTGAGATTACGCAGCTTTATAAATGCTTCTTTATTCAAACTGATGTCCTTTCACTAGGGAATGAAGATTCCTAGGATAGCAGGATTTATGTATAAAGAGAAACTGGATCAGTTAGGACTATAGTTACTGGAATTCACTGGTATCTCATAGAAACCAATACATTTCTAACACAACTGGACAGGGAGACACAGGAAGGATGTTCCCAATGTCCTGGAGGAATCTAGAACCAGGGGTCACAATCTAAGGATATGTAGCCTAGTTAGGACTGATATGAGGAGAAATATCAAATATCTTCACCCAGAGTGTGGGGAGCCTGTGGAATTCTCTACTACAGAAAGTGTTGAGGCCACAACGTTGAATGATTTCAAGGGGTTAGATATAGTTCTTGGGGCTAAAGGGATCAAAGGGTATGGAGAGGAAGAGAGAACAGGGGGCTGAGTTGGATGATCAGCCACGATCCTACTGAATAGTGGAACAGGCTCGAAGGGCCAAATGGCCTACTGCTGCTCCTATTTTTTGTGCTTCACGTTAGTTGGTGATGCCTGTCCTAGCTAAATAGGCCTACCCATTTTCACTGCCGGGCCTGATGAAAGGAGAATGACCATTTGGGCTTGCTCCACAGAAAGGCGTCACGACAGCCGTGGGCTGGGATAAGAAAAGTAAAGACTTCCATTCCTGCAGTGTATTTCTCAGGCTCTCAGAGCACATCCCAGGCAGTGAGGTAAAACACAGCCACTGCCCTAAAGTAAGAAACACAGCAGCCAATTAAGCACAGCAAGCTCCCACAAGCAGCAAAGTGATGATGACCAGGTTGACTCTTTAATGCACACATCTCTTAAACAGTGCGGCATTCCCCCAGTACTGCATCGGGAGTATTCACTGGGTTCGGGTCTCCAAAGTGGAAATTGTACCCATTAGGTCCTCACTCAGACTGAGCCGAGGCTCATTCCAAAGGAAGAGAGGTAGCCAACGGCTGGAATATCGTAGATAGCTTTGCTTACTTTATTTAGGAAAGTTATACCAACCTTGGGGGCAGTTCAGAGAAGGTTCACTCAGCTGACCCTGATATGGAGGGACTGTCTTATGTGGAGAGGTTGTGTACATTGGGCCTGTACTCATTAAAGTTTAGAAGAATGAGATGTGACCTTACTGAAACATACAAGATTCCTAGAGGACTTGACAGAATGGATTAGGAAAGGTCATTTCCCCTTGTGGGAGAGTCTAGGGCCAGAGGCATCATCTCAGGATAAGGGGTCACCCATTTATGATAGAGATGAGGAGGGATTTGTTTACTCAGAGGGTAGTGAATCTGGAATTCTTTACTGCCGAGGCCTATCAAGGCTGGGTCAAAAAGTATATGCAAGGCTGAGATAGAGATATTTTTAATCATGAAGGGAATCAAGGATTATAAGGTGAAATACCTGCACAGAGTCTGGTATCCTGTCGCCAGGTAACCCTTTATTTACTTATGCATAGTACGCCAGCTGTGGCCAACCAGCTCGGAGTCAATCCACCAAACTGAGGAGATTCTAAATCCATGTTTATATTGGTCAGCCAGGGCTTCCTGATTGGCCCAACCAATCAAAGATCTCGTAGTCAACAAGATCCACCTGGGTCCAATCACCACACGTAGAAATGATAGGAAAGTGGGGTTGAGGATTTTCAGATCAGCCATGGCTTATTGAATAGCAGAGCAGACTTGATGGGCTGAATGGCTTAGTTCTGTTTCTAAGTCATATGGTCTTAACAGGTAACACAGGTAATAGCAGAGAGAATAAATGGGTAAGATTGAGCCTTTCTGAGACTGCAGGACAGTGAGAAAGAGGGCAAAATTGTTGCAAACCCTTACCTTGGGTTGGTTGTAGTGTTCCAGAGACATGGTCACCACGTTGATGCAGATGGTGAAGGTGATGAAGAGGTCCAGATAATGGCTCGTGCACATGGTGTGGATGAAGAGGCGGACTGGTGAGTAGGCTGCGTAATATGGCAAACGTTGGGCCTCTTCCGGGGGGGATCACAGGTCAATAGGGGAGGAGGGGCAAGCATAATAAAAATAATGTTTGGTTAGATGTCCACTTGCTCTGTTCTCCTTCCCACCACAGGTAAAACCCTCCCTTTACAATGCCTTTGGTTGGCAAACTACATCGCTTGGCCTGAAAACTCTCAAATCAGCTGCCGTGTCAGATTGACCCCAGGAATTCCAGACCAATCTTCAGGTTACAGCAATGAGTAAAGCCCAGGAGAAAAATCATAGACATTGAAAAACTCTGTTCTTTTTTATGACGTTAAAACATCAGGCAATGGAACAGTTCAGGCTTTTTTGACTTAACAACTACCATTTGTCTAATTGGGTAACAAACCGCCTGCTTGTTTTCCCATTGGCTGTGGGAAGGCAGGGCATGGTGAGATGGCCTGTAGTCCCCCTAATATTTCCTAACTACGCACGGCAGAAACTTCTGGAATTGGAAGTTGATGTATCCACATGTTGACCAGCACATGTGCAGTGTGTGCAGCTGCTCAGTTCAGAGGGAGCATTGGTGATGGATACATTGGGTGGTCAATGGTGTAGGAATGAGGTGGGGGGGGAGGGGGGAGGAAGACTGTATTTAGGAGACCATGTAATCATACCTCCAGGCATTTGTCCAACCAGAGTTGGGAATTCCTGCTTCACGGCACAGCAGGTACTTCCAGAATAAAGGCTCCCTTTCCCACTTTCCCAGTGAGAACCAGTCTGCCCTATTGCACCAATATTATTGCCCACATCTCATCACCCCATCCCCCAAATTAATGCTGAATTCTTACTAATTTGGAAATGGAATGAGAGTGACCAGAAACATTTCTGCCAAGTTCTGCCAGGGATTTGACACAGATATTAAAAGGGAAGGGACAATGCCAAATTCACTGTGGTACCAGGTATAACGATTACAAACTTGGGCCAGCTACCAACCCCAAAAACCTCCAATATAACTGTAGTGTAAAGGGTTAATGTGAATAAGTGTACAAGATTGCTTACATCAGAAGTGA